>JAJTUV010000279.1:2395000-2707500 GCA_021653895.1 Mastomys natalensis | reverse complement strand
GCGGGGTGGTGGGCAGGACTGTGGGTTTGCCCATCCCCAGCAGGTCTGTGTGTGTCTTCCTCTTCTCTCACTGTACCGCCTGGATTTTATTTTTATTTTTATGTGTCCTCGGCATAAACCATCTTTGGCCACCAAGCAAGGCATCAAGCGAGGATGAACGAAGGACTGCCACATGCTCTGCCCCTGACCTGTATAAGAACACCACCACCAAGTTGTCTCTCTGCTCATTGCCAGGGGGTGCAACATGCAGTTTTTTAATCCTAACACCTTGGTTTTAGAGTATTTGTACAGAGAATCATCATTTTTTTTGTTGTTGTTTAGGTTTCTTTTTGTTTTTTATTCTGCATGTAAGAACATTTTGTAAATTATAATTTAACTTTTCTTCTTAATTGTTAATGAGGGGAATGTGTGTATTATATTTTGTTTTACTCTGCACTCATTGCAGATTATTGAGAGTGTTGGTTGTCATAAAACTACTTAGTTTTTTTGTTTTTGTTTTCAAGACAAGGTTTCTCTGTGTAGCTCTGGCTGTCTTGGAACTCGTTCTATAGACAAGGCTAGCCTCAAACTCAGAGAACTCTTTGCTCAGAGATCTCTTTAAAGGGCTGAGATTAAAGAGGTGTGCCACTGAGCCTAGCCTGGCTAGAACTTCGTAGTTTTATTCAACTATATAGGAAGTGAAAGACATTTCACTTATAAACATCTACTGAAAGACTGTTCTATGTTGGTATTCTCTATAATGGGAATACAAAAATGAGGGCTAGGGGAATGTAGCTCAGTGGTAGAGCACATGCCTAGTATGTACAGTATTCTGGATTTGGTCCCAAAGTACCCACCCCACTTTAGTGCAGAATTCTTCCAGATCTTCAAAGAAGAGTTAATACCAACACTTCTCAAACTATTTCATACAATAGAAACAGAAAGAACACTACCTAATTTATTCTATGAAGCCACAATTACTCTGAAAGCTAAACAACACAAAGACCCAACAAAGAAAGAGGACTTCAGACCAATTTTGCCTATGAATATTGATGCAAAACTGCTCAATAAAATCCTAGCAAACCAAATCCAAGAACATTAAAACCATCATTCACCATGATCAAGTAGGCTTCATCCTAGGGATGAAGGGATGGTTCAGTATACAAAAATCCATTAACATAATCCATTATATAAACAAACTAAAAGAAAAAAGATCACATGATCATCTCATTAGATGCTGAAAAGATATTTGACAAAATACAATACTACTTCATTTTTAAAGTATTGAAGAGATCAGGAATTCAAGGCCCATACCTAAATATATTGGCGAGATCAGGAATTCAAAGCACATACCTAAGCACAATAAAAGCAATATACAGCAAACCAACAGCCAATATCAAATTAAATGGAAAAAATACTTGAAGCATTCCCACTAAAATCAGGGACAAGACAAGGCTGCCCACTTTCTCTGTATCTATTCAATATAGTACTCAAAGTTTTAGCTAGAGTAATAAGACAACAAAAGGAAATCAAGGGAATACAAATTGAAAAAAAAGAAGTCAAGGTACCATTATATGTGGATGATATGATAGTATACATAAGCAACCCCAAAAATTCTACCAGAGAACTTCTACTGCTGATAAACAACTTCAGCAAAGTGGCTGGATATAAAATTTACTCAAACAAGTCAGTAGCCTTCCTTTATATAAATGATAAATGGGCTGAGAAAGAAAATAGGGAAACAACACCCTTCACAGTAGTCACAGATAATATAAAATATCTTGCTGTAACTCTAACCAAACAAGTGAAAGATCTATATGATAAGAACATCAAGTCTCTCAAGAAAGAAATCAAAGAAGACCTCAGAAGATGGAAAGATCTCTCATGCTCATGGGTTGGTAAGGTTAATGTAGTAAAAATGGCCATCCTACCAAAGGCAATATACAGGACCAACAGAATCCCCATCAAAATCCCAACAGAACTCTTTACAGACATGGAAAGAGAAATTCTCAATTTCATATGGAAAAACAAAAAAATCCAGGACAGTGAAACAGTTCTTAACAATAACAGAACTTCTGGGGGAATCACCATCCCTGACCTCAAGCTGTACTACAGAGCAATAGTTATAAAAATCTCATGGTATTGGTACAGAGACAGGCAGGTAGGTCAATGGAAAAGAATTGAAGACCCAGAAATAAACCTACACACTTATGGACACTTGATCTTTGACAAAGAAGCCAAAAACATACAAGGGAAAAAGGAAAGCATCTTCAGTAAATGGTACTGGTCTAACTGACAATCTGTATGTAGAAGAATGAACATAAATCCATATTTATCACCTCGTACAAAGCTCAAGTCCAAGTGGATCAAGGACTTCAGAATAAAACCAGATACACTGAATCAAATAGAAGAGAAAGTGGGAAAGAGCCTTGAACTCATTGGCACATGGGGAAATTTCCTAAACAGAACTCCAGTGGTTCATGCTCTAAGATCAACAATTGATAAATGGGACCTCATGAAACTGAAAAGTTTCTGTAAGGCAAAAGAACAGATTGGCAACCTAAAGATTGGGAAAAAAATCTTCACTAACCTCACATCTGATACAGGTCTAATATCCAAAATATATAAAGAACTTAAGAAGCTAACCTCCCCCAAACCAAATAACCCAATTTAAAAAATGGGGTACAGACTAAACAGAGAATTAACAACAGAGGAATCTCAAATGGCTGAGAAACATTTAAAGAAATGTTCAAAGTCCTTAGTCATCAGGGACTGCAAATCAAAATGACCCTGAGATTCCACCTTACACCAGTCAGAATGGCTAAGATCAAAAACTCAGCATATGCTGGTGAGGATGTAGAGAAAAAGGAACACTCCTCCATTGCTGGTGGAATTGCAAACTGGTACAACCACTCTGGAAATCAATCTGGTGGTTCCTCAGAAAATTGAAAGTAATATCTACCTGAAGTCCCAGCTATACCATTCTTGGGTATATAGCCAAAAGATGCACCACCATGCCACAGGGTTCACTATGTTCATATCGGCCTTATTTGTGATAGCCAGAAGCTGTTAAAAACCTAGATATCTCTCAAATAAAGAATGGATACAGAAAATGTGGTTCATTTATACAATGGTACTCTATTCAACTATTAAGAACGAGGACATCATGAGTTTTTCAGGCAAAGAGATGAACTAGAAAATATCCTGAATAAGGTAACCTAGACCCAAAAGGACATGAATGGTATGTACTCAATAATAAGTGGATATTTTAAAAAGTACAGAATAACTAGGAAACAATCCACAGAACTCAAAAAGGTTAACAAGCAAAAGGGTCCAAGTGAGGATGCTTCAATACCACGTAGAAGGGGGAAGAAATTAATCACGGAAGGCAGAGAGAGGGAGGGACCTGGGTGAGAGAAGGGAGGGGAAGGAAAAAAAGAGAAACATGATCAGGTATTTTAGGTAGTGTATGGGAGGACAACAGGAGGGAAGCCCAGAGGGCCAGCAGAGTGAATAGAAATATGCAGCCTTTGGGGGTGGGAGGTGGGGGAACCCTTTAGAAAGTACCAGAGACCTGGGAGATGAGAGACTCAATGAGAGTGACCTTAGATGAAATGCCCAACACTGAGAGAGAGGGAAGAAGAGTCTACTTCCAATAGATAGACAGGGCCTCAAATAGAGTGACGGGATTACCAACCTACAGTCAAATTTCTGACCCTGAATTGTTCCTGTTTAAAAGAACTGCAGGGACAAAAATTTGAGAAGAGACTAGAGGGAAAGGAGGTCCAGTGACTGGCCCAACTTGGGATCTATCTCATGGGGAGGCACCAAGGCCTGACACTATTACTGGTGCTATAGTGTGCTTACAGACAGGAGCCTAGCATGGCTGCCCTCCCAGAGGCCCAACAAGCAGCTGACTGAGACAGATGCAGATACCCACACACAACCGTTGAACTGAAGTTGGGCACTCCTATGGTTGAATTAGGGAAAGGATGGAAGAAGTTGAAGAGGAAGGCAACCTCATAGGAAGACCAGCAGTATCAACTAACCTGGACCCCTAGGAGCTCCCAGAGACTGAGCTACCAACCAGGCAGCATAAACGAGCTGGTCTGAAGCAGAGCCCTGGTCTGAGGCACCTGACATATATAGCAGAGAACTGCCTGGTCTGTCCTCAGTGGGAGAAGATGCCTCTAATCCTTGAGAGACTTGAGGCCCTAGGGAGGGAGGAGGCCTGGTTGTGGTGGGAACATCGTCTGGGAGACAGGGTGGAGGAGGAATAGGATGAGGATCTGTGGGAGGGGGGCAATGGCTAGATTGTAAATAAAGAAAATAATAATAACAATAATAATAATAAAAACAAAACCAAAAATGTATTTATATAACATAACTGAGTTTTTAAAGAAACCAAAACTCCCACTATATACTACCATATCATCTTTGAATAAAAATATCTTGACTTTAAAAAAAATCAAACATGAATAGAACTGAATTAATTAAAAGGTCTTGCCCTCAAAAAATTTAATATATTAGAAAATTTATTCTATTTGGGAGCTGCAGCAGTGGCTTAGTAGTTAAGAACACAGGTTGCTCTCTAGAGGACCTGTGTTCAATTCCCAGTACCCACATTATAGCTCACAGTCATTTGTAAATCTAGTTCCAGGGGATCTGATACCATCTCTGGACTCCAGGGCCACTGCACATATCTGGTATGCAGACATAATAAATACATGCTAAATACATACACATAAAATAATGAAACAATTTTTAAAATATATAAATGACATTGTAAATTGCGTCTGAGATTCTGAGACTCTGCTCTAACCCTAGATTTCTGTCTATATTCACCTCTCAGGTTCACTGACCTTTTCTGTCGGCATAGATGGATGCCCTGACCCATCATTCCATGTCCATCTTTCCTTGCCTTTGATTTATATAACTATTATTTATTAATTTTCTTTTTATGGGATATTAATTATAGCACATATATAAATATATGTAGTTTTAAGATAGTTGCAAATCTAAGTGTTTAAAAACATGTCAGCATCTCAGAAGCCTGTTCCTGATCTCATGTATCTTTACTCCAAAGGTGTCCAGTTTTTATGATAATTATGTCTTCGCTTTTCTTTTTAAAATTCCTACCTATATTTGCATTTTCTTTAACATAGGTTAGGTTTGTTTCTTCTTGAACTTTATATTGAAAGACTCTTGTGACTTTTCTTGCCTTGTTTTCAAGCATTAGAGACTTACTCAAAGTGTTCTGTATACTAATGGGTTTTCTCATTTATATTTTAGCTTATTCTTTGGAACAAATAAAACAATTGACCCTCTAAGATATTCACATTCTAATCCATGAATCCTATAAACAAGATACCTTAGGCGACAAAAGGGATTTTGCAGATGTGATTAAATTTAAACCTTTAAAGTCTTTGACAAGGGAGGACTGGTTTGACTGTCAGGGTGAGTCCAGGGTCATCACAGGGCCCTCATAAAGGAAATCAAAGACGCATTTTTTTTTTTAAGAGAACGAGAGAAAGAGAAGAGGAGAGGGTGGGGGAGAGAGAGAATGAGAATATAAGAGATTGAGTTATCAAGGTGCTCTAACACTTGCTTTGAAAATGGAATGAAATTATTGACCAAGGAGTTCAGGCACCTTCTAGAAGCTGGAAAGGAGAATGATTTTCCCGTAGAGTCTCTAGAGAGAACAGCCTTGCTTCCACAGTGGACATCTGGATTTGTGACATCCAGCACTGTAAGATTATAAACTTGGGTCATCGTTGCAGCTTCATTGGGGCACCAGTAGGAAACTAACAAGCCTGTTTACCATATGAATATGCTAGAGCCTCTCTGTTCTCTCTGTGCTGGGCATTTAGATTGTTGTGGATAGCATGATTATGAATTCTTCCATATCCATCGTAGTGACCAAGAGTTTTTCTGGGATACATACCTAAGAAAGGAGTTAGGATGTCCCAGAGAAGCACATGTTCAGTCATCTACACAGAACTATCTCAGGTGTACGCACAACAGTGTACAAAGCCTACATGTTTTCCTGTTGTTTCTTTGGAGTTGGGCATGATGGTGCACACCTATAATCTCAACACTTACGAGGCTCAGAAGGAAGGATCACTATTAGTTCAAGGCCAGCCTGAGCTATAATAAGGTACTTTTCACTGAGGGGAAATATGTATGAAATATAATATTAAATATGTATGAAAATATCATAATGAAACCCATTATTTTGTTCAATTAAAATATGCTAATAAAATGAAACACCCCCCCCCCAAAAAAAAAACCTTTAATGCCAACGGAAATAATGCCTCCGTCCTTCATTTTATGAAGGGGTACCCAATATGTCCTTCAGGTGATACACACTTGGAAAATAATTTATACTTTATAACAGTAGATGGCATTGGTTTGTTTCTATCCTGTCCCCTCCTTTCTTATCTTGTTTATTTTAGTTAGGGTCTCAATGTGTATCACTGGCTGGCCTGGAATTTACAGAGATCCCACCTGCCTCTGTCTCCTGAATGCCAGGATTATAGGTGTGTGCCATCACACCTAGCTTTATTTTCTTTTTCTTTTTCTTTTTGTTTTTGTTTTTTTCGAGACAGGGTTTCTCTGTGTAGCCCTGGCTGTCCTGGAACTCACTCTGTAGACCAGGCTGGCCTCGAACTCAGAAATCCGCCTGCCTCTGCCTCCTAAGTGCTGGGACTAAAGGCGTGCGCCACCACCGCCCGGCTTTATTTTCTTTTGATCAGCTAGTTTTTCTACAAATTTTTACAGCAAAAATATAACAATGTAAATGCTATAAGCAAAGTGCAAAACAATAATTTTCTTCTAATGACATTTTCATAGGAATTTGATAAATAGTAGTTATTTAATAAGTCCCATGCAAACAAAATTGGTTCTTTTGATAAGTAGTCTGTCAATACAGAGACTGTTTTGTAGATATTGTATTTGTAAATGAGACTGTGATTGTTCCTATAAGCTAAGAAATTTGCAAAGTGACATATTACATGGGGCTACTATTTATTGAGCACAGCGTGTCAGGTTTTGTTAGAAGTAAACACTACATTTACTAGCACTTTAAATCCTTAGATACCATTGTTAGCCTATTTAAAGGCAAATTTGTAGATTATACTGTGAGGGTACAATGATCTCAGCAGTAATGGAAAAACAACCTATTCTTGTTTTTAATAGATAAGAAAATGAGGCAAAGAGAAGTAATACCAACAATCTAAGTAGTCCAACCTTAACCTCTGAGTCCTGGAGCATCTCTAGAATTAGAGGACAGTAGATTCACTGCAGTGTTATGCTAATTTCTCAAATAAAACTTTTTGTATTTGTTCGTTTTCTTGTTCTGTGACTGATGATGTCAGGGTTTACTTACTTTGGTGGACTAAATAGGTTTGGCTTCAAGAGACTCATGTGTTTGAGTACTTGGCACATAGGGAATGACACCATTAGTAGATGTGGCCTTGTTGAAGGAAGTGTGTCACTGTTGAAGAGGGCTTTGAGGTCCTATAATCTCAGGTCTGGCCAGTATGTCACAATCTCCTTCTCCCTGTGAATCAAGATGTAGAACTCTTATATACTCTAGCACCACTCCTGGATGCCTAGAAACCCTGACAAAGACACTTACTAATTTGCTGGTTTTCCCCTCAATCATTTGCTATTTAGCAAATGTTTCAAATGATTTTTTTTTAAACCACTTGTTCTTTCACATTTACAAGTTGATCTTCATTTAGCATGTTCCATCCATATTTGATTCTCTTTGAGTCTGTTTTGTCAACACATCCAGATTTAGTATCAGTATCAGAATTTATTACCATGAGATTTACTCCCTATTTTAGATCATTAAGACTATTGCCAGAGCTGGAGGTGGTGGCACACACCTTTAATCCCAGCACTCAGGAAGCAGAAGGATCTCTGTGAGTTCCAGGACAGCCAGGGCTATGCAGAGAGAGAGACTGTCTCAAAAAAATAATAAAACAAAACAAAAGGATATTGCCAGGAAGGAAATTATTCAATAATTCTCTTGAAGAAAGTAGTATTATTGCTCTGACATATTTTATGGTATTAGTATTAATAAAAAAATGAGACAGCATAGTTATATTAATTTAATTGTTTTTGTAGCATGTTATATAGTGTTTCAGTTATCTGTGATGTAGAATTGAAAAGGAACCTGCACTTGTGCCTCATACACTTGAAGCCTGACAAATTGTTACCTGTTGCTCGAGATGAGTCTGACTTTGTACTCCAGGCTGCCTTCAAGATCCTCCTGTCTTGGCTTTAGTGTGTGTTTGTCACTGTCACTGTGCCAATTTCAGGACCTGGGATTTTAAAACATTTATCTCTCAGTGTCTATTCGTCATCATTTTGGGTATATCCCAGTCGGTGGGAACCTCATCAAGGTGGGCTATAGGCAGTAGTCAGGGTAGACTTCAGCCATCACAGAGTAAAGCAGGGGAAGGTTTTAAGTTTGCTCTGATGGTGATGGAAGGTTCTGTCTCTTGAGAGTTGTTAGACTCAAACGACAGTTCCTTGCTAGCTATTGATACCTGTTATTCCCAGAATTGTGTAATATTCTAGAAACAGCTTCTGTTTTCTGCCAGGTGGTCCTTTCCATGGGGTAATAGGGTGGATTCTTCATGGTAGCAAGCAAACAGAAGGAGATAGAGGAATTATTTTTGCTGTTTTCTTTTAATTAGAGGCAAGACACTAGATCCAGCTAGATCAAGGGAAAGAAATGATCAATAGGAGGAGATTGAGGTAGTTGGGAGATATTTTTGAAGTATCTTTATTTCTGGGTGGTGGTGGTAGTGGTAGTGGTGGTTGACCAAGCAAGCTCAGTCAGTCAACAGGGTCTCAAGTGCAGGAGTGAGGATTGAAAAGAAAACGACAATTAGACAAACATTATAACATGACTCCAGCCAGTGCTGAGGCTGAAGCAACTTTAATTTTTCCCAGCCAGCTTTTGTACCATTCTTGGTACTTGCAGAGAATAGAGTCAGTTCTTAGATCAGAGACAAAGAAATCAAATAGGCAAAGAACAAAGAGATCACACCAGGTAGTAATCAAACAAAGCAATAAACAAAGTCCCTGAATCCCTGGGTCTTAATCAGGATTACCAAGACAAAAGGGAAGTCACTCATTCCTTGGCTGTGTTCTCCTTGATCCTGGCATTAGCCTAAATGTGAATACTCTTACCTGAACATACTTCTTCCTCCAGAGCCCAGTGACAAGTACTTGCCAAATTTCTATAAGCAGCAAATATCTATTAGTGGCACCAAAGGCTCTCCATAGGTGGTGATTGGTGATAGTGGACACCTTTGATCCCCTCACTCCAGAGGCAGAGGTAGGCAGATCTACTGTTCAAGGCCAGTCTGCAGTCTAGTGTACAGAGTGAGTTCCAGGACAGCCAAGGCTACATAGAGAAAAAACCCTGTTTTTGTTTCGACAAAAAGAAAAAAAAAAGGAATTTGTATTTGTGTGTGTGTGTGTGTGTTGACCTCAAACTCACTTTGGATGTGTGAATGACCTTGACCTGATTCATTGCTTCTGCCTTCCAAGTTCAGGGATTAAGGGTGTGTATCACCACTCCCTGCTTAAACTTTATTTTTTGTTGTAGTAAAATATACATAATATTTGCCTTCTTAAGCATTTTTAAGAAAACAGTTCAATGCTAATTATGTTTGTTAATTAACTTTTTACCTCAGACTGGATCTTTTTTTCCCCCCTTAGAATTGTAAAACCAGTAAGATCAAGTGCCTATTGAAAGAGACTCACTCTTGGCTAAGAAGAGAAGTAGGAAATAGGTTGGTATTATTTACACTTAGGAACAAGAGGGATTGCTAGAAACTGATGTTAAATTTTCAAAAGTTACATCTATGCGGGGTGTGGGGGTATGTGCATTCCTGCATGCATGTATGTTTTGTGCATGCCACTGACCTTGTGAAGATCAGAGGACAAATTGCAGGAGTCAGTTTTCTCTTCCCATCATGTGGGTCCCAGGAATCAAACTCAAGTCATCAGGCTTGGCTGTCACTACAGAGCTATCTTGCTGGCTCAAAAGTCAAGTTGGTTATTGTCCTAGACCTGATGTATTTTGGAAAACTTATGTTATTCATTGCCTCGGGTTCTTTTTACTTGAGGCCAAAAGAGGGTATCAGATCCCCTGGAGCTGGAATTACAAAAATTATTAGCTACCATTCACATGCTAGGAAATGAGACACACACACACACACACACACACACACACTCACACACACACTCACTCACTCACTCACTTAGCCTAGACTAGCCTTGAACTTGATATGTAGCTGAGCTGAGGGTGGCCTTTGTCTGGCTTAGTAGGTTTGAATAGTTTGATAGACTATATGGGCAGTGAAGACTAAAATATCTGCTTTCTGGCCCTTTACTGAAAATTTTTCTTACTGTTATGAAGACTCATTTTATTGCCATTTGGCTTAACTTCCTTTTTTTTTTCTTCTCTCTTTTAAATAAAATCTATTAGTGTAATTTTACACTAAAGCAGCATTCCTTACCTCCCCCTCTTTTTTAAATCTTGCTTTTTTCTCTTAACAATATTTGGATTAAAAAGACAGCTCAATTGATAAAGTACTCACCTCTCAAGCACAGGTTACTTGTTTAATATCCAGAACCTGAATAAAAATGCGCTGGGCATGGTGTTCCTTTAACCCCACTACTGGAGAGGTAGAGTCAAGGATGTCTGGGGCTTGCTGGCCAACCAGTCTAGCCTAATCAGTGAGCTCTAGGTCACTGAGTCTCTGTTTCAAAGGTAATATTCCAGAGTGCCTTAGGCCTGCTATTGCTGTGATAAAACAACCATGACCAAAGCAACATGGGGGGAAGGGTTTACTCAGCTTACTGTTTCCTCATCGCAGTTCATCATCAAAGGAAGTCAGGACAGGAACTGAAGCAGGACAGGAACCTGGAGGCAGGAGCTGATGCAGAAGGCATGAAGGAGTATACTGCTTACCAGCTTGCTTCCCATGGCTAGCTAAGCCAGCTTTCTTATAGAACACAGGACCATCAGTCCAGGGATGGCCCCACCCACAATGGGCTGCATCCTCCCCAATCAGTAAATTAAGAAAATCCCTAACAAGCTTGCCTATAGCTGGATTTTATGGAGGCATTTTTCAGTTGAGGCTCTCTCCTCTTTGATGATTCCAAGTTTGTGTTAGGTTGACATAAAACTAGGCAGTACACCAAGGATGACATCGAGGGTGGTTTTCTGGCTTCCACACATGTAACATGTTAAAAAGTCACTTTGATGTTTTTCTCTCCTGTTCGTGGGATATATTATAGTTTCCATGTCTATTAGGCTGTATCTTTTGGTATTTGTTTTCCATAGATCTACTGTTCTTTGCTGTTTCCCTTTTTAAAAAATGATTGTTTTAGTGGTTTGTCACAGCCTTTTCCTGCTTACATTAATTAATTCTATGCATTTGAAGTGCATTTTGTAAGATATAGGTGAGATTTTTCAGAAGGTAAAGGTGCTGGCTGCCAATCCTGACAACTTGTTTAGTCACTACAACCTATATGGCAAAAGAACAGAGCTGACTCTTGTAAGTTGTCTTCTGACTTCTACATTTGCATGTACCAGAAATGTATCAGTACATGCATACACGCATGAGTGCATGAAAGATGAATGAATGTATTTATCAAAACATTAAATGTTATTAGCTCTACTGATATTAAATTGTATGCTAAACCTATTAAACTGTAAACTGTTGCCAGGTCTGGTAGCAGATGCTGTGATACATACAGTTAATTGGTAGGGTGAAGAAAAGAACCACAGATTTAAAGCCATCTTGGATTACAGAGTGAGTTCAGTAGGAGCCTGAACAACTTGAGTCTGTCTTAAAAAATAAAAGGATAAGGATATAGCTTAGTGGTAAGCCCTTGCCTAACATGCTCAGGGCCCTAGGTTTAAAACTGTAAGTTTTGCAAATTGGCTACCATGCCTTTTTCTCTGGTAATGTGTGTACTCAGAATAATGGTCCTTCTGGGTCAACTGCCATTTGACCCTCATGCTTACTCTGCTATTTCAGTTATGTAAATGCATGCACTATGTCTTTGTGATGGCTGGTCATCTGTACTGGAAAGACAATGTGAATTATACAGTCTTTGGAATGTAGTTCTAAAGAGTCCCTTATCCTTCTGAGGAAGCAACATAATAATGTATAGAATCAGTAGACTTCTTGAGGCTAGAATATTATCTGTGTTAATTAGCTCTATTGCTTCTGTTTCTTTTGTTTTAGGTTAAATGGAATCCACCCTTGGGAGCTAGATGCTTGTGTAGCTGTTTTACCTCATCAGTATTTTGCAATGAGTGGAGGAGGAGAGCAGCCAGATATCCTCAGTGTTGGAATCCTGGTCAAAGAAAGATGGAAAGTGGTAAGTATAGAATAAAGAAAAGGAAAAGAGAGGTAGGGGAAGGGTGGAAGGTTAACAAGCATATGAGGTAATAAGTTTTGATAGTCTAATTAAAAAGTAACATTTTAAAGGAGCAATACCTATGTTGCTTATATGCCTAAAGCAGGTATTTTGACTTTTATTTCTATGATTGTTGTGTTCATGCTCTAATTCTTAGACTTGTTTTATAAGTTCCAGATTTTTCTGACTTACTGTAGCTAATAAAAATAAAAGTATATTTGAGGAAAAAACAAAGAGTTTGAAAGTACAGTGAACAGTCTTTTCTTTTTTTCTTCTTCAACATGTACATAGTTAGACTTAGGCAACACAGTTTCTGGTTAGGATGTTTAATCTTGTTTTTCCTCTTAGAATATTTGAATTGTTCTTACATCAATGCGTATCTTTAAAAGAAAAGGACTTTTTTTTTTTTAATGTAACCATCTACAGAGTTTTTGCCTTTGTTTTATGATACAGGCAATTAGAACCAAGGCTTTGCATAATCTAGGCAATTCTACCAATGAAACACACCCCTAGAAATTTTTTTTAATGAATGTCTTGTGAACTTTTCACTAATAGGCCTATAATGTGTTATTATATATCTTTTTGTGATGTATCTATTGATGATCATTACCTAGGTCTATTACTTCATTAGAGATATCAAATCATTGGTATTCTATAAATATTTTTATTAACAAATATTTCTATAAAGACTATCATTCACTATTTGATTACTTGAAGATACAGTTTAAGAAAGCAAAATAAATGATTGTTTTATTCCTTAGTTTTCTAACATTCAAATGACCACTAAGATTATTCTGTTTAGTATGTTCACTGAATTGTGAGGGCTGGAAATGCATTGTGGTTGCTAGAACGCTTACTTAGCAATGAGGCTCTGGATAGGATCCCAGCACCACTAATTGTGTGGTATCGTTGGATATCATAGCAGGGTCAAATTCAAGGTGACTAATTCTGCTATATAGGGCATCAGAGGCCAGCCTGGGCTAGGCACCCTTGGAATGGAGAAAGGGTAGAGGGAGGGAAAGAAAGAGAGAAGAGACACAGAGTGGTAGAAAAAGAAGAAAAAATTGTTAATTTATCCCAGAGTTGCCTACTGTCTTATGCCTGTAGCCCCAGTACTGAGGAGGCTGAAGCAAAAGGGTCATTAATGAGTTTGAGGCTAGCCTGGACTATTGGTATGTCCTTGGTCAGCCTGGGCTATAGAGTGAATCTAGCTTACAAGGGAGCGGGTGCTAGAAAGATGATTCAGTGAGTAACAACACTTGTTGCTCTTGCAGAGGACCCAGGTTCAGTTTCCAGCACTGACATGGTGGCTCACAAGTATCTATACCTCCAGTTCCAGAGAATCTGGTACTATCTGCTATCCTCTGATCTTTGAGGGCATCAGATGCTCACGTGGTGCACATACACACATGCAGACAAAACACTCATACACATAAAATATAAAAATAAATCTAAAAGTAAATAGAATGAAATGAGTCAGCTAATAAAGGACTTTCCTCCAAGCCTGAGTACCTGAGTTCCATTTCAGGTTCCCACATGGTAGAAGGAGAGAACTGTCTCCCATAAGCTGTCTTTTGACTACCACTTGTGCACCTTGGCATGCATTTACCCATGTCCATGCATGTGTGAACACACACACAGACACACCATTTGGTGTGTTTTGTTCTTTGTAGTTGTTGTCCTTTCAGACTTTCAGATTATTTTCATCTAATTAAGGGGACACCCATTAAGAAGCCTCTGTCTGACTGCTGCATCACAAGGCTGTGCCCTCTCTGTACAGCATCAGTCTGCTTAGCCCCTCCCAAGTGTGTGCAGTTGGCTGTGGACTTTGGTGCCCAGAGTCTGTTGGTAAGGAATGTCATCTGCCTAGTGACCTGTTGGCCTGGCCACTTCCTAGAGAGGGTATCTGAGGCTCTTTGAACCTTGCCTGCAGAAGCCCTGACTGTTCCTCAACCTTGACTTCAGCTGCATCACCACCTAGTAATAGTTGAAAGTATCATACAGCATTTGGCAGTCAACTTCCTGTAATAAATTCAACAACAGCAAAAAAAAAAAAAAAAGAGGCCTCTGTCTTAGTTACTTTTCTGTTCCTTATAAAAGAAAGCATTTAACTGGACTGCGAGTTTGAGAGGATTAGAGACCATGAGCAAAGGCATGGTGGTTGGAACAGCTGAGAGCACACAGCTTGATTAGATTTACTAACAGGAGGCAGAGAGTAGCACACTGGGAATGGAATGAGTCTTTTCCTCTCCAGTGATGTACCTTCTTCAATAAGGCTATAACTCCTAACTCTTTTCAAATGCTTCTACCAACTAGGTACCAGCTATTTAAATCTCTGAGCCTGTGGGGGACATTCCCATTCAGACCATCAATTCCACTCCCTGGCCCCCATAGGCTTGTGGCCTGATCATTATGCAAAAATATGTTTAGTCCAACTTCAAAAGCCCCCATAGTGTCTCGTAGTCTCCACACCATTTTAAAGTTTAAAGTCTTGAGATTCAAGCACTCTCTTAACTATAACATCCTGTAAATTCAAAATGCAAATTATGTATTTAGAATATACAATGGCACAAATATATATTACCATCCCAATGTCTTAAAGTTGGGAATGATGGCATACTCTTTGAAGCCTCAAAGCCTGCCCCTGTGGCACACCTCCAGCAGGACCATACCTCCTAATCCTTCCCAAACATTTCTACCAACTGGAGATCAAGCATTCAAATATATGAGCTTGTGGGAACCTTCTCATTTAATCTACCACAGATTTTAATAGGCCTTTAATTTTGTTGTATTTTATGTCAGTGCTTGCTTTTTTGGAATAAGATCTTACTATGTAGCCCAGCCGGCTTTCAGCTCAGTCCTGCTGTCTCCGCTTCATTCTTCCAAATTCTGAAGTTACAGGTATGCACTGACTTCCCAACAGTCCTCTGTGCTCAGTGTAGCCAAGGCAACACTGGCTAGGCAACATAGATACTCCTCCTTCTCCCTAACAGCCTTTTAATGGCTTTCTTGTCCTAGACCTGGAATATATCCTTTCACTGACTCAAAAAAACAAACAAAAAGACCAGCCTGAACTACATAGTGAGACCCTTTCTGTTTTGTTTTGTTTTGAGACAGGGTTTCTCTGTGTAGCCCTGGCTGTCCTGGAACTCACTCTGTACACCAGGCTGGCCTCGAACTCAGAAATCCACCTCCTCTGTCTCCCAAGTGCTGGGATTAAAGACATGCGCCACCACCGCCCTTAAAACAAGCAAACAAACCACAAACCCCCAAGATTAGAAATGTCTTGATGCCTTGGATTTGCTAATGCTCTCATTTTTCCAATCTGGTAGTTCATTTTCTAGGGAATCTCATGTGTGTATGACTTCCAAAGATATAAACACATGGTCTATGTTTGATTTGCTTTTTTAGAGATAGGAAATAGAAGCTAACAAGCTGGTTTGGGGCTTTCTTCAGAACAGGCATAGTATCTGTTTTTAAGTCACATTTACGAAAGTGGGAAACCAGATTCTATGCCTTCAATTTTATTTTTAATTTTTGCCATTGCTGAAGATTGAACCCAGTGCTTTGTATATCTATCTTAGACAAGAAGTACTCTACCATTGAATTATATCCCCACATACAACTACTTGACAAGGGAGTGTCAAGGTCACATTTCCTTGTTCAATAGGAGAAGTCTTCTGTACATCATATTAAAGAAGAGAGGGTTGAGAGATAAATTAGTCGATATCTTTAATGTATGTGCTCTCAGCATGCTATATTACCAGTGAATTAGTTTGTTTATGTCTCAGAAAAAATGAAGGTATCTTCCAGCTTTGTCAAGGTCAAACAAATTATTATTCTACTATTGTTCAAATGGCATTAATAGGAATAGACTAAAGACCCAACATAGATTTTTTTATAAAAAAAATTATAAAAATATACTCTTAGTGCTTATTCTGATGTTCTGTTTGTTTGCTTTGAAGCAGTCTTATGTTGTCCTGTTTGTCTCTGAATACCTGGGCTTAGGTGATCCTTCCAGCCTCATCTTTCAGTGCAGCTTAGGTTTTAAGTTTACATTAGGTCTTATTTTGTGGACAACATTCAAAGAATCACAGGTAGCAGCTAGAGCCCACAAAGAGTGGCACATTTGACTGCATAGTTCTGGACCTGGCTCCATTCTGCTCTCACACTGTAGCTCCTTGTCTTACTCCCCTCTAGTCACAAACAAATTTAAATAACTGTGGCTTGAGCATGCAAAGCAAACACTGTAATTAAGCTCTAATTATATAGTTAGGACCTTGCTAAGCACTATGTAAAGAAAGAAGTTAAATGGCCTCTCTTTGAAGAAGCCTTCTGTGTAGTGAGGCAGGACATTGACAGTGTTAAGCAAACATGAAGCTGGATATGCTGCACATTCCTATAATCCTCACACTTAGGAGGTGCAAGCAGGAGTATCAGGAGTTCACGGTCACTGTTTGAGGCCAACCCACCAATTCTTAACCCCAGCTTAAGAAAACAAAAACCTCCCAGGATGATGCTGAATACCTTTTTAGAGAGCCAGTACATAATTCCAAAACAGCCAAGACTGCCTAATAGAGATCTTGTCTCTAAAACAAAACCAAAAAGTTATTCAACATGATGTAAGAGACAGTGATAATCTAAGGTATGGCTTGATAAATCTGCTAGTTGAAAAGGTAAACAATTTTCATAGAAGTTGAGATAATAAATTGACCTAAAGGGTTGTGTATATACTTCAGTTGTATAGTGCACAGGGCTATGGGTGTGATCCCTTGTACTACAGGAAGAAAGGGATGAAGGGATAGAGCATAGGTAAAGTACTCAGTGAAAATGCTAATGTAGAAGGAAGTAGGGCATGACTGGAGCATGAGCCTCTTGGAAGGTTTAGGATCTTGGGCCTCATGCCTTTGATAATAATTTTGTATATTACATCATATTCTTTTTTTTTTTTTTTTCTAATTGTATCCTTGGTTTTAGTAAGTGTGCACATCAGTGCCTCCTCTGACGTAGACTTACAGGGGACATCAACCATAGAGAACAGAATAGTTCCAATGTGACAGGTTTCCTTTCCTGCATCCTAGAACATGAAATGCTTCCAAAGTTAAAGCTCCTGTTTACAGTGTTGAAACAGCAAAATACTTCAAGCAAAGTTTTAATTCTTTCCTGTGGAGCCGAAGCCTCCGGAGCCTCTCTCAGTGTCATCCAGTGTCTGCACTTCCTCTAAGTCTGGATAAGAAATCCGCTCGCAGATGAGCTGCCCAATCCGATCGCCTTTTTTCACTTCAAACTTCTCTTTCCATAGCACCCAGAAGGAACAGCTATCTGAATGTCTGTCTTCACAATGGCTTTCTCCATGGGTGATATGTATAATCATAGGCACAGCGCGTGCTCCCGTCCCAGTCCGCGCGCTCCAGGCCGGGGCTCCTCTGCTTCCATGGCAGCTTCGGCTCTGCGCGGACGCGAGCGCGCGCGAGCCTTTTATCATATTCTTAAAGTTTGCTTATATTATAAGAGTACATGGCTTTAGGAAGTGGAAGACTGGTTTCTTGGCACGTCTTGCTTAAAGCATATCACTCACCTCAGAATTTCAGAGCCCTTTACAGGTCTAATTGTGCTTAGATTTCAGAAGCTATTTATGATACTCCAGTATTCTGATGTTCTCCAGTTAAGTTAACATTTAAGGTGTTCCTGAAAGCATTTTGTTGATTACAGCTTATTTTGAAGTGTAGATGTGTAGCAGTGTTCTCTGAGAGATTGTAGAACCCCACTTTGCTTGTGTGGATCCTGTTAGTCCTGCTACAGAGATTCGAGTGGAAGATTGAGCGCCGGCTGCTCATCCATTTCTTCAACCTCCCTCTTTACCCTTAGACTAGATTGATTCTACATAAGATTTTAAATGGCAAAAGATTTCATTGTTTAAAAAGGCTGCAAATGACTGCTTTAGATTAAACCAATAGGCTATTGAATGGTACTTGTAAGAATTGATTCTTTTAGATACTGTGTTTTTGTGACAGTTTTGATGCTAGCTGTAGACCTTTAATAATTATTTATAACTGAAATAATTTCATTGCTTTCTATAGACAAATCTGTAGGCAAGTATTAATTATTTCTTGCCAATTGTGTTCTCCTTGCTGTATAAATGACTTAACAATATTGAAATCATTTATCATAAAGTAGGAATGGTAAAATTACATGTTTTCTATGTGTAAAAGATGAATTGGCTTGCAGTTAGAATCTTTGCCTAATTTTGAGTGTGTTTTTTGTTTTTTTTTCTGCGCAGTTAAGAAAGATTGGGGGTGGGGGCTTTGGAGAAATTTACGATGCCTTGGACATGCTCACCAGGGAGAATGTGGCACTGAAGGTGGAGTCAGCTCAGCAACCAAAGCAGGTTCTGAAGATGGAAGTTGCTGTGTTGAAGAAACTGCAAGGTACGTTGACTTTGAATGATGTGCAGTGAAGTTTTGGGTGATAGTTTATAAGTGTTTTAATCTTCCCTGGTTAAATTCTCTATACTAATGAACTGCTCTGGTGTTAGCTAGTTATAAACACGTTGAGTATGTTTGTGTTGAAGGTTTTATTATATAATAGAAATGTGTAATTGCTAGAGTAATTAGGCTTTGGAAATTCCTTTTCACAATAAGGGAAAGAGAGAATTAGGATCACCCAACTGCTTTAGAAAGTGCTGTGATAACATTTGCATCTCCCTTTAAACCAATCATAAAAACCTCTGAGATATTTCTCCACTTGCCTTTGTGTGTTAAACAATCATGAATCACATTATGGAAGCTGTCTTCAAATCATACTGCAGGGTGGATTAAAAATGATAAGTAATGGGCTGGTGAGATGGCTGTGACTACTCTTCTGGAGGTCATGAGTTCAAATCCCAGCAACCACATGGTGGCTCACAACCACCTGTAATGAGATCTGATGCCCTCTTATGGTGTGTCTGAAGAGAGCTACAGTGTACTTACATATAATAAATAAATAAAAACCTTTGGGCCAGAGTGATCGGGGCTAGAGCGAGAGGGAGAAGGGAAGGGGGAAAAATGATAAGCAAGGCTGTTTTTTTTCTCATTAACTTTAGTTTCAGAGCATAGCTCATTATTTTTGAAGTTCATCTTACTACTCAGGTACCTATATTTTTACTATTAAGGACAAATCATTTTTTCTGGTGTAGATCTGATGGTCATGTAAAACCCTGAATTTGTTGCTAATGTCTTGTCATCTCTGTGATCTGTGTTTAATGGTACACTGTTGTATTACTAGTATCAAAGTTACATAAGGCTGATGACCATTCCTCTTTGTCCTAAGATTTCCAATTGTCAGCATTTCTCTACTGGTTGTTTAATTATAAATCTTTCAAACTCATTTTTAGCTCAAATTTAGCTTTCCCAAGGCACAGTACATCAGGAAAATCATAGATCACTCAGCCCTCATTGTCACTACTAAAAACCAAAGACTCAGAAAAGGAAAAACAGAGAAAAGGATGGCTCTTTCATGTTCTCAGTCCCACCCTTCCCCCTTTCCTCCCTAGTTGTTCCAACTTAATGTAGAAGCCACATATATGTGCTCCTGGATTGCCTTGTCCAGGGCTACACAGGACCTACGTGATTGCCTAGCTTAGTCCATAGGGGCTTAGAGATATATATCAACAGCTGCTTGGCAGAGTCAGCGTAACCTCACCAGTCTCTCCTCTTGGCCTGTCATGATCCTGTGAGACAGGAGGCACTGCTACAGCTCCTTCAGGACTTCTGGCTACTTTGGCCTTGATTTGGTAATATTCCATTGTGATAAAGTTTAAAGATTAGTTTTAATAGGTTTTATGGGTAAAACTGTCACTGGAACTTGTTTTAGGAGAAACTATTGTGCATTTGTGTTCATTTTATCATTTAAAGTTACTGTCTAAAATGTTTTTTGTGAGCTTATACCTATATGAAGCCTATTCCTCAGACCCCTTGCTTTCCACAAATGAATAGGTTTTTAATCTTCTGCTCTATATTTCAGTGACAAGGGTCAAGGACTACCTAATCTAAGCCTTCTGCAGGCTTATGCTTCACAACTTCTTTTTGAGGACGTTTTTGTAGACATTTGCTTTGCTGGTAGCATGATGTGTCATGGAATAGCTCCAGTGTGTGACTAAAGGCTTTCCTCTTATGAGGTTAGTCTCCTATATCCCAGGCTGGCCTTGATCTATGTAGCCAAGGATGATTTTGAACCTCTGATCTTCTTGTTTCCATCTCCTAAGAGATGGGATTATGGATGAGTACTATGCCTGGCTGACCATGACAAAAGGCAGCTTTTCTGGGTAGAGCTGACAGCAGAACTAATCTATAGACACAAACAGTTGTTTAGAGGGTAACATTGACCGGCACATCATGTTCTTTTGGCAAAACAGCAAAAATAGCTTCCCTGCTAAGACTTAGGACCTCTATAGCCACAGGCTTTTGACTTAGCTCACAGTACCAGATGTGAAATCCTTCCTGTGGAGTGGGTATTAAATCCAGTTTATTCGAGGCCACCCTGGTTTACAGAGTGAGTTCCAGGACAGCCAGGACTACACAGAGAAACCCTGTCTCGAAAAACCAAAAAAAAAAAAAAAATCCAATTTAAAGTGGTTTGTTACTCATAAAACATTATTCTATATTATTATTATTATTATTATTATTTTGGTTTTTTGAAACAAGGCTTCTCTGTGTAAGCCCTGACTCTCCTGAACTTGTGTTATAGACCAAGCTGCCTCGAATTCAAGATCTACCTGCCTCTGTCTCCCTAGTGTTGGGATTAAAGGCATGTACCATCACACATGCCCAGCATAGCGCAATTTGTTTATTTCTTTTCTTTTCTTTTTTTGGTGTTGGATTCCCTGGGTTCGGAGTTACTGACAGTAGTTTGCTGCCATGTGGGCACAAGGAGTTAAACCCAGGTCCTCTAGAAAGCAGCCCTCTTAACCACTAAGCCATATCTCTAGCCCCACAATTCTTAATAAAATGATTTTAAAAATGAGCCCTCATGAGAAACTTGCCCCGGTTGTATCAGTGACCTCAGCTTGCTTGGCCAGCCTGTATTGCTGCACAGAGTCCACAGCTCAGGAAGACTGCTGAGGACAGTTCTCTCCAGCAGCCTGCATGACTGCTTCTGGCACTGTGGAGGCTAGCTAGCAGGAAAAAGCTTTCCAGACCAGTTCCAGCTTGATTTCTGCATGTCTTGTGTCCAAAGCTAATGACATCTTTGGCTATAAGGGCTTGCCATCTGGTTCCAGTGTGCAGCTACCAATAGTGGAAGTAACTTTTGCTATTTGGGGGGTTTCAGGAACCTCCTTGACCAGCAAGTTGTCAAGAGGTAGCCTATCTTTGGTATCTTTGGTACTGGGATTTTTATTTAATGATCCGTGGTTTCTGGGAATATTTTTTTCCACTCAACACAGGATAGACACCTCCATTAAAATTCCTCATTAAAATTTTAAAAAGATTTATTTTATTTGTGTGAGTGTGAATAATTGTGCTTGCATACATGTGTGCATGTGTGTGTGTGTTAGTAGTCACAGAGGACAGAAGAGGGCATTGAATCTCCTGGAACTGGAGTTATAAGTAGTTGTGAGCCAACTTATGCCAGCACTGGAAACTGAATCCTAGTCTGCTACAAGACCAGCAAGCTCTCAACTGTTTTCAGCCTCATTAAATTGTGTGTGTGTTTGTTTGTTTTTGGCTAATATTATGCTGTTACTGTTTTTGTAGTATAATTTGAAATCAAGTATAATGATATTTCTAGTATTAATTCTTAGAAGAATTGCTTTAGGTATCTAGGTTCATGTGTGTGTTCATATAGATTTTTTTAAATTATTTTTTGTATGTTATGTATTTTAAAGACAAAGTCTGTGTGTGTGAAACTGTTGTTATACATGTGTCCTTGAACACAGAGCTACGCCTGTCTTCTGAATGCCTAAAAATAATTATTTTTCCTTTTATTTTTGAGATAATATATTTCTTCCCTCTCTTTTTTCCTCCAAACTCTCCATATCCTCCTTATTGCTTTCTTTCAAATCCACAGCCTCTTTCCTTTAATTTCTACATGCAAATATGTATGTGTATTACATATATTCTCAGCTATATTGCTCAGTCTATACAGTGTTACTCATGTATGTTTTCAGGGCTGACCATTTGGTATTGGACAACCAATTGGTATGTGCTTTCCTAGGGAAGACTTACTTCTCAAAGTCTCAGCACTCCTTAGTTGCTTACAGGTCTTTGTGTAGGATTGAAGCCTTGTGTCCTTCCCCTCCATTCTCACTCCCAGCATCTTCAATATGCCTTTGTTTTCCTTGTTCAGCTCATGTTTAGGCAGTCACATTAGTGAGACTTTATGGTTGTTGCTTCTGGCATCACTGGAAGATAGTACCACAACAAGATCTTGTGGCTCTTAAAATTATTCTGCCTCTCTTTCCACAAAGCTTCCCTGAGCTTTTAATGTAAGAGTGATTTGTAGATATATTCATTGGGTATGGGCCTTAACAACTCTGAATTTGATTGGTTGTAGTTTTATGTCATGGTCTCTGTATGTTGCAGAGACAAGTTTCCTTGATAAGGGAATAAATTTTAAGAATGGGGTTTTTTTTTTTTTTCTATTTCTGTGAAAAAAATCACCAGGATTTTGATGGGGATTACTTTAATCTGTAGATGGCTTTTGGTAAGACAGTAATTTTCACAATGCGTCTTCAAATCTATGAGTATGGTAGGTCCTTCCATCTTCTGTTTTCCTCAATTTCTTTCTTCAGTGGTTTACAAGTTTTCATTATAGAGGCCTTCTATATCCTTGCTTAGGTTTATTCCAAAGTGATTTTTGTTTTGTTTTGTTTGCTTACTTTTTAGACTATTACTGTGACACTACCAAAAGCAACTTGTGGAAGAAAGGATTTATTTCACTTTACAGCTCTTACATCATCATGAAGGGAAGTCAGAACAGGAACTCAGACCATGGAAGAATGCTGCTTGCTTGCTTTGCACAGCCTGGTTTCTTAGACCATCTAGAACCACTTGCAGAGGGATGGCACAGCCCAAACTGGGTTGGACCTTCCCACATCAGTTATTAATCAAGAAAATGCTTCACAGGCTTATCTACAGCCAATTCATTGGAGACATTTTCTCAGCTGAGGTCTCCTCTTTCTAGATAACCCGAGCTTGTGCTATTTTAACAAACAAAACAAATCACACCCCCAAAAGACAACAAAAAATCTAACCAGCGAAGGCTGTTGTGAATTTGATTGTTTCTCTGATTTGTTTTTCAGTTTGTCATTATTATATAGGAAAGCTAATAGCTATGTGTGTTAATTTATATCCTGCTGCTTTGCTAAAAAGGTTTATTAGCTCTTAGTGTGGTTTCTAGTGGGTCTTTTGGGTGTTCATGCATAGAGTCATGTCTTCTGCAAATAAAGACACTCTAACATTTTCCTTTCCTATATTTATCCCTATCATTTGCTTTTCTTGTCTCTTTGCTTTAAGACTTCTAGTACTACATTGAAAAAGAGTAGAAAATGTAGAACACTCTTATCTTGTTCCTTATTTTAGTGGAAATACCTTTTCTCTCATATATAATGGCTGTAGATTTGACATATATGGTGTGTGTTATGTTGAGATATGTTCCTTCTATTTCATGTTTCTTTGGGACTTTTAATATGAAGGGATATTGTATTTTAGCAAAAACCTTTTTAGCATTTATCAAGATGATTATGTGATTTCTATTCTTTTTTTTTTTTTTTTTTTTTTTGGATTTTTCGAGACAGGGTTTCTCTGTATAGACCTGGCTGTCCTGGAGCTCACTCTGTAGACCAGGCTGGCCTCGAACTCAGAAATCCACCTGCCTCTGCCTCCTAAGTGCTGGGACTAAAGGTGTGCGCCACCACCGCCGCCCGGCTGAGATTTCTATTCTTTATATAATTCATAATATTTGTGAATATTGAATAATTCTTGCATCTCTGGGAAAAAAAACAACTTGATTATAGTGAGTAATCTTTTTATGTGTTCTTGGATTGGTTTACAAGTATCTTGTTAAGAATTTTTACATCTAAGTGCATCAGGAAGATGGGCTGTAATCTTACTCCATTGTGTACAACACAAGGAATTATTTCAGTCTTCCTGTATTTGTTAAAACTTGCTTTTTTTCCTAATATGTAATCTATTTTAGAGAATGCTCCATGTGCTGCTGAGAAGAATATGTATTTTGTAGCATGTGGATAAAGTATTCTGTAGAGATCTGTTAAATTTACTTGATCTCTAATGTCATTTATGTATTTCTCTGCTAGTCTGTGTTGGGAAGACATGTCAGTTGGTTAGAATGGGTATTCAGGTCACCTACTGCTACTGTGCTAGGGTTAATCTGTGCTTTTCATCTGGTTATTTTGTTTTATGAAATTGAATACACC
This sequence comes from Mastomys natalensis, assembly GCA_021653895.1. NCBI lineage: Eukaryota > Metazoa > Chordata > Mammalia > Rodentia > Muridae > Mastomys > Mastomys natalensis. The sequence goes on along the minus strand of JAJTUV010000279.1, from coordinate 2,682,647 downwards.
CATGTTCGTGGCATATAGTTTCAGGAATGTAATGTCTTCTTAATGAGTTGTTCCTGAATTAGCATCTTTGTCTTTCCTCATTGTTACGTTTGAAGTCTGTTTTGTCAGATTAGAAGAGTAGCACCTGCTTATTTCCCAAGTCCACTTGCTTGGGGGAACTCTTTTTGATTCTATGTAAACTCCAGGCCAGCTTGGGCTACAGAGTGAGTTTCAGGACAGTCAGGGATGCACAGAGAAGCCCTGCCTTGAAAAACAGATAGGTAGATAGATAGGTAGGTAGATAGGTAGGTAGGTAGGTAGGTAGTAGATAGATAGATAGATAGATAGATAGATAGATAGATGAGGATTATCTTAAAACTGTTTTTTGAAATAGTTCAACTATTAAAAACTCTTGTTGCTCTTGCAGAGGACCCTTGTTTGATTCCTAGCACCCATATTACAGTTCATAACTGTTCCATAACTCCAGTTCCAGGGGATCTGATGCCTTCTGACCTCTGTAGGCACCTGGCACAGGTGCTACATATACATACATTCAGGTAAAACACTCATACAAATAAATCTGAAAGAATGTTTCTTATGCTTTTTTTTTTGTTTGTTTGTTTTTTTGTTTTTTGTTTTTTCGAGACAGGGTTTCTCTGTGTAGTCCTGGCTGTCCTGGAACTCACTCTGTAGACCAGGCTGGCCTCGAACTCAGAAATCCGTCTGTCTCTGCCTCCCAAGTGCTGGGATTAAAGGCGTGCGCCACCACTGCCCGGCTCTTATGCTTTTATGACTTGATTCTTTATCATGTCCTGGGATTCCCACTGGAACCTTCATATTATTTTATTCTTGTTTGTCTGGTCCAGTTCCTCTGCCTTGTCTTCAGGCTTACATTCTGTCCTCTCTTCCATCCACAGAAGTCTAATGTGACTTCTGTTCTTTACTTCCATTATATCAGGCTGGGATTTTGGTTTTCTTTTATTTCTTTTATTTTCTTTGGATTCCCTTTGCTGATTTCCTGTTTCATACCTTACCTCGTCTTCCTTATTTCATCCAGCCATGTGTATTCTCAATCAGAAGCTTATTTTCTTCTTTGAACATACTCTTTTGAGCCCTCTGGGACTACATTTTAAAAGGTACTTTACAGAATGAAGGGAGCTGGGCGGTGGTGGCGCACGCCTTTAGTCCCAGCACTTGGGAGGCAGAGGTAGGCGGATTTCTGAGTTCGAGGCCAGCCTGGTCTACAGAGTGAGTTCCAGGACAGCCAGGGCTATACAGAGAAACCCTGTCTCGAAAAACTAAAAAAAAAAAAAAAAAAAAAAAAGAATGAAGGGCCTGTCCTCCCACTAATGCCTGATAAGTCCATCCTCAGAGGGAGGGGGACGGGGACCAGAAAGGGGATAACATTTGATTTGGAGGAGTTATGTTGTCTTGGTTTTTCTTGTTCCTCATTATAATTTAACTAATGTTAAATTAATTAATGTTAATTATATTGTATTGGGCTTTAACATCTAGAATTATTTTTTGGCTTGGTTTATTTTTTTAAATCAGCTATATTCTTTCAGTTAGAATATTTGCAATGTTCACATAGGAAAAGTTGGAATGCTGTTAGGGTCTACAGATTTTAGAGACTGTTGGAGCTATGGGAGTTTATAATTAAAAAGCCAAAGCATGAAAGAAAAAAAGAAGAGACATAAGAGTAAGAGGGGAGGGTAACGGAGTAGTCGTGGTGTGAGCACTTGGGAAGCAGAGGCAGGTGGATCTCTGAGTTCCAAGACAGCCTTAGCTACACAGAGAAACCTTGTCTTGAAAAACCAAAAAAGAAAGAAAAGGAGAGATAGGGGAGAGTATATGTATAAGATTGGATGCAGAGTATAGTTTGGTAAAGAATGCCATATAGTAAGTTAGGTGATGAAACAAACAACAGTTTGGAAACTTAACAGAGCAACATATAAATAAAAAACTATGAACAGAGAAGGTCTCTGATTTCTCTTGCTCTAATATGTTGTGTGCTGGAGGGACAAGTGGGAGTTGTTGATCTCAACAGCCTCAGTATTCTTGGGGTTCTGTCATGTGGGAGGGGGGAGGTACCCTCCAACCCCTGCTGTCCTCTGTGGCTCTGGATCCTTGGGCCAAGTATATGAAGAGCAGAGCAGCTCTTCCCTTGCAGTTCTCTTCCTCTCTTAGACTGCTTGATTCTGCCAGAGAGCATGCTTCCTGTTGAGCTGGGAGTCTCAGCTTTTCTGCCTACTTCTCTACAGGAATCTCCCCCATGCTAAGTACTTTTACCCCCTGTCTTTTTAAGACTGTGTAGCCCTGGCTGTCCTCCCTCAGAGATCCACCTGCCTCTGCCTCCTGAGTGCTGGGATTAAAGGCATGTACCACAACCACCCAGCAATTGAAAGTTTCTTTTTTTTCCCCCAACATAATATTTTTATTGATAATTTGGGAATTTTACATAATGCAGCTTGATCACATTCACTTCCTAGTCTTCCCAAATCTACCCCCTCTTCCTTTCTGGCCTCTCCCAAAGAAAAGAAGAAAAGAAAAAAGAAGAAGAAAAATAAATAAATCCAATTTGTATTACACATTTACTCAGTGAAACATGGTCAAACTCCCAGTGGCCAGCCCCTTAAAGAAAACTAAGTCCTTCTTAATGGACAGCTATTGTATTTTAAACTTGTCATTTATAGTATGCTAAGTAAAATAGCACAAAAATGGTTTTTAGATTAGAATATAGGGTAACTTTTCTAATTGTTGTTACTATTGTTGTTGTTGTTGTTAGTATTTTGAGACAGGGTCTCTCTGTGTAGCCGTGGGTAACTTAAACTATCTATAATAGACCAGGCTGGTCTCAAACTTACAGAGATCTCCCTTTGCTTCTGCCCCTCTGCCCCTCTGCCCCTCTGCCCCTCTGCCCCTCTGCCCCTCTGCCCCTCTGCCCCTCTGCCCCTCTGCCCCTCTGCCCCTCTGCCCCTCTGCCTCTGCTTTCTGAGTGCTGGGATTAAAGGTGTATACTACCATGCCTGCCAGAAAAGCAGACTATTATAGTGGAAGCAGTTACTTTGAATTTCCAGAAAGTAATTTTACTTATTTGGGAATTTGAGCTTGCTTATTTATTTATTTATTTATTTATTTATTTATTTATTGTACATTAAAGAGTTCAATATTTGGAGAATTTATAATGTTGTAAAATTAATGTATCTTTTTTATCAAAGAGAGTCATTTTAGGATCTTTAAAAGCTTATATAGTGTTCATTTACTTCTGTTTGTTATGAAATTGTATATATAAATGCAACAATACTTCTTTAGAAATATTCTGGGGAAGATGGTTGAGTGATTAGAGCCCCTGCTGGGCAAGCATGAGGACAGCGTTTACATGAACAGAACTCACTTAAAATCCAGGCAAGTGTCTTGGCTGCCTATTAGGAGGTCCCCAGAGTAGGCTGGGTTTGACTGAGAAGTATTGTCTCATTGAGTAAATGCAAGAGCATACACACATGTGAGCATACATGTGAAAATGTACGTATACACATGTACACTGTATACTCATAAAATAAAAACATATGTTCTATAGATATATTTTTCCATTCCTATGTAGGTTTTCATAAAATCTCAAAAGTAATAAATTTTGTTTATTTAAAAACTGCGGAGAGGGCTGGAGAGATGACTCTGGTTATGAGCACTGGCTGCTCTGCCAAGGTCCTGAGTTCAATTCCCAGCAACCACATGGTGGCTCACAACCATCTTCAGTGAGTCTGATGCCCTCTTCTGGTGTGTCTGAAGAGAGTAATGGTGTACTCACATACATTAAATAAATAAATAATAAATAATAAATAAATAAATAATTTTTGCCGGGCGGTGGTGGCGCACGCCTTTAATCCCAGCACTTGGGAGGCAGAGACAGGCGGATTTCTGAGTTCGAGGCCAGCCTGGTCTCCAGAGTGAGTTCCAGGACAGCCAAGGCTACACAGAGAAACCTGTTTCGAAAAAACCAAAAAAAAAAAAAAAAAAAATAATTTTTAAAAAATTTAAAAAACAAAAAAACAACCGCTGGAGAAATGGCTCAGCAGTTAAGAACACTGGCTCTTCTAGAAGACCCAGGTTTAATTCTCAACAGCTGTGTGGCAGTTCACAACTGTCTGTAACTCTCAATTCCAGGGGATCCAACACTCTCACACAGATATAGTTGCAGGCAATGCATATAAAATAAAAACAAATCATTTTAAAAAACATCACTGCCACCGGGCAGTGGTGGCGCACGCCTTTAATCCCAGGACTTGGGAGTCAGAGGCAGGTGGATTTCTGAGTTCAAGGCCAGCCTGGTCTACAAAGTGAGTTCCAGGACAGCCAGGGCTACACAGAGAAACCCTGTCTCGAAACCCACACCCCCCCCCCCCAAAAAAAAAAAAAAAAAAAAAAACCATCACTGCCTTAACTCTGTGACTTTGGGTGTTGTTTGTTTTTCTGTCCTGTAGTAACTCCTTTTCTTGGTGTAGTCAGTGATCAGTGTGACCTAAGTACAAATGAGGCTGTCCTGTGTGTATAGTCCCTTTAATGAGGTGGTAATTAATGACTGAAAAGTTTGACTAAGAACAGGTAAAAAAAAAAACTTTTGTTTCTTAATTTCAGAGCCTCTGTTTCTGTCCTCTCTTCTCTTCCTATGCTCATTCTTCCTTTGGTAGATCTTGCTGCTGCCCTGGCAGGCCTGCAACTTGCTTTATAAACCAAGCTGTCTTTGGACCTGTAGTGATTCTCCTGCCTCTATTCTGAGTGCTGGGATTATAGGTGTGTGCCACTACACCTGTCAAACATCCTATTACTATCAAGAAATAAGAGTAAATTTTGGTTGTTTGATAAATTATTGTATTCTTTAGTATAACAACTGGAAATTAATTTGTCTTACCCATGTAAGTACAGGGGAGAAAAACTACATTTTTTTTCTTACAGCCTATTAAGAAGAACATGACTATTTTTTATTTGGGGGATTTTTTTTTCTTTAACTTTGATATATTTTTCCATTCATATGTAGGTTTTCATAAAAATCTCAAAAGTAATAAATTTTGTTTATTTAAAAACTGCTGGAGAGGGCTGGAGAGATATGGAAGATATGGATAGATATGGAAGTCTTAACTTTTATTTTTGTCTTGTATGCTAGAGTATAAACTGAGAGGTGGGAATAAGCACTACTGTTACAGGGAACAGCTGCATTTCTTGCTCCAGCTACTCCTGCCAAGTGTGACTGCTCCCTTTCCCCACTTTTAAGAGTAGACAAAATAGAGCTGGGGAGATAGCCCAGTGGGTTGGTAGCACTGGTTGCTCTTCTGGAGGACCCAAGCATCTACAATCATCTGTAACTCAGTTCCAGGAAATCCAAAGCCCTTACTTATCTGATCTCTGTGGGCACTGCTAGCATGTGATACACATCCATTCATGCAAGCAAAACACCCGTACATGTAACATAAAAACTTAAAAATAATATAAAATATGTAATAGCTTGATTAAACCATTGGTCTAATAACTATAGAAGACTGTCAAGGAAAATTTCAAAGGAACCTCGTACCTCACTGTAGCCTGCATTCTTTTATGCTCTTTTGATGTTTCAAGCTGTACATTGTTTTTCCTCTTAAAGTTATTTTTACATATTCTTACATGCTGATGTCTGTCATTCTGTCACAATATATTAGCAGATCTCTGAGATCTTTATTTGATCAGTCTAGTCTTGTAAACATTATATTATAATTGTGTGTGCCTACACACTCATAAGGATAGGTTTGTGATGTCTAGAGGACAACTTTTGTGGAGTCAGTTCTCTCCCTCTACCTTCTATCCTAAACTGTGTTTCAGTGATTGCACTCAGGGAGTCGGACTTGAGCAGCATAGGCTTCTTCACCTCCCCTCCCCTCCTCTCCCCTCCCTTCCCCAAAAAGACAACATTTAATTGGGGCTGGCTTACAGGTTCAGAGGTTCAGTCCATTATCATTAAGGGCAGGAACATGGCATCATGCAGGCAGAACTGAGAGTTCTCCATCGTCATCTGAAGGCTGCTAGGGGAAGACTTGCTTCCAGGCAGCTAAGATGAGGGTCTTACAGCACACACCCACAGTGACACACTCAAAAAGGGCCATACTTTCTAAAAGTGCCATTCTCTGGCCAAGCATATACAAACCATCACAGTTTCATTCTTCCTTTTTGTCTTTGTTCTTTCTTTTCTTTTTTCTTTTTTCCTTTTTCTTTTTTTTGTAACAGGGTCTCCTGATGTCCAAGGTGGTTCCAACTCACTGTGGAGCTAAGGTTGGTTTTTAACTGATGATCCTGTTGTTTGCACATACCTTATGCTGAATTAGGCATATACTACCATACCCGTTTTAGTGTATTTCTTTTTGTGATACTAGGGACTGAACCCTTGGCCTCCTACATGCTAAGTAACCAACAGTAATTGAATTGTATACCTTATTCCAAGTCTTTCTTGTATTTTATACTTTGAAACAGAGTCTCACTAAGTTGGCCAAGCTGGCTTTGAAATTGTGATTCACACATGTCAGCCTTTCAAGTAGCTGGAATTATGGGCTTGTGCCTTGCCCCATTGTTTTGTCCTCTCCTTTTTCTTTTTCTTGTGTCTGGATTTAGAAAAATGACAACTAGAATATCTTAAAAATCCAGAATATTTTAAAGAACAGATATATTTTCTCTAATGGAATATTATGTGTATATTTATTTATACATGCTCTGTACATAAAGCATACTATTAAGCTCTCAGGCATTTGAAATAGATAGAAGGTTCAGGGAAATAGATTATCATTTACTTTTTTCCTTTATACATTTTCATACTTAAGAAATTTTTAAAAATCATGCAAACATATTTCTTTCATATGCAGTTGTAAATGTAGCTGAATGCAGAAGTACTTGCCTATCACATATAATGTCCTGAGATTAATTCCTAGTAATACACACACATACACACACTCACAACTAACAAGACTGCAATGGTAATTATAAATCATCATTTACAATCTTACTGTTTGTCTTCTTACTTTTTTAGTGTTTCATATCACAGTATGTTAGTATTAGCTAACACCAGTATATTATAGTGCTGCACATTGCCCAGCTCTTGCCTGTCACTGTTGCAGAGTTTTTGATCACACTGTGAACCCTGAGATTTTGTTATTTACTGAAAAAGCTTGTTTCTAGTTGTGATGTGGCTCAACACACACCTTTAATCTCTTTGGCTGGAATACAGACACACCCTTAGTATATACCTTTAATCCCAAACAATGAAGGTAAAGTTAGTTTATAGAAGGAAGGACCCATGTTTGAAAGTGATATTTGTTGTATATAATGTTTAATCTCAATTGGGAGTTACTACCTGGCCTTTGATTATTCAGTTGCCAGATAAAAGACACACAACTTTTATATTTATAATAAACCTTAATCAGCACTAGAACTGTGCAGATAGCTTCCATCTAAGCTATTAGTTTTACCTCCCTATCAATAGCCCTGAATTACGACTTGCCATTTTCCATGTGGGCCTCTCTAACTCCAACTGGCCAGCCCACAAGGCCAGTTCTTATGATCCCTTATCCCATAGCAACCTTTCTCTCTTCTCTCTTCCTCTCTTCCCCCTCCTCATGGTCTCTCTTCAGACCCCAACCCTGGGATCCCAAACCCTGTCCAGCTCTCTTCTGCCCAGCTGTAAGCTATAATTATCTTTATATACCAATCAGGGATAACTTGGGGGTCAAGGTTACATAGTATCACTTGTGTACATGCAGATTCTCTTGTCCATAGGGGCTACCAGGCCTTTGGGGCCAGTATTTAGCATTACAATACTTAACAGAAGACCAAACCTCAATAGATGTCTATTGAGTAGCAAACACAGTGACAAATCAGAGAAAGATTTGACGGAATAGGGTATACTCAACTCTCAAGAGAAGAAAGAGGAAAGGGAAGAAGGCAGTTTTACCAGGACAGTTGTATAGAGATAGGTTGCAGAGAAAGAAGGTAGACACAGGTGAAGACAGTACAAGTCAGAATAAGAACATACTGCCAAAGTTAGTGTGAGGCCAAGCAGAGCAATTGGGTCAGAAATTGAGAGAAGCCAGATTGAATCAGTCAGCTCGGAGAGGAGTTTGAGCCAGAACAGCTGAGTTGAACCAGCCAGAGTTCAGAAAGAGTTAGAAATGGTGAGCTTATTCACCAGCAAGTCTCAAGGAACTGAAAACATTGTAGGCCTAGATAAGACTGTACAGAGCTAGAAGCTTCCAGGACTAGGCCTGGGTTAGCAGACAGAGACAATAAAACTTGGAGATAACAGTTACGACAGGCAAATAAAAGTTACTGTTACATGGCTCTGTGTGGTTTCACATAGTATGTGGGCAGTTGTGACCCAAGAGTAACTAACAATGATTGCTTCTTGGGGCCAGGGCCCCTGGTATCTGGATTTTTAAAATAAAAATAGTTGCAATCTTGGCCAAATTAGACAAAGACAAGAGAAAATTATTTATGCAGGACCAATCTTGAACAAGGCATCTTGGAGCTAGCACTGCCCTCTGCAGACCCTTTCTTAGTGAGGACTTCAGCAGCCAGGCAGAAGGCAGCTCTGCAGCATCATGCATGTTCATCTGGATATTTTGTAACTCAGGAGTGATTTGGGAATTATTCTTCCATTGTACCTCACCAAAATGACCAGGATGAAGAAAGCGTCTGTACTAAAAGATCTTTTTTTTTTTTTTTTTTGGTTTTTTCGAGACAGGGTTTCTGTAGACCAGGCTGGCCTCGAACTCAGAAATCCGCCTCCTCTGCCTCCCAAGTGCTGGGATTAAAGGCGTGCGCTACCACCGCCTGGTTATGAAAGGTCTTTTAATATCAAATGCCAAAGTTCTCACTCAGCTCTAGACAAACTCTGACTTTCAGAATTTCAGAGAACTTAGTTTTTGTTTTCTTTTAAAGAAGGAGTAAGTAACTGAAAGTGAAAAAAGAAGGGAGCTGGGATGGCGAGAATTCTGGAAGCGTGCTGTCCCACAGATGGATTACGCTGGCCATCTCTATGGATTTTTTTTATATTGCCCTTTCTTTTTTTTTTCACTGTAAATCAGATTCAAAATTGGTTAGTCTTATAAAACTATCACCCACCTTTTACAAGTTGGACCAAATGTATGATATTCACCATTTATAGATAGACTAGGGTATATCTTGGTAAAGGGCTTGCCTTGCATGCAAAAAGCCCTTGGTAGAAAGTCTTAACAAAGAAGCAAATGACCTATAGAAGAGCAAAGTGAGATATGCAACAATGATAAATAATCTATAGATATGAGAATCTCCATGGATGGGATCAGTAATAGATTGGACCTAACAAATGAGGCAGCAAAATTGAAAATATATCAGTAGAAATTAAAAGAGGAAAAAGAGGTTTAAAAAATGAGAACAGCCTCTTTGACCTATATAACAGTACCAGAGGATCTAGCATTTGTATCACCAGAGACTCAGGACAAGAAGAAAATGAGTTTGGAGTAACAAAAATATGGAAAGTAACAGAGCATGGAACATGGTAGTGTATACATTTAACCCAGGAAGCAGAGGCAGGCAGATCTCTGGAGAGTCAAAGCCATCATGATCTACATACCAAGTTCCAGGACACTCAGAGTTATAGAGTGAGACCTGTCTCAAAAAAAAAAAAAAAAAAAAGTTTCTGAAGAAATAATGGCACTGAAAAAAGAAGAAGCCAGGCAGAATGGTGTATGCCTGAAATTCCCAGCTTTTAGGAGATGGAGGGAGGAGATCATGAGTTTGAGGCCAAGGAGACATTGTTTCAAGAAGAAAGCAAAACCCACAAACAAAGAGAAGAATTAAATTTATTTCTTTTCGTATATAAGTCTAAAAGAGGGGCTAGAGAGATGGCTCAGAGTTTATTTGTACTGTCTGCTTTTCCAGTGGGCCTGAGTTCAATTCTTAGCAACCACATGATGGCTCACAACCATCTGGAATGGGATCTGATGCCATCTTCTGGTATGTCTGAATATAGCTACAGTGTATTCATATACATAAATAAATAATTCTTAATAAAATAAATCTAAAAGAATGCACACACAAACACATACACACACAATTCTTAAAATACACAACTGAGCGTAATGTCTGGGGTCAGATAACAGTAATCAGATTATGTGTGTGTTGTTGTTTTGGTTGTTTTTGTAATGAACAATTGAAGACTGAATTAAAACACAATTTCAAAAAGTAAATATATATATATATATATATATATATATATATATGTATATATGTATATGTGTGTGTAGATAGATAGATATAGATATATAGATATAGATATATTCTGACCTGAAGCATAGAATATAGAGTATTATTAAAAGAATCAAAGGCTGGGAATGGTAGTGTTTGCCTGTAATCCCAGTACTTGAGAGACAGGCACAAGAGGGTCAGGTATTCAAACTCAGTTTATCTATATGTTAGGTCTACAGCCCACCTGGGCTATGTAAGATCTGCCTTAAAGCAAACCAAGCAAAAACAAGGAAGCAGATTGAGTTACCGTGGTTCCTCTCTTTTCTCTTTCCAGGTCTTGATTTGCAGCTCAGAAGGCCCTTGAACTCACTTTGTTAGCCCATGCTGGCCTCAATTTTTTGATCCATCTGTCTCTGTCTCCTAAGTTCTGTAATTGTAGATGTACAACCACTGCACAGGACTTCCCAGAAGCATTTTCTGTAGAAAGATCAAGACCAAAAATTGCCAAAACAATTTAATAAAACAAAACTTAAACTACAGATAAGATTTTTGTTTGGTTTTTTTGAGACAGGTTTTTCTGTATAGCCCTAGCAGTCCTAGAATTCTGTCTGTAGACCATGTTTATTTGAACTCAGATATCCACCTGCCTCTGCCTTCTAAGTGTTGGGATTAAAGGCGTGTGCCACCACTGCTCAACTCTACAGATAAGGTTTTAAGTGCTATCGAAACGACAAAACTGAGTATGTGTGATAATACACAGCATATTAGCTTGGTTGAGATAGTTCATAATGTGTTTGTATTTGGAAGCATTGCATTTACATAAGCTATTTGTCAATTAAGGTATATAAGCATAAAAAAAGTGTTTTAAACCAATGCAAAGCATAATCAAGATTGCATTGGCAAATGGATAGACATGCAGACAATGGAAAAGAAAAGGGATTTTAGAAGTAGACCCACATAGGAGCTGTGGTGGGATTCAGGGCTAGAGACCTTGTCCAGGACTTGCAAAGGCTCTGAGATCAATCTAGCACTATAGCTACTCAAATACAAAATAATAAACTTCAACCTATCCTCCATACATTATAAAAATAAGGTAAATCCTCTAAATAGGATTTTTTAAGAATCTATATATTTTGTAGAAAACAGAATAAACTCTTTATGATCTGATTTTGCAACGAAGTTCCCTGGATGACACTAAAATCATGATTCACAAAAAGAGAAACGATGAATTATACTGTGTTAAATTAAAAGGTGTGTTTGCAGGATACTATTAGGATAAAGCCAGGGTGCCATATGTGGGCACATACCTGTAATCGCTGCATTTTGGAGACTGAGGCAAGATGAATTAAACTTTGAGGCAGGTTTAGATTATGTAGTAAGTTTGAGGAGGCCACTCTGGGCTGCACAGTGAGACCATGACACTGTCTCAAACAAATACAAAGGGAAAGAAAAGGCAGGCTTCAGATAGGGATCATGCATTTGTAAAGGACTGATGGAATGTGTCAAATGTTCCAAAAATGCAACAGTAAGAATATTTTAATAAAAAAATAATAGACATTAGTAGGCAAATTTAAAGATATAGGGTAGAAATTGTAATGTAACTCCAAATGTTAGAAAAATACAAAGTGTGATACCACTGCATACCATTAGAATAGCTTAAATTAGTAGCATTCTTTGGATAGGACTCATGTTAGTGGTTTTTTTTCTCCTGTGGCAGAGATATTTGAAGAGTTTTGCTAGGATACATCTTTAGTTTGTGTGGTTTCTTTTGTTGGGGAGCAGGTGGACAGCAGGAGTAGATGCTAGACTGGCAAAGCTCAGGCTGGCTTTGCTGCTTCTGTGGCCTCCAGCAGTCCAGTTTCTGTAGCATTAGAGTATTTGCTTTTAGCTGACCAGTAGTGTATTCCTTAAGTCTCACTTACTGGAGGGCCAAATTTTTTTTCTTCAACTTGTGTGTGTTTGTGTGTGTGTGTCTATGTTTATGGTATGTTTGTGCAGATGTGTGTGAGAATGCATGCTTGTGTCAGCCCATGTAGAGGACCAAGGAGACACTGGATATCTTCATCTTTCACTCTCTTCTTTATTCATTGGAGATATGGTCTTTCACTGAACCTGGAGTTTGCTGCTCTGGCTAGGCTGGCTTAACAGCAAATTCCTACCTTTGCTACCCAATGTTTAGGATTTTTATGAGTGCTTGGGATTTGAACTTGGGTCCTCACTCCTTGCACAACAAGCACTCTTACCCAATGAGCTATCTACAACAGCCTCTTTTCTTGCTCTTAAAAATATTAGATTTATTTATTTAGTTAGTTAGTTAGTTAGTTAGTGACTATGTGTGAAGGGATTCATACATGTGTGCCACAGCATGTATGTGGAAGTCTGAGGAGTCAGTTCTCTAGAACTTCCATCACTAGAGAGATGGAAGCAAGAAGATCATTAGTTTAAAGCCAACTTGTATTTCTGATTCTGTCTTAAAAATAAAAATTCCTCCGGGCGGTGGTGGCGCACGCCTTTAATCCCAGCACTTGGGAGGCAGAGGCAGGCGGATTTCTGAGTTCGAGGCCAGCCTGGTCTACAGAGTGAGTTCCAGGACAGCCAGGGCTACACAGAGAAACCCTGTCTCCAAAAACCAAAAAATAAAAAATAAATAAATAAATAAATAAATAAATAAAATAAATAAAATAAAAATATCAGGGGCTGGAGAGACCGCTTAGTGGTTAAGAACACTGGCTGCTTTTTCAGAGAAGGTATCTGAGGCCGGCAAGTGAAAGAACTGGAGGCTCAAGCAGGTCGAAGAAGCCCAGGCTGAAATTGAGCAGTTCAAGGCCAAGGAAGCCATGACACTGGAGTCCCATGGCAGTTGTAGTTGTGAGGTGGAGACGGAGACCCAGGAGAAGATGACCATCCTCCAGAACTACTTCAAGCAGAACAGGGATGAAGTCCTGGATAACCTCTTGTCCTTTGTGTGTGACATCTGGCAGAAATCCATGAAAACTACCGCATAAACGGATAGGAGGCAGAAGCGCCTGTCTGTGGGTTGGCATGAGATCTGCCCCCATAGAACAGGAAACCTCCACAGAGCACGAGTTCTGTTCTGGAAGGCATTAAATTATCTCTCTATGCTGTTGTAGGACCCTTCACTTTTTGAGAGTATCAAATCTAGCTTTTTGTACAGACGTATTAGGTACCTGAAGTTTCATCTTCTTGTGTGTCTTTAAGGAGTGTATGTCACCTGTTTTTCTGTGTGTTTGTATAAGTAATGGGTATCAATGTTGACTTTTCTTTTATTAATCTAGTAGAAAAAAATTCTTTGAAGAAAGAAAGGGAGTAACTTGTTTCTTTCTACTTTCTTAAATGTCAAGGGTGTTAGTGTTTCCTAACCCAAATCACTAACTGGATGCGAGGACTCAACTTGTTACATGTTATTGGTGTGCTTGTAATCATTTAAAAGTAAAACTTTGTCTTGCCTTTCAAAAAAAAATGTTGGAGGCTTACAGTTCCCAAGGGTTAGAGTCATGGCAGTAGTCAGGCTAAAAGTTTCCATTCTGAACCACAAGCACAAGACAGAAAGTGAGAACTAACTGGGAATGGTGTAAGCTTTTGAAACTTCAACTCTCACCCTAGCGATCTACTTCTCCAACAATACCATGCCTTCTAACCCTTCCCAAACAGTTCAACCAGTGAGGGACCCAGCCTTCAAATAAGGAGCCTTTTGGGAACCATTCTCATTGAAACCATCACACACTCAAATGATGTGTTTAGATCCAGTCAACCCCAATCCCTCTCCTCTACTTCTACCCCTTCCCTGCACTTTTCCCTCCCAACTTCATGGACTCACTCTTTTTTTTTTTTTTTTTAATTTTATCTGTATGGGTATTTGGTCTTCATGTATGTCTGTGCACCATATGTGTGCAGTGCGTGAGAGGCCAGAAAAAGTCATAGTACCTAGAGGTGGAGTTATAGATGGTTGTTGCTGCCATGTGGTTACTGGGAATTGAATCCAGGCCCTCTGGAAGGACAACCAGTCCTCTTAACTGCTAGGCCATCTCTCCAGTCTATGTTCTCTCTTTTAAAAAATTAAATTAAGGGTAGGGAAGTGGGGAGGATCTGGTAGGATTGGAGGAAGGGAAAATGTAATCAGAATATATTGTATGAAAAAAATCCATTTGCAATACAAAAAAAAAAATCCAAAAATGTAATACCCACAGAGTCCATTAGTGTTTCTCATACACACACGCACACATGCACACGCACACACACACATGCACACGCACACATGCAATGTATCTGCTCTGGAGCATAGTTAGCCTCTGTGAGCCCATATCCCTGAAGTAAATGACTTTTCTTCATAGTGGCCGTCAATTGCCAGTAGCTTTTCAGATAGGAGTAGGATTTCTTGAGCTCCTCCCCACCCATGCTGAGATTTTTGGCTGGCTTGATGTTGTGCAGGTCTTGTACATGCAGTCCTGTCATGTTTGCAACTGTGCTGTCATGTTTTGCAACTGTGCTGTCACCTGTAGCAAACACTAGTTCACTACAGATCCACTCCCTCTGGATCTTCCCATGATAATCCCTGAGTCGTGTGTGTGTGTGTGTTTGTGTGTGTATGTGTGTGTGAGAGAGAGAGAGAGAGAGAGAGAGAAAGAGAGAGAGAGAGAGACAGAGAAAAAGAGAGAGAGAGACCATTTAGGGCTGAGCACTCTATAGTCTCTTATTCTTTGCATGTTGACCACTTATTGGTCTCTGTATTATTACTCATCTACTATAAAAAGCAACTTCTCTGATGAGGATTGAGAGATTAATCTGGTTATAATAAGTTATTAGGAGTCAGTTTAATACAATGTCCATTTAGTGGAATAATAGTAGTAGGGTCTTGTCTAGGACCTATATGATTTAGCCAGTGAAAGGTTTTTAGCCTGTTTAATGGTATCAGGCATCGAATCTGTCTTATGGAACAAATTTTAAATCCAGTTTAAAAAAAAAAAAAAAAAAAGACGGTTGGTTGCTCCTTCAATGTTCCTGCCACTATTGCAGCAGTGGGCACACACTCTGCCAGGCCAGTCGTTATTGTCGCTCACAGGGGACACAGCTGGGTAAGACTGATGATGACTCTTCTCCCCCACGGTAGTGTGCATAGAATCTTCCAGCACTGTGGAAGCTAGCCAGTAGGAATGAAGCTTCCAGGTTGGTACAGCTTGATTTCTTCATGTCCATGTTCAGGTATGTGGCACCTTCAGCAGTAGGGTCTTACCATCAAGTAAGTGCAGTCAAGAGCAACGGCAGTAGCCTGTAATGTTCGGGGGGGGGGGGGGATTCACAGTTTTTGAAGTTTGGATTTTATTCATCAATACATTTATCCCTATACTGTCTTAATTAAAGTTATTTATGTTATTTAGTAAGATCTGAAGTAAAGAATTTTGAGTACTTTTTTTTTTTTTTGGTTTTTCAACAGGTTTCTCTGTGTAGTCTGCTGTCTGACTCACTCTGTAGACCAGGCTGGCCTGATCAGAAATCCTCTGCCTCCTCAATGCTGGGATAAAGCGTCGCCAACCCCGCGAATTTTGAGTACTTTAACTGTTTCTTTTTCATATTATTTTGACCATTTTGTCCCTTGTGATTTTATATGACTTTTAAGAATAAGCTTACTCATTTTTACAAGGAAGCCAAGTAAGATTTTTAATAGGGATTGAATCACACATTTTTAAAATTGTGGTTAATCTATAATTTATCATTGTTAGTTTTGTTTTTTTTAAATATATATATATACATATACGTATATGTATACATGCACGTACACACACACACACACACACACACGTATGTCTGTGTGTGTGTGTGTGTGTTTTATGTGTGTGTGTATATATATGCGCATGTATCTTATCAATTCGTCTTTATGGTGATTGAGGCCATCCTGAAATCACTTAGGGGACCATACTAAGCATAGGACACTTTCAAAGGAAATTCTAAGGATTTTAGGAATTAAATGCCTGAGATAAGGACAGAAATAAATATTATCTTCAGTCCTTTGTATCCATTAGTTCTACATGTATGGATTCAACCAGTTGGAGGTGAAGTATTCTTGGAAGCTGCATAGTATGATGGCACACACTTTTAATCCAGCACTCAGGAGGTCGAGGCAGGCAGAGCTCTATGAGTTTGAAGTCTGCCTGTTCTGTGTAATGAATTCCAGGACAGCCAGGATTACAAAGAGTCTCAAAAACAAATGAACAAAAAAGGATTCTTGGTTATTGTAGGTGTAACTGAGTTAGTTGGTAGAATGCTTATCAAGGGTCGGAGCTGGATTTGATTCCCAACACTACATAAACCAGCACATCCTCAGTATTTTAGCTCAGGGGCAGCCTGGGCTACCTTTCCTCTGAAAGAAAAGAGAACCAGATATGGTGGCACATCTTTAATCCCATGCTAAGGCAGAGACTGGTAGATTTTCAGAATAATATGGTGAGGCTTTGCATTTTAAAAAGGAAGGAAGGAAGGAAAGAAGGAAAGAAGGAAGGAAAGCAAAGAAGGAAAAAAGAAAGGAAAGAAAAAGCTACATCAGAACCAAGCATATGTGTACTTTTTTCCTTTGTTATCTTCCTCAAACAATATCCCATCCATATATCTAACCTTTACATTGGATTAGGTAATATAAGAATTAAGGAGGATAAACATAGTAATTATATGCAGGTATATCACCCCTAGTTTATATTGTATCACATTGGCATGTATTTTTTCTTTTTTTTTCTTTTTTGGTTCTTTGAGACAGGGTTTCTCTGTAGCCCTGGCTGTCCTGGAACTCACTCTGTAGACCAGACTGGCCTTGAACTCAGAAATCCGCCTGCCTCTGCCTCTGCCTCCCAAGTGCTGGGATCAAAGGCATGCGCCACCACTGCCCGGCATGTATTTTTTCTTTAGCTGTGACCTTATACCTAACAAAGAACATAAGGGAGAAAGAATTTACCTGGCTCATGGTCTTCGAGAAGTCCGTTGTAGACATGGAGGGTGTGGTGGAGCAGAGTAGTTCACTAGAGGCCACAAAGCAGAGAGAAGAGAGGAATGCCGTTATCTGGTGTTCTCCTCATTTCCTATTCACCTGCCTCTTCCCCACCAGAACATGGAATAGTTCCCCACTCACATAAAAAGCTAAGTCCTTCCTTCTTGGTCACTCTTGTGGAAATGCCCTCACAGAGGGTGATTATAAATCTAGCACAATTAACAATGAAGAAAAACGGCCGGGCGGTGGTGGCGCACGCCTTTAATCTCAGCACTTGGGAGGCAGAGGCAGGTGGATTTCTGAGTTCCAGGCCAGCCTGGTCTGCAGAGTGAGTTCCAGGACAGCCAGGGCTACACAGAGAAACCCTGTCTCGAAAAACCAAAAAAAAAAAAAAAAAAACAATGAAGAAAAACTGTCACTGTGTTCAAGGTTTTAGGCCACCTTTTATGTCTTTTTATGCCTTCTGCCTTAATCTACCTTAAGCCCTAACTCTCTTCCCTGTCTGTTCTGATCATTGTAAATGTATTCTTTTTAGAAATTGTTATTGAATAATGACATTTTCACTCAACTATAAAAGGTGCTTTGGCCTCATCACCTCTGTTACCAATTGCCACCCTCCCTTCTCCCTCTAGTTAGTCATCTTCATCTTCTGAAATAGTTACCCCTTCTACTTTAATCTATATACTGTGTATCTATTTTGGTGTTGGGGGGATGCATTCAAAAGTATAGTTAGGTGTGTGTGTGTGTGTGTGTGTGTGTGTGTGTGTTGTGTGTAGTTAGTACTAATTGTCAACTTGACAGGGTCTAGAACCAGGTAAGAAACATCTCTGGGCAATCATTTCTCTCTGCTACTTGACAAAGAATGCTGTGTGATCAGCTGTCCCTTGCTCCTACTGTTATGGCTTCTCTACATAATGTTTTGTCTCCTCCAACTGTGAGGCAAAACAGACCTGTCCTCCTTAAGCTGCTTGTGTCTGGTGTTGTGTCACAGCATGAAGAAAAGTAACACACGCAGGTACACATGTGTATGTTCTATGTTAGGAAAAACATACTGTCTGTCTTTCTGAGTCTTGTTTATTTCAGTTAATAGGACAATCTCTAGGTCCATTTCCCAGCAACTGACATAAATTATTTTGTTCTTTATGGCTGACTGAAACTATTTACATGTATAATCTTAATTCTTAATATTATTATCTTAAAATATTCTCATAAACTTAAAATGTAGTAATTGACTTACTTGTCTTCTTGAATAAAACTTTTTGATCTTCTGTGTATTCACTGTACCTTATAATGCTATAGCTTTTATACTTAGTTAATTCTTTGTGCTTATATGTGGGCTGTGAACTTGAGTGGAGAACTGAATTTACCTTATATTCTTAATATTTAATTTTAGTGTTGTGTGTATATAATGAGTTTAGTAGATATAGTAGATTATATGTATATAGGATATGCATAGTATACATGTGTGTGTATATATATGTATAAAATACATATATATGTGCTTATATACATGTATATAGTCTTTGTATTCCCTTTAAGTTTTAATATTACGTTGTGTGTGGGAGGTGTAAGTGTTGAGCCTACAGCCTTATGCATGCTAGGCAAATGCTTTGTCACTGAGCTGTGTCTCCACAGGTCTCTCTGTACTTTGTGTTTTGAGGCAGAGTCTTTCTCACTCAGTCTGAAACCCAGGCTGGTCTTGAGTTTGTCATTCCTCTTAGCCTCTCAGATAGCTGTGCTACCAGACCAGGTTTGTTTTCATATTTTTTAATAAGATATATGACCTAAGTTTAAAATCTGTTTCAGTTATTTCTTATATAATAGTTAAGAATAAAAGTCTTTCTAGGGTCAGTAAGGTGGCTCAGTTTGTAAAGGTACTTGCCACCAAGACTTACAACCTGAGTTTCATCTCTGGGACCTAGAAGCTTGAGAGATAACTGATTGTTACAAGTTGTCTTCTGACCTCCCCATGAGGGCCTACTATCCACATACACACATACACAAACACACAGACACACAGACACAGTTCCAATAACTCAATAAATATAACTTTTTTTTTTAAAGAATAAAAGCTTTGGAATCAAATTGCACCATCATTTTCTAGCTATATGATTTTGGACTAAATGATTGACCTCACCAAGCCTCTACTTCTGTGTCTGAAAAACAAAGAAAATGCTAATACTTATATTATTGTGTGAATTGACTGTGTGAAAATGTATAAAATGGAATAAATGCTTGCATACCATACATATTTTATTAGCAATTATTTCTCTTAATTTAACTTACAACTATTATCTCACTATTCACTAGGTTCTGCATCAGGTACTGGAACAGTGTGTGCCCCTGTGCTCCTCTGCTAGGCTCAGCGCACTGGGTACCACAGAAGTCATCTCAGGAGTTACTGTTGTCATTAAATCGTAGTTGCTCTAAACACATACATTTGTATTGAGTCCGCTTTATTAAATAGTTTCATTAATTACATAAATAAATATAAAAGAGAAATAGTACACTATACTATAAAGTATGAGAAATGAACTCATCACCTAAACTGATAGAAATGTATTGACAAATACTAAAAAATTTGCCACTGGCCATGTATTGATTATTCAATGTAGAATCAATAGTTTATTTAAATTTATATTTGTTTTTCATTTTTAAAGCAGGGCAATTCAGGCTAAGTGTGTAATGACAGCCTATAATCTTTGCACTCTGGAGGCAGATAGGAGGGTCAGAAGCTCACTGAGCTCTTTGGCAGTTCAGTGAGATTGCCGCAACTTGAAAAGTGAAATAAAAGGCTGGGGACAGGATACTTGCCTAGAATGTACAACATAGTTGGTTCAATCCCCAGTACTGCTAAGCATACAAACAAACATCAGGGTGGCCTAGACAGTGGTGGTGCCTGCCTCTAATCCCAGCGCTAGTGAGGCAGAGGCAAATGGTCTGCCTTTATATGTTACTGGACCTTTTTCCCTTACTACTTTTAATATTCTTTCTTTGTTTTGCACATTTGGTGTTTTGACTATTATGTGACAGGAGGAATTTCTTTTCTGGTTCAGTCTATTTGGAGTTCTGTAGACTTCTTCTATGTTTATGGGCATTTCTTTCTTTAGGTTAGGGAAGTTTTCTTCTATAATTTTTGTTGAAGATATTTACTGGCCCTTTAAGTTAGGAATCTTTTATACTTATCCTTAGGTTTGGTCTTCTCATTGTGTCCTGGATTTCCTGGATGTTTTAGGTTAGGAGCTTTTTGCATTTTGCGTTTTCTTTGACTGTTGTGTCAATGTTTTCTATGGTATCTTTTACACCTGAGATTCTCTCTTCTATCTCTTGTATTCTTGTATCTGCTTGCATCTATGACTCCTGATCTCTTCTCTAGGTTTTTTGTCTTCAGGATTGTCTCCCTTTGTGATTTCTTTATTGTTTCTACTTCCATTTTTAGATACTGGATAGTATTGTTCAATTCCTTCACCTGTTTGGCTGTGTTTTCTTGTGATTCTTTAAGGGATTCTTGTGTTTCCTCTTTAAGGTCTTCTACCAAAGTCCTCTATCATCATCATGAGATGTGATTTTAAATCAGAGTCTTGCTGGGCAGTGGTGGCACACACCTTTAATCCCAGCACTTGGGAGGCAGAGGCAGGTGGATTTCTGAGTTCAAGGCCAGCCTGGTCTACAGAGTGAGTTCCAGGGCAGCCAGGGCTACACAGAGAAACCCTGTCTCAAAAAAACTAAAAAAAAAAAAAATCAGAGTCTTGCTTTTCTGGTGTGTTGGGGTATCCATGGCTTACTGTGGTGGGAGAACTGGGTTCTGATGATGTCAAGTAGCCTTGGTTTCTGTTGCTTATGTTCTTCTGTTGCTTATGTTCTTGCCCTTGCCTCTTGCCATCTGGTTATCTCTGGAGTTAGCTGGTCTTGCTGTCTCTGACTGTGGCTTGTCCCTCCTACAAGCCTGTGTGTCAGTACTCCTGGGAGACCAGTTCTCTCGGAGGAATTGGGTATGGTGGAGAGCTGTGGCACAGGATCAGCTCTGGAGTGCAGACGGAAACTGGAAGATCTTGTCCCTGGCTGTTCCTTGGTTCCTGTGTACTGATGGCTCTGGGCAGGTCCCTCTTGGGTCACTAATTTGAGCAGAAGTCATGGTCTTATCTGTGCTCACAGGGGAGTCAGCACTCCTGGGAGACCAGCTCTCTCCTAGCGGTATTTGGGTATGGAGCGCTGTGGCACGGGATGGCAGAGGCAAATGGATCTCTTGAGTTGGAGGCCATCCTAGGCTACACAGAGAAACCTTGTCATAAGAAACAACAGCAATAAAAACAGAAGCAGCAGCAGCAACAATAACAGCAACAACAACAAAAATCCAAACCAAAACAATAGCAACAACAAAAACATCGGGTGATTTTATTAGCAAGAGACAAAGTGTTTTTGTATAATATAGGTATTTTAGAGGACCATTCTAAAAGGAATTAAATCTAGCATTGTCTTTTGTTTTTATATGATTGAAATGTCTTTGATGTAATGTACATGTTGCAAAAAGCTGGGCACAGTAGTCCATACCTGTAATCCTACAATCTGGAGACTGAGGCAGGATTGACACCTGTCTTTAGAAGAAAGAAAAAAGGAAAAGGGGGGAAAAAAAGGATGTGCTAGGAGATGTATCTTTTTCATGTTTCATTTTGTTCTTTTACAGTGTTAAGGTTTGATGCATGCTTGCAAGTGCTGTATTCACTTCAGTGTATGTCCAGCTTTGAACGTGGATTCTCAAAGTATTGACAACAAATTGACTAATTAAAACTTTTTTTGTGTGACTGAAGCTGAGGGAAAGGTTGCTAATTCATCATCAGTGTAGTAACTGATAACTCAGATTGAAAACAGAACAACAAAACAAACAAATTAACAGGCTTGAAATTCCAGCACTCAAGAATCCGAGGCAGGATAATGCAGATTTCAAGGCCATCCTAGACTAACAAAACCTGTATCCAAAAACCAAACGGCTGGCCAAAGTGAGTCTTGACTGTATTTTATTCTAAGTGGACAGATTACTTTTGAAACTTATTTTAATTTTTTTTATTTTTTAGCCTGTAGCATTTTCTCTTTTATTTTTACAAGCTAGCTTCAAAGATTGTCCACTCTCAGTGTCTCATATTTTATTTACCCTTTATAAATTGGCTTCTCTACCCCTTCATCTCTAGTGACTGCCTAATTATTTATATGAGTAACCAATGCTTGTACGAGAGTGTGTGTGTGCGTGTGCGTGTGTGCGTGCCTACAGTGCATACTGTAAATAGATCAGCTGAAGATATCGGGCATCCCCTTTATTGCTCTTTGCCTCACTGATTTACAGAAACCTGACCATGAAAGTCAGGGATCTGCCCAGCAAGCCCTAACATTCCTGTCTCCCCCTCTCCAGCACTGGAGTCACATACAGGTGTGCATAGCCACACCTGTGGGTGCTTAGGATCTGAATTCAGGTCTTCATGCATGCACAGCAAGCACACTTATCCACTGATTTATCTCTTGAACTTTTCTATAGAATTTGGCATTTCTGTTATAACCTGGTCTCAGAATTTTTCTGAGAATACCAGTCAGGGTATTCTTTTTTTTTTTTTTTTTTTTTTTTTTTTTTTTTTTTTTTTGTTTTCGAGACAGGGTTTCTCTGTGTAGCTCTGGCTGTCCTGGAACTCACTCTGTAGACCAGGCTGGCCTCGAACTCAGAAATCCGCCTGCCTCTGCTTCCCAAGTGCTGGGATTAAAGGCGTGCGCCACCACCGCCTGGCAGTCAGGGTATTCTTGAAGGTTTTTTTCTTGACTTTTGTTCATGCTGATTTATATTCTAAGTTGCAGATTTATATTTTAAATTTTCTTCTTTATTTTCACACAGCTTTTATTTTCCTCTTCTGAGATAGAGTCTCATCATTTAACCCACATTGGCCTTGAACTCATGTAGTAGAGGCTGGCCTTAAACTTTTCTGTCTCTGCTCTGCCTTCAGCTCATTTATAGAATTTTGAAAAGTTGTATCTTTCTCGTAGAGATTGTAAGCTAGTGTGGCATTTGGGAATCTTTGTTTCCTAGGCAGTTTTGATGAGTAGCCACAGTGGGAAACCCTGACCTATGCATACAGTTGAGATTCTTCTCCATGGAACACAAAATTCCATATAGTGCCTCAGCACTGTCTGCATCTGATCCCCACCCCCTCTCTCTGTGTTGAGCCAGTTGTCTTCTCTGCCCAGTAACTTCCTGGGTTGGTTGCCTTTTAGGATGGAAGTATACTTTTTAAAATCAGGAGACTGGCACAAGTCTCAGTCCCTCTATATATCCCAACAAGTACTTCCTTGGATTTCACATGGTAAGCTTGGGTTGAAAAGCACTAGGCTGATCCAGATCAGTGAGAACAAGAATGATCACGGAATTGCTGCAGTAATGTAAATAGTGTGTGTCAGAATATGTGTAAAATAAGTATATTAAACATAGCCCTGACTGTGTCTGTTCAGGTTAATTTTAAGTGACTTTTTAAGTATTTTCCTTTCTGGATAACTCACCTTTATTCCCTTATGAATTTATTTCTCTACTTGCTCATTTACCATTTATTTGAGTATGTAAGGAGCAGAGGAGAACCTGGCAATAGGTGGATAAAAATAAATAATATAAATTTCCTGTTTTTTACAATCTCAACACATTTCATATAGTTTATATTAAGTCATAAAATACAACACAGAAATCCAGTTTATTAACCTTTAAAAAGAGAAACTATAGTACATCTTTTTCCACTGTTTTCTTTCTCTTTTCATCCAGGGAAAGACCATGTTTGTAGATTTATTGGCTGTGGCAGAAATGATCGTTTCAACTACGTGGTCATGCAATTGCAGGTATGCTACCTTGAAAATGTGTCTTAAAATCTTTTAGTTTTGGTCAAAATACCTAGTAAATAATGAATAAAGAAATGACAGAATTCTTATGTATGCTATACAAATGAAATTTGTTATATCATCTATTTTTTTTAAAAACAACTTTATTGTCATTTTTGCATATGTTTAATCTCAAATAGATTGTGGGTTACAGTATAAGCCCTTCCGAGCAGGTTCCTTCCCTTTTCATCTTTTTTCCAAAACTCTGGCGTTTCTGATCTCCACTCTTGTTCTCTGAGTCCCAGCCACTGTGTTAAGATTGTAAGCATAGTTGAAGAAGAGGATGAGTGCTTTCTCTGTCAGCATGGCATTGCTCCTTCCCTTGAGATGGAATAGAAATGGGCTGAAGGAGTAGGAGCTAAGAAAGAGAAGACGGGAGTCAGAGCTGCAGTGGGAGACCATTGTCCTTATACTGCCTGTCTCCTGCACACACACACACAGCGTGGCACCTCTAAGTGTCAAACCATGGTTCACCTCACTGCCTGAACTGTTGGCTCTCAGTTTCCTTTCATATTCAGCAGACTTTATTTTGACATTTGCATTCTTTATTTTCCTTCACAGTACTTACATGCCATTAAGTTAAATTCATAAACCCAGGCCTAAATGTCTCCTCTTCAGAAGACTTTTCCTGTTTCTCCAGTGCTCTTCAATATTTGACTTAGACCTAAAGATATGTTACCCTTTCTTTAAACTATATTTTTTTGTTGTTATTTATCTTTTTTTTTTTTTTTTTTTTTTTTTTTTGGTTTTTCGAGACAGGGTTTCTCTGTGTAGCTCGAGCTGTCCTGGAACTCACTCTGTAGACCAGGCTGGCCTCGAACTCAGAAATCCGCCTGTCTCTGCCTCCCAAGTGCTGGGACTTAAAGGCGTGCGCCACCACCGCCCGGCTGTTATTTATCTTTTTAAAACATGGTTTCACTGAGTAGCACAAGATGATTTTAAACTGACTATATGGGCAGGATTTGCCTTAAACTCAGGGTCCTCCTACTTTAGCCTCCTAATTACTTTTTTGTTGTTGTTGTTTTTGGTTTTGGGTCTTTTTTGTTGTTGCTTTGATTTTCAAGACAGGGTTTCTCTGTGTAGCCCTGGCTGTCCTGGAACTCACTCTGTAGACCAGGCTGGCCTCGAACTCAGAAATCCACCTGATTCTGCCTCCCAAGTGCTGGGACTAAAGGTGTGCGCCACCACTGGCCACCTAGCCTCCTAATTTCTAAGATACAGCTGTGTGCTACCATGGCTGGCTTGATCTTGTTTAAAATTAATTAATTGGGAGTTGGAAGAATGTATCATGGTATGTGTGGACTTCAGAAGACAACTTGTGGGAGTTGGGTGTCTCATTCTACCATGTAGGTCCTAGGGATTAAACTTAGGTGTCACACTAGGCAGCAAGTGCTTCTGCCTACAGACCCATCTTACTGACCTGTAAAGTCTTTCTGTGGTTACATGATTCACCATCTAAATTTAGTGTACTTTCATGTTTTGAAGTGGTTGCCTTTTTACATTTTTCAGTTCATTAATGTGTTCCCTTTTTTCTCTCAAATTAGCTGCTAATATGAACTATATGCATATAGTTGATACCAAGGACAAGAGAGGGTCACAGGATGATAGGAGGTCAAGGAGAATATGACAAGTTTTAAGCATATGTAACATACTTTAATCACCAGCACGCATACTAACAGGCAGGCAGATGTTATAGACATCCAGGTTTATGATAGCATACCTGCCCAGATACTAGTGGATGTAATACATAAGCTGTGCAGCCAGAGGTTAAGTCAGGGACACTTGCCTCCAGTTTCAAGGCCATATCGATAGAAAACAATCACACAAAAATGGAATTCTACCAGAAAGAGATTACATCCATCATTGCTTACTCTGCATTCCTCAGACATCCTGTCCCAGATCCCTCTCCAGATGTCTAGTTCAGGTTTTAGCTGACTCATACCAGGTATTCATATCACCACCTGTTTGTTTTAAACTTTTGTTGGCTTTTATAGCCTTCTGTTTCCTATAATATCTGCTAATAATAGCAGTATTTAGCATTTATTGAATACTAGGCAGTATTCCAAAAACTTCATATGGATTTTATTTAATTCTCATAAAATTATATGAACTGGGTATAATTAGTCTTTTTTTATTTAAAAAAAATGATGTAGAAAATTAAATAACTTGTAGGGAATGTGTGTTGGGTAGTAACAGGGAATGTGTGTCTGGTAGTAACAGGGAATGTGTGTCAGGTAGTGACAGACAGGAAATGTGTGTCGGGTAATGACTAGGAATACTGTTTTGGATATTGGTGCTGGTTAGTTTTAACTTGATGCAACCTAGAGTCACCTGGGAAGAGACTTAAGGAGAAATTTATCTAGATCTGGTTAGCCTATAGGCATAGCTGTGGTGGAATGTCTTGATTTTTCTTTGATATAGGGACATCTAACCCTTTGTGGGCACCATTGTTTCCTAGGCAGGAGTTCCTGAACATTGAGAAAGAGAAGAAAACTAGCTAAGGAGGCAAGCAAAGATGTGTTTATTTGCTTTTTCTTGACTATTAATGTGATGTGACTGAGTTGGTATCTTGACTTCTCCAAAATAAACAAACAAACAAACAAACAAACTTGTAAGCCATATGACCTCTTTTCCTCTCTTATGTTGCTTTTTTTTTTTTTTTTTTTTTGGTTTTTCGAGACAGGGTTTCTCTGTGTAGCCCTGGCTGTCCTGGAACTCACTGTGTAGACCAGGCTAGCCTCGAACTCAGAAATCCGCCTGCCTCTGCCTCCCAAGTGCTGGGACTAAAGGCGTGCGCCACCACCGCCCGGCAGACGTGACTTTTTTTTTTTTTTTTTTTTTTTTTTGGTTTTTCGAGACAGGGTTTCTCTGTGTAGCTCAGGCTGTCCTGGAACTCACTCTGTAGACCAGGCTGGCCTCGAACTCAGAAATCCGCCTGCCTCTGCCTCCCAAGTGCTGGGATTAAAGGCGTGCGCCACCACCGCCCGGCAGACGTGACTATTTTTAAAAAACATAAAATACAGATGTTTGTATTTCATTTATATTGCCATGATAAACTCCCTAACAAAAAGCAACATAAGAAGCCGGGCAGTGGTGGCGCACACGTTTAGTCCCAGCACTTGGGAGGCAGAGGCAGGCAGATTTCTGAGTTCAAGGGCAGCCTGGTCTACACAGTGAGTTCCAGGACAGCCAGGGCTACACAGAGAAACCCTGTCTCGAAAAACCAAAAAGAAAAAAAGAAAAGAAACCTGATTACTAACAGCATGGTTATCCATAGGGCTGGAGAGAGGTGGCT
Organism: Mastomys natalensis; assembly: GCA_021653895.1. NCBI lineage: Eukaryota > Metazoa > Chordata > Mammalia > Rodentia > Muridae > Mastomys > Mastomys natalensis. Next base: position 2,655,243 of record JAJTUV010000279.1, on the reverse strand, counting down.
TGGTAGTTACTAGCTTTCGCTACTCTTGCAGAGACCTAGAGTTCAGTTTCCAGCACCCATGCTGAACAGCAGACAACCATCTTTAAAACTCCAGCTCCAGGGGATCAGATGTCTTCTAGTTTCCAAGGGTACTCCCAGTCATGGAGAGAGAGAGAAAGAGATATTTATTTCTCTGTTCACTTCCATTGCAATGATCAGCAGATGTGGGTGCCAATTACAAACAAAAGTGTTCAAAATATTTTTGACCTGGATACTTTTTATTGTTTTATAGTCCAGTCATTGCCCCCTTCCAGGTCCACCCTCTCACAGTTCCTCATCCCATTCCTCCTCCCCCTGTCTCCAAGAAGATGTCCATCCTCTCCCCCAAGGCCTCAAGTCTCTCCAGGGTTAGGTGCATCTTCTCTCACTGAGGCCAGACCAGGCAGTCCTCTGCTGTATATGTGTCGGGGACCTCAGACCAGCTCCGTGTATGCTGCCTGGCTGGTGGCTCAGTGTCTGAGAGATCTCAGGGGTCCAGGTTAGTTGAGACTGCTGGTCTTCCTATGGGGTCACCCTCTTCCTCAGCTTCTTCCAGCCTTTCCCTAATTCAACCACAAGTGTCCCCAACTTAAGTCTAGTGGTTGGGAGTATCTGCATTTGTCTCAGTCAGCTGCTTGTTGGGCCTCTTGGAGGACTGCCATGCTAGGCTCCTGTTTGTAAGCACACCATAGCATCAGTAATAGTGTCAGGCCTTGATGCCTCCCCTTGAGAATGGATCCCAAGTTAGGTTGGTCCTGACCACCTTTCCCTCAGTCTCTTCTTCATTTTTGTCCCTGCAGTTCTTTTAGAAAGGAACAATTCTGGATCAGAGGTTTTGACTATGGAATGGCAACCTCATCCTTCCACTTGATGCCCTGTCTTTTTACTGGAGGTGGGCTTTAAGAGTTCCCTCTCCACACTGTTGGGCATTTCATCTAAGGTCACTTCCTTTGAGTCCTAAGAGTCTCTCCACCTCCCAGGTCTCTGGTACTTTCTAAGGGACCCCCCCCACACTCCTAGGTTGCACATTACCGTTCATTCTGCTGGCCCTCAGGCATCTCTCCTATCTTCCCCACCATACCTGAACATGTTCCCCTTTTCCCTTTTTCCTCCCTTCTCCCTCCCAGGTCCCTCCCTCCCTTTGCCGTCTATGATTGTTTTCTACTCCCTCCCAAGTGGGATTGAACCTTGCTTGAGCTTTTCTGAGAAAATGCTTATTGTCATTTTGGTCATTAGACCATATTCTCATGGCAACGTATCCGTTTTAATTTCTCTTTTTCCTCTTCTTATTTACAACGTGTTCCTGATAGCCTACGCCAAGATCTTAAGCAAAGAAAATGAGTAAGAAATCATCCCTTGAGATGGGGTCACTAACATGACCTTGCCTCCAGGGAAACTGACGCTTTATAATCATTTACAAAGCTACATAATAGTATTATGATAAATAAAACTTCATATGGCTACAATAAAACAACAATAAAATTTCAATATGGCTACTTGCATGTCATCAGGGGAGGGCTTTAGTATATCGTTAAAAAAAAAATCCTTAAATAAAAAGAATTAAAATAGTTTAAATTTGTGCATTGAAGATTTATAAAAAATCAGGTATTAGATGTTAAATAATAGTTGATTATAAAGATTAATTAACCTGGTCTTGGAGATCTGCCACTAGCCTTGGATGATTGTCCCACTGAATACATCCTTTTAGAGTTGTAATACGCCGGGCGGTGGTGACACACGCCTTTAATCCCAGCACTTGGGAAGACAGAGGCAGGCGGATTTCTGAGCTCAAGGCCAACCATGTCTACAGAGTGACAGAGTGAGTTCCAGGACAGTCAGGGCTATACAGAGAAACCCTGTCTCAAAAAAACAAAAAAACAAAACAAAACAAAAAAATAGAGTTGTAATACTTGAATGATTTTTATTGTGTCAAATAATAGTGTTACCTGTTCTATTTGTGATTTATTGAATATATCTTTTTAGAGTTGTATGCTTGGATGATTCTTGTGCTTTGATGATTGCTTGTATACATCTCCTAGGAGTTGTAATATTTTTTTTTCTATGTACAAGAACCCTTGCTTGAGAGCTGCAAAATACACTCAGAGTCAAACTGCCTTGTGTTTGTTTCTGTTTGTCACTGCCGAATCCTTACCCACCTAGCCTTCAAGGACCCTCATCCCAGGAACTCCCGTATCCAACTGGGGCGGTCCATGGCTCACATCTTACACCTTACACAAGAGCTTTATTTACTGTTTCAGTCAGAGCATTTTATAATGTGGTAATACAATGAACGGACAATTTTCCAGGCATATCACAAAACTAAGACTGTATTTTATCTGATTCCACAGGGTCGGAATCTGGCAGATCTTCGACGTAGCCAATCCCGGGGCACATTCACTATTAGCACTACTCTTCGTCTTGGGAAACAGATTCTGGAGTCTATTGAAAGCATACATTCTGTGGGATTCCTTCACAGAGACATCAAACCGGTAGGGGCCTTTTCTATTCCAAGCGTGGAAGGCTATTGTTTGGTATTTCTAATGCTAGTAGAAGACAAAATGTATGGTAAATGTAGTTTTCTGTATATTTTGTGGTTAAATACAGGTAATAGTTTTATTTCCATAATGCCCTAAAAGTAAAAATAATTTTTTTTCTTCAAGTAAAAATAATTTATCTCTTAGAGGTTTTTTTTTTTTTTTTTTGAAGCTACAGCTTATTTTCAATAGCTTTTCTCATACCATAAAATGTTGCTTGCCAGCTAAATTAAAAATATTTTATGCTTGGCGCTAGGAGATGGCTCAGTTGTTAAAGTACTGAGAACTTGAGTGTTGAGTTCAATCCCTGGAACCCATGTTTGGTTTTGTTTATTGTTTTTTATAAATGGGCGTGGTGGTGTATGCTAGTAATCAAAGTGCTGAACTGGTAGATAGGATCTCTGGGGCTTGCTTGGCCCGCCAGCTGTAGCCTGTGTGAGGAACTATACTTGAGGTTGTCCTTGGTCCCCAAATGCACATTCACACAAATTGTGTGCTTGCCAGTTATTATTAGGTGTGTTAGCATTTCTAATTATTCAGCTTTACATATAAATCATTAGTTTGAGTTGTGTGTTTTCTTTTTTTTTTTTTTGGTTTTTTCGAGACAGGGTTTCTCTGTGTAGTCCAGGCTGTCCTGGAACTCGCTCGGTAGACCAGGCTGGCCTCGAACTCAGAAATCCGCCTGCCTCTGCCTCCCAAGTGCTGGGATTAAAGGCGTGCGCCACCACCGCCCGGCTAAGTTGTGTGTTTTCTGATACCAGTTATTCATTTTGTCAAGATCTTCTCCTAAGGGCTACTGTGGAAATAGGATTTGTTGTCCTCTTTTTTGTTCTGTTTTGCTTTTCTTAGAAATCATTGTCTCCATTACTGAAATATGCCTTTCTTCCTTTTTATCTGGTATTTTATTCTTCATAATGAAGGATGACCCATTTCTGATATCCCACATTTATAAATTTAATTGATGTTGGTACATTTGAAAAATATAACCACCTGTTAATTATATCATTTCTAAAATTAGTTTACATGAAAATGGAAACTAAATTTCTTCAAAGTGGGTTCTTCTAGAATTAGAACCACTCTGAGACTAGAAGCTGGTTATTATCTAATATGACATTTAGTAAAACAGCATGATTAAGTGATTTATTTTAGGTCAGTTATTGTATGGGAAGATTGAAGTAGAAAAGATTCACAGCTTGGCAATGTAGAGTCATCGTTACAATTATAGAATATTTTACTGTTATTCAGTGCCTTTCTCTGTCATTATTTGAAAAATTTAACTTTCCATTTCATCAGAAAGCTCCAAAGTAAAATAATACTTTAAAAAAAAAAATGATGTAATAGCTTACATTTTACCATTACAAATTCCCTTATTTGCATATTTATCTTTCCAAATTTATGGTCATTTGACACATTACATAGCCTTTAGGTTTTGGGGCTGTTTTATTTTGTTTTGTTTTGAGACGGAATAATGTAACTAAGGCTTGTTTCTGTTTCCTGAACACTGGAGTTAAAGGTATATGCCATCACACCTGGTTACACTGAATTTTTTTTTTTTTAAGAGAAAAATGTAAAATGTTTTTTTCCTTGACCTATTTTGGGATGTTTCCCTGAATTGTATTTTTAATTTTAGTGTGACTCAGCTTTATGATTCATATAGGAGATTTTTTTTTTTATATACTTGCTTATTTATTAAGATAGGGTTACTCTGTAACGTGCTATATAGACCAGTCTGACCTTGAACTCACAGAGATCAGCCCAGCCTCCGACTTTAATACTGGAATTAAAGGTATACACCATCATGACCAGCATGTATACTTAACTAAGGATTGAGAAACAATACAAATTCTTTTAGGTTAATGTGCATTTTCCCCATCCCTAGCTTTCCTTGTGTAGGAGGTTGGGTTGTCGCTTAAGCAGTAACATAGACTAGAATTTCAGGGGATTCTAGTTCTGCTTTTAATTATATGTAACTATAAAAACATTTAAATTTATTTTTGCTCAGTTTCCATGATGGTAGACGTTAACAACTCTTTCTCAAGTCACTAATTATATTTACAAGAACACTCAAGTATGAAAAGCTTTAATTTTCCCTTGAGAGGTAGAACCAGCAACCAAATTATATTATATATTAATGCCTAGTTAAAAATTATAGACTTACAGTAGTGTATCTGAAATGTGCTATAAAGTAGAATTCATGAAGGGTAAAATATAGGCAGACTGACTATTATCACAATATGTATTTTCCATCTTTATTTTTTCTAGTCAAACTTCGCCATGGGACGCTTTCCCAGTACGTGTAGGAAATGTTTTATGCTTGATTTTGGCTTGGCCCGACAATTTACCAATTCTTGTGGTGACGTCAGACCAGTAAGCTTTTTCATTACTATCTAATATTTGATAAACTATTATTTCTAGTACCACTTTAAAGAAATGTTAATTATGTATCAGAATGAATGATAGGAGGAGGGGTGAAGCTCAGTGAATTAAAAAAACACGTCTGTTTGTGTTGAAGCTAGATTAGTAAATTATAAGATTAAGAAACTAGTGTCTAGAGTTAGCTGCATTTAATCAGTAGGGGGCTTCAGTTTTAACTTTGTGATGTATTAGCAAAATGGTTTGTGATACATAGGAGAAAGTTCTTCTCTGGTGACTTGTGTATGGCTCAAAGTATGCTGAAGGCACATACCACAGTGATAAGATAGGGAGATGGACATGAGGAATTTGACCAAAAGTCCAAGTAGAGGGTTTTTATTAAATTTACCTCTTTAAGATTTTTGCCAAAACTAGACCAGCAAAGACAAGCACAGATGCCCTTTAATAAAGGCCAACTTGAGAAGAGACTTGAGAGGGAACCTAGCTAGAGTCTTGTCAGGAGAAAGTCTCTCAGATGTGGTGCACCAAGCACACCTTCATCTTTTCCCCAGCAGGCTGATAAAGCAAGCTGGAACGTGCTCCAATCTTGCACCTTCTCAAAAGGGAACTCCTTGGTGGGGCCCTGATGGGGAATTTAGCCATATGTTCCTGACTGCAGCAACATGGAATGGAGTCACTTTAGTCAAGCTAGGCGATGGGAGAGAACAGTCTTGGTTTGAATACCACAGACCCTTAACTTTCTTATTGGATGTTCACAAATTTTCTTGAAAGTATTTCATTTGTTTGCCTTTAAAGCTATATCTAGGAGCTTACATGTTTTGTTTTTAACTAATGTTTACCAACTTCCAACTGGGAAGTGGGCCAGGCAACTCTCCATATTGTTTTGCTGGCACTTCATCTCTCATTGTGACTTTTCTGTTGTTTACTTTAAACTTTTAGTTCATTTAACCTTTCATTGTGGTTTTTCATTGTGATTTTCATTTCTATCAGGTTAATTAATTATATAAAAGTTAAAACATTTTGATTTTGATTGAGCCAACTACAAACTAGTTATATATACATATATGTAAAATTATAATTAAAGTCTAGGCATATGAGAATCTTTTTTTCTTTTTCTTTCTTTTTTTTTTTTTTTTTGGTTTTTTGAGGCAGGGTTTCTCTGTGTAGCACTGGCTGTCCTGGAACTCACTTGGTAGACCAGGCTGGCCTCAAACTCAGAAATCCACCTGCCTCTGCCTCCCAAGTGCTGGGACTAAAGGCATGGGCCACCACCGCCTTTTAGAATATTTTTGAAACAGGGTCTCACTATGTAGCTCTGGCTTTCCTGGAACTCACTTTATAGATCATACTGGCCATGAACTCACAGAGATCTGCCTGGTTTTGCCTCTCAAATGCTAGGGTCAAAGGTATGCATTGAATATGAGAATCTTATGTGCCTGGTAATTTAGAGAACCTTTTTCAGCCATAGTAATGGCTTGTATTAATATTAGCAAAGCACGTGATCAAATTTATAGGCTGTTAGATTTAGATATACATTGAATTCCGTTTCTAGATATTAGGTGTTTAGTTTCTAGATCATTATCAAGGTATTGTTGATTTACTCATAAAACATATTTAATGAGCATATATTATATATGAATCATAAATCCAGGTACGGGAACAACAATAATAGGTAGAAAATTTCAAGAGCCTTGCTAAGGTTATTTTAGTAGAAAAGAAAGATGACACACAAATAAGAAATTTTATTTATTTATTGTTGAGACTGGTTTTCAGTATGTAGCCTTGGCTGATTTCAAATTTGATCTTTTTCTTCTACCCCAGGCCTCTAAAGTGCTGAAATGGAAGACATTTATACTGGCCTACATCTATAATTTTGTGCAGTGATAACACAGAGAATTCTGTGTGTTGTCATAGAGCTGGGCAGAGGACAGAAATAATTTTGGAGCTTGGATTAGAGAGAAAGACCTCTAAGGAGATAATATATCAGCAATTAAATAAAATATGAAAACAAAGCTATAAGGCTATCTAGAAACAAAACTAAGTAAAAAGAAATAGATTAAGTTTCTTTAGTTGGAATCCCAGCACTTGGGAGGCAGAGGCAGGCGGATTTCTGAGTTCGAGGCCAGCCTGGTCGACAGAGTGAGTTCCAGGACAGCCCGGGCTACACAGAGAAACCCTGTCTCGGAAAAAAAAAAAAAAAGTTTCTTTAGTTGGACCTAATTGCAGTGGCTTGTAATTCCATGGGAGGCTGAGGCGGAAGGATTTAAAAACTCAAAACCTTCGTGAACTACATACATAGTAAACTCAAGGCCAATGTGGTCAACTTAGACCTTGGTTCAATCATTGAATCCAGAAGTGAGGGCAGCATTTAAAAAAAAAAAAAAAGAACTAGTTAAGATTACCTAGGAAGAAGGTATAGCTAGAGTAGGAAGGAGGTCTTGGGTCTGAGCCATTGGGACACTTAGAGCAGTGTTGTTGGTGGATAGCGAAAAACCATGGACCAGCCAAGACCTATGAGAAGTAGTGTCAGTCAAGTGAGAGGGAAAATCAAGAGAGTAGTAGTATCTTGGAAACCAGGTGAAGAAAGTTCTTCATGAACAACGGGAAGGTTGTCATTCCTGTTAGGAGTTACAGAGAAGTAACACCTAACTGAGCACTGAGAACTGACTGTTGACTCCTGCAAGAATGTTTTAGTAGATCAATGAGAACCTGGTTTTGATTCCAAGCATTATGTAGGCCAGGTATGTCAGTGATCCAGCACTTGGGAGGAGGATCAGAAGTTCAAGGTTATTCTAGCTACACAGTAAATGTAAGGACAGACCGAGATATATGAGTAGCATGTTGAATCCTTTGGATATATGTCTAAGAATGAGTTAGCTGGGTCTTCTGGTAGTTCTAATTTTAGTTTTGGTGGAAGCGTGCTTCTGATTTCTATAGTGGCTGTGATAGGTTACATTCCCATCAACAGTAGATAAAGGGTTCCTCTTTCTCCCCTCCTCCCCTCAACCCTTGCCAGCCTGTGTTGTCTTTGTTTTCTTGATGGTGTCATTCTTACTGAGGTAAGATAGAATCTCAGAGTCTTTTTAATTTCCATTTCTATGATGGCTACAGATACAGTTTAAAAAACTTTTATTTCCATTGTATTTGTGTGGATGTTTTGCCTAGTGTATGTGTATCACATGCCTGCCTTGTGACCACAGAGGCCAGAAAGAGGGCATTAGATTCTCTAGAACTGGAGTTAACAGACAGTTTTGAGCAGACATATGGGTTCTGAGCAGCCCGCATTCTTAACTGCTGAGCCATCTCTCAGCCCCATATTAAACACTCGTTAAATATCTGTTGCCATTTTCAGTTCTTTGAAAGCTGTCTGTACAGAGTATTGCCCCATTTATTGATTGGCAAGTAGGAATTTTTTCACTTAATATTTTTGTAATTCTTTATGTAGTCAAAATATTAGCCCTTTGAGGTATGGCTGCAGAGATTGTTTTCTCACTCTGTAGGTGTCTGTTCTTTATGTGGATCGTTCCTTTGCTGTGCAGAAGCCTTTTGGTTTCATGTTATCCATGTGCTAGTTCTTGGGGCTATTTCCTATGCTTGTATCTATATCCTGAAGTATTTGTCCTGTGTTTGCTTTTAGCACTTTCAATGTTTTGAATGGTATTATGTTTCTATCTCTGTCGGTTGGCATTTTTCATTATAACTTTTAGTTGTTTTTCTTTGTGTTTCTTTTTTATGAATTTTTTTTAAATGTTTTTAATTGAAAGAGGCTTATTTCACTTCTCCTCTTTCTTTTTTCCCTCAGCCCCTGCCATCTGCTCTCCCTCAAACCCTTGCCATTGCCCAACTCAAGGGTAGCCTTGAGATAGCCTCCTCTTCTTTGATTATACTTGTCCATACAAATGTATATGTGTGCACAATCTGTTGAGTCTGTTTCTGTTGCTTGTGTGCTTCAAGTCTGGCCGCTCTACATCGGATGGCCAGTAAGGGGCTCGTCCCTAGGAGAGCAGTCAGCAGTTGCCTTTAGTTCATTGTCTGGGGTGGGAACCCTGTGAAATATTCCCATTCCACTTTAATAGACCCATTGATGTTGCTGTTGTTCCAGTCTTATTTATGTAGCCATCTTTATAAGGGGCTGTTTCACAGCCTACTTACTGGTATTCTGACTCTTCCATGATACTCCATGAGCCATAGCTGCAGAAGCTGTGATGAGGATGCGTCCGCTGAGGTTGGGATTCCCACCATCTATTAATCCCTAGTCTTAATCCCTAGTCCCTTCCATGGCTCCAGAAATTACAATGCAAGCTGCCAAGGGAGGGAAACAAACAGTCCTACCAGCTGCAACACCATGAACCATGGCAATCACCACCATGGCAAGATATGCATAAAGATGTGAGAACTGGTACTCACATGTCAGTGGCAACCAACAACTGCCTAATTGGACTTCAGGCCCACTCAACAGGAAGGAAATCATTCCCAGTTCTGGAAACCTAGTCAGTTTCCTGGGCTAGTGAGGCTGTGGACCTTAAAAAAAAGAATTGATTACTGCCACTTTGCTAGAACAGCAACCCTTTTTATTGCATTCTAAATCTTGTCCTTAGACCCACAGATAAGTATAGCTACCACTCCTCATCAAAGAAGCTTCTCTTTATAGCAAATGGAGAACATCACAGAAAACCACAGCTGAACATAACACTTTGTATATTTGACATCTTGATTGGGATATGCCAGAAGAAGCTCTTCTCTGGACATGTCTATATGAAGTTCATAATACTTCTTGTGTTTAAGTGTCTTTTTCTTTAGGTGAAAGAATGCAGGCAAGGAGCAATGTTCTACATTTAGGAAGATTAATACTTCTGAGTAGGTACCTGCTCTAAACAAAGGTTTTAGTTACAAGAGCTAGCCTCAAGAAGCACGAATTGAGGTGACAGTCTGAAGAAAAGCAAGCACAAAGTTTTGAGCTAGAAAAAAATCGGTGATAGAAGAAACTATAGTAGATTTAAGAAGGCAAGATATAGAAAGTCGTATAAGCCAAATAACATTTTGTCTTTATTTGGTGTTATATTGTCCAAGGCTATGATCATGATTAGTTTCATCTGCATTATCTAATATAAGTATCCAAATACTTTAATTTTAACATAAATTGCTTGTGCAGGTAAAGTACAGTTACAACTTCTTTCAAATTGTTTGAATAAAGTACCCAAGATATGGCGAGATTGGTATTTCAGGTTATATAGTGATTCTTCATATTCTTACATTTATTTGTACCCATGTGTTAATGTGTATGCTATGATTTTGTTACTTGGCATGATTATGGGTCAATGAAAACATTTTATTTTATTTTTTTATGTACAGAGCTGTGTATATTTCATAAACACATCTATCTGATGGTGTGTGTGTGAGTGTGTGTGTGTGTGTGTATTTCCTGGTTTCAAACCAAAAACCTTGTACATAGAAGGCAATTGTACTGTCACTGAGCTATATCTTCCAAGTTCAATGCCAATCATGCTATCATACTTTAAAATGTAGATAAATGAGCCTGTGAGATGGCTTTATCAGCAAATAAAGGCACTTGTCATCAAGTTTGATGAGTTGAGTTCAGTCCTCAGGACCCTTATGGTGGAAGGAAAGAACCAGTTCCTAAAGCTTGTCCTCTGACATCCACACTCACATTGTAGTATTTGTCATCCCCTGCCCTGAAACTATCTATCTCTCTATATCGCCCCCCCACACTCATTCTCTCAATAAATAAATAAATAAATAAATAACAAATAAATAGAAAGTAAAGATATAGATAGAAGAGGATCAAAGTAAAATAACTAAAACATCAGTGTTTTAGGTTGTGACTTAGAGATATTTGTTCTCTAGAGTTCTATAGCTTCACTATAAGATTACTATAAATAACATTTTATTATGACAGTAATATTCTACCAATGCTTTATGTGTTTATCTGTGTTAAAAATGTTTTGCTGTTTAAGTTTTTATTACTGTGTGGTTTATTGTAGCCTCGTGCTGTGGCAGGCTTTCGAGGAACAGTTCGCTATGCATCAATCAATGCTCATCGGAACAGGGTATGTATCTAATCCAGGGCCTTTATAACTGCATGTTCATGGCTGGCATTAGACCAACATCTTCATAGTTCAGTTCAAAGGCATAAAAGTGCTCAGGAGCTGAGTGTCCCTTTCATAGTCACACATCTACCTGAATAGTTGTTCTGTATAATGTTTTATATAATGCTGATGTTAAGGAATCCATAATACTAATTCATGGTAAGATGTATAGTAGATGACAGATATGGGCAGCTGCATAAAAAGTAAAGTTGCATTTGCCAGAAACCGCAGCAGCTAAGTGTGTCTGTTGGGAATGTGTCTGTTTAATTATGTATTAGTATTGAAAATAAAATATAGATGTTGAAGAAATGAAATACCTGAATTCTGTTCTAAGAAATTATTTGTGGGTTGGGGCCACTGAAATGGCTTGTCAGGTAAAGGTACTTAACTGCCTATCCAGACAACCTGAGTTTGATGTTTGGAATCCACATAGTAGATGAAGAGAACTAACTCCAGTAAGTTATCTTATCGCTGCATACTTACCAGGGCACATAAGGACCCACACAAGTACACACACCTCAAACAGAGAGTGAAAACAATGAATAGTGGATATAACAGTCAGTGTCTAATGGAATGCAGAGATTGTTTTCTTATATTATATAATAATTTTTGTGCATCAAGCCCTTTCTTTTTTGTAACCAGGGTCATGGACATATAACTCAGTGGTAAAGCTCTTGACTATCATGGTTTAAACCCCACACTGCAAGCAAAAGCCCATAAAGCATTATTTTTTCTTATTTCTGAGTGAAAGAAAAAAGAATTCTTTTAGGATTACTCGTATCTTTATTTTTAGAAATTGTCTTTGGGTCTGGTTACTTTGGGTGTGAATTCTTTTATTTGCAACATTTTTTATTTAAAAAAATTGACAAAATTTTAAAAATTAATAAATGCATAAATGAATAAAAATTTTCCAATGCTGGCAGTAAAGTATAGGGCCTTTTTCCTAGTAGGCAAATAGTCTACCATTGAGCTACATTCCTATTATCTCTTCTTTTTTTTTTATGATTTATTTATTTATATGAGTACACTGTTGCTGTCTTCACACTAGAAGATGGCAGCAGATCCCATTACAGATGGTGTGAGCCACCATGTGGTTGCTGGGAATTAAACTTAGGACCTCTGGAAGAGTAGTCAGTGCTCTTAACCACTGAGATATCTCTCCAGCCCTTTCCCTTACTTCTTAAAGCACTATTAATTAGTAAATTATTAATTGTCAGCATTTCTTGGTTTTAGAGGGGCTTTTTTATTGGTTGATTTTTGAGATAGGATCTCTTATGTTTTAGGCTGGCTTCAAACTTACTAAATAGGAAGGATGGCCTTGAACTTCTGATCCCTCGTCTCCCTCCGATGTCCAGGGATTACAGCATGCATTGCCTCACCCTGATTTATGTGGTACTGGGTATCAGACCCCAGGGCCTTATGCATGTTAGGCAGTTATTCCTCCAACTGTGCTGCATCTCAGCCAGCCTGTGTTTTTGCTTCTTGGTGGTAGCTGGGCTTTATGGTGTTGAGAATATAAACCAGGGTCTTGCACACACTCAATGAGCACTCTACCAATGAACTACATCTCTAGGTAGGATATTTATATCAAAACATTTCTTAGTTGGTGTGTGTGTGTTGTGTATATATCTCGCATTTGGATTGATATGTACCTATGTAGACATATAGATGTTTACTAGATGATTTATGGGAAGTATATTTAATGGCTTTAAGCAATGTGATGCACTCAGAAGAATTGGTAATATAATATGAATGAATTCTCTTTTTATTTCTCAAGGAAATGGGAAGACATGATGACCTCTGGTCTTTATTCTACATGTTGGTGGAGTTTGTGGTTGGTCAACTGCCTTGGAGGAAAATAAAGGACAAGGTAATTTTGAATCATAAGGTCAATTTTTATAGGAGAAAGAATAAAAATTTATCCTTAATCTGGGCAATTGATGGTGCACGCCTTTAATCCTAGTACTCAGGAGGCAGAGGCAGCATTTCTTCTGATGTGAATTGTAACTTTTAGTTTTTAATTACCAGTTTATTTTGTTTGGAAAACTAGAAAATACTATGTTGATGAAGGATAGTAGACTCTTTAAAGAACTCTGTGTGTTTGAGACCAGTGTGATCTACGAAGTGAGTTTCAGGACAGTGTAGCCAGGGCTAAACAGAGAAATTCTTATTTGAAAAACAAAAAACCAAAACTAAACAAAATTTCTTCATTGAAAATATAATTAGTGTGAGTTCCAGGTCAGCCAGGGCTACACAGAAAAACCCTGTCTTGAAAAAACAACAACAAAAAAAAAAAAAAAAGAAGAAGAAGAAAGAAAGAAAATATAATTAGTAAATACTGTATAATAGCTTCTTGTATTGAGATATCATGTAGAACAGACGAGGATGTGATTAAGTGGCACAGTATCCCTAGCATGTGTAAGTCCCTGGACTTATTTCCTAGCACTGTAAAAAAAAAAATCACACATATCCCTCACATAGGTATATAATGTTTGTATTTGAGTATTAGTTTAGTTGTAAACCCTACTTCAAGTTTTTAAGGAAATCCACTTATATATGAAATTAAACTCTGAGCAACTTCATTATATCACTATATACACACACACACACACACACATTTCTTTTTGTGAACTGATATTAAAGAGATAATTATGATTTTTTTATGTGTATTGAGAATAGATACATTTTATAAGAACAGAATTTCTTCTGATGTGAATTGTAGATTTTATTTTTTAATTACTAGTTTATTTTGTTTGGAAAACTAGAAATACTATGTTGATGAAGGATAGTAGACCCAGTTTAAAGAACTTTAGGGACTAGCAGTTCACAGGCACAGACTCTGTGTTAATGTTAGCTCTACATTATATTATCTGCCCTTCCCATTTTGAAGCATTGTATGTAAAGCCATTTGTGAGCACTGATTCTTGCTTTGTACTTTATAGCACATTGATTCCATAGCCTGCTTCACTCTTGATGTTGTTAATTGTCAGTGTGTAATCCATGACTTCTGAAAAAAGCTGACTTTGGTTCCTGTTCTCTTTCCCTTCCAGGAGCAAGTAGGCTCTATTAAGGAGAGATACGACCACAGGCTCATGTTGAAACACCTCCCTCCAGAATTCAGCACCTTTCTTGACCATATTTCTTCTTTGGATTATTTTACAAAACCAGACTACCAGGTAACCATCTTTATGAGTTATGTACATTGATTTTTCTTTCTCTTAGCCTTTGCTTTTACTCATTATAGATTTAAGAATGTTAGAATTAAGTTTGAAAGGTGCCTAGAGCCGGGCGGTGGTGGTGCAGGCCTTTAATCCCAGCATTTGGGAGGCAGAGGCAGGCAGATTTCTGAGTTCAAGGCCAGCCTGGTCTACAGAGTGAGTTCCAGGACAGCCAGGGCTATACAGAGAAACCCTGTCTCGCAAAACCAAAAAAAAAAAAAAAGAAAGGTGCCTAGTGTAACATTATTTTAATATAGCCTAAGAAATGTGAAATTAACATGATGATGGTGGCATGGAATGTGTGCAAATGTATGAGACAGAGAATGAGAGTCCTTTGGATGAATTCTTCATTAGTCAGATTTATTAGGTAACAAATTTTTCATTTCTTTACATGGTTTATCTAGTTTGCGACTTGAGAGGGGGGTGTCAAATGACCCCTGCTCAGGGGTTATCTAAGACCATTGGAAAACACAGATATTTACATTATGATTCATAACAGAAAAATTAGTTATGAAATAGCAATGAAAATAATTTTATGGTTGGCGGTCACCACAACATGAGGAACTGTATTAAAGGGTTGCATGCAGCTTTAGGAAGGTTTGAAAACCACTGATCTAGAGCATGATAATAAATTTTATAGCACTTTCTTGACCAGAAGAAACTGTACAACTAGATTATATATCTGTTGAAGACTGTCTGTGCTGTTGGCTGGCAGTCAGTAAATGTTACTTGCTTTGTTCATCTGTGGCCACTGAATTAATTCTGTAAGGTAGCAGTTAATGAGCCTTTCCAAAGTTCAGCTACGTTTGCCTTAAATTGTCTTTGTTACAGAGAGAGCCTGGTCAAAACTTAATGCACAAACAGTTGTAGTCCTGAAAACATTAATGCAGCCCCACAGAGAGTAATAATAACATTTATTAGAATATAATTTTATTTCCGTTGGACTCTGCTGCTTGCTGTTGAAAGTTTTAAATTTTATTTTATTTTATTTTATTTATTTTTTTTTTTTTTCGAGACAGGGTTTCTCTGTGTAGCCCGGGCTGTCCTGGAACTCACTCTGTAGACCAGGCTGGCCTCGAACTCAGAAATCTGCCTGCCTCTGCCTCCCAAGTGCTGGGATTAAAGGCGTGGCGCCACCACCGCCGGGCGAAAGTTTTAAATTTTAAAGTGTTGTCAGTGTTCTTGCCTATCCCAAACTGAACTTATTTTCATATAGTAATTATTTCCTTGTGAAATTACAGCTGTTATTTAAGGTATAGACAGAATATAAGCAGAGAGTCAACAAATCTTAGGTCTGAGAGACCTAAGTGAGCAAACTTCTTCCCATATGGCTATTGATATAATAAATTATACAGATTATCTAACAAATTGAGATGATATTGTATTTGAGGTTTTTCAGTGTTGGTTTTTTTGTGTTTGTTTTTGAAACTATGTAGCTCAGTGGCTTCAGATCTGTAGTTCTCTTGCCTTAGTCTTCCAAAGTGCTGGGATCAGACTGTTGTTGCCACTATATCCAGTACCTTAGTTAGGGTTTTACTGCTGTGAAGAGACACTATGACCACTGCAACTCTTATAAAGGACAGTATTTAATTAGGGCTGGTTTACAGGTTCTGAAGTTAAGTCCATTATCATGACAGGAAGCATAACAACATCCAGGCAGGTATGATGCTGGAGGAACTGAGAGTTCTACATCTTGTTCCAAAAGGCAAATAGAAGACTGTCTTGCAAGTAGCTAGAAGGAGGACCTCAAAGCCCACCCTACAGTGACACACTTCCTCTAACAAGGCCATGCTTCCGAATAGTACAACTCCCTGGGCCAAGCATATTTAAACTAACATACCCAGCAGAGGTGTCCTTTTTTTCCCCCCAATTAAAATATTTATTTTATATATAGTGGATATTTTGCCTACATGTATGTCCATGTCTGGTGTCTGCTGAGGTCAGGAAAAGGGTGGCTTGGGTTACTATTGCCGTGGTGAAACATCATGACCAAAGCAACTTGGGGGAAAAAAGGTCTATTTGGCTTACACTTCCATATCACTGCTCATCATCAAAGGAAGAACAGTTAGGACAGAAACTCAAACAGGGCAGGAACCTGGAGGCAGGAGCTGATGCAGAAGCAATTGAGGAGTGCTGCTGACTTGCTTAGTCCTCAGGCTTGCTCAGCTTACTCTCTTAGAGATCAAGGACCACCAGCTGAGGGATGGCGCTACTCACAATGGGCTGGCTTTCCCACATCAATCCCTAATTATGAAAATGATCTACAAGCTTACCTGCAGTGCCATCTTACAGAAGCATTTTCTCATTTGAGGCTGCTTTCCCTCAGGTGATTCTAGCTTGTAGCAAATTGCATAAAAATTAGCCAGCACACCTTAGAACTGGAGTCACAGATGGTTGTGAGCCACCTTGTGGGTGTTGGGAATCAAACCACTCCTCTGGAAGAACAGTAAGTGTTCTTAACTGCTGAGTCATCTCACCAGCCCTTGAAGTGTTCCTCTTATATTTGCATTTTATATACTTTTTTCCTAAAATGAAGATGATTCACATTATAAGTTTTCATTTTGATATTCTCTAAGGGTCATCTCTGTCACTTAGTAATAGAACAAAGTATGGTTATTTTTTACTTGGGGAGGGGTGGAGTAGACATGGCATTTTCTGTTTCACACAGTGTATATAATGTGATTCTTTTATGCTCTCTGCTGTTTCATAAGCAATGAGTGGGAGAGAAGGTGACGGTAGAGGATAAGTGAGGAGCGTGATGTGATTGGTTGGGCGTTTCAGTGACCAGTGTCAGTGTGACATCAGTTTTCAAGAAGATGTGAGCTCTTCAGCCTTACTCTCTTGCTGCTTTTACAGAACACTGTTATCATCTTCATTTGAGAAGATCTATTTTGATTTTGAATGTTCTTGTGAACTAATGCTTTCCATATTGTTAAATTCTATCTGTAGTTCATTCCTGGGTTGGGCATGGTAGTGTACACCTTTAACACCAGCCTTAAGGAGGTAGAAACCTGTGGATTTTTTGAGTTCAAGGCCACTCTGATCTATATGGTGAGTTTAGAGCAGCCAAGGCTCCAGTGAGACTGTCTTAGGAAAGTTCTCATTTCTAAATGTGATTTTGATTACTGTTTTGTAGGATTCTTCACAGTATAGCCATGTAGTTAAAAAGAACAATCCTTCTCTAGCATTTAGGTGATAGCATCCCAGCATGGGGCAGCATGACTGATTCCCTAGCTGTGTCACAGTGTATATTTCCAATTTTATATAGTCAGAGCTGAGACTAAAATGAAAACACAGCCGGGCGGGGTGGTGGCGCACGCCTTTAATCCCAGCACTTGGGAGGCAGAGGCAGGCGGATTTCTGAGTTCGAGGCCAGCCTGGTCTACCGAGCGAGTTCCAGGACAGCCCGGACTACACAGAGAAACCCTGTCTCGAAGAAAAAAACCAAAAAAAAAAAAATAAAATAAAATAAAATGAAAAACACAGATTTTTATAACCAGAAAATGTCGAAGTCAACTTTCACTTATAATGTATATATTTTGTAAATATTTAAAGATTAAGGAAATTTTTATGGGTCTTTATTATCAAGTCACACAGGACTAATACCTTATCCAGTAGTCTGTTGTTGCATACTGTTAACAGCAGATGCAGTCCTAGAGAAGATAGCTATTTTGTTACCTATCAAAACCCTTTTATATATGTCTCACTTAACATAAATGTGAAACTTTCCTTTTAAATAGTTTCTAACCAGATGCAGTGGTTCCTAGCTCTAATCCCAGCACACTGGAAGCTAAGGTAAGAAGAACATGTATTTGAGGCCAGCTTGGACTGTAGTAACACTGTTTCAACAACCAAGAAGTGAGTGTTGTGTTGCTTAAGGAAATTACATCAACTCAGTACTTAGTATCTATATTCTGAGTCTGTATTCCTGTCAGGTTGGGTATTTTTTAACTTTTTATTGATTCTTTGTGAGTTTCACAATGTGCACCCAGGCCTACTCATCTCCCTGTCCCCTTATATCTGCCCTTTGTCCTTGCATCTTCCCCCCAAAATAAAAACACAAACAGACAGACAAACAACAATTTTAAAAAAACCATAGAAAACATCTCATCGTGGAAGTTATAGTATATCCCAGTGTGTCCCACAATATGTCCCTCTGTCCACACATCTTCACTTGCAAATGTTCATTGTAGTGAATCATTGGTCTAGTTCAAGATCCCTGGCTTCTGTGACACCATCAATACTGAATCCTCGTCGGGATGCCTCTCATTTATCCTGTGTCAGATCCTGCAGCTTCGGAACAGCAGGACTGGTCCTTCCACATGTCCCAACCATTTTCAGATGATACAGATTTTGGAGTGGGCCAGTTCAGATCCCTGGATCTGGGCCTGGGTGGTAGTTAAGCTGCTCAGCCTTATCTGCATTACCAGGGTGAGCTCTCCAGCACTGCTCCAGCTAGGTTATACAATGCTGCCATCAGGAGGAGGCAGGGTCATCTCTCCAGCTCTCATGCCCTTGGGCCATGCACCTCCAGAGTCAGCTCCACTGTGCTACCAGTCAAGGTTCAAGGCCTACTCCCCAAGTGTTGCATCTGGTGAGGGGCTGGGCCAGTCTCTACCACTCTCACACCCTTAGGGCTAACTCACCAGCACCTTTGCCATCAGGGCCAGCTTCACTGTGTTGCCCAGGCTAGGGATAGGACTAGCTCTCCTAACAAGAGAGCTTGCCACTGCAGGTGGCAAGAGAGTGTGGGGGAGGGCTCACCTTTGCCCCCTCCACCAAAACCAGCTCTACTGTGCTGCAACTGGTGAGGGGCAGGGCCAGCTTACCAGCTCTCATGACCCCAGGCTCAGTTCTCCCAACTGCCACTCGTGGGCCAACTCTCCTTCTCTGTCTTCAGGGCTAGCTTACCGGTCCGTCCCCTAGACCTGGGCCAGCTCTACTGTCTGCCTAAGCAAGGTGCTGAGCCCACTGTCCCTAGTGCTGAAGCCTGCAGCCAGTGAAGGGCAGGGCCAGCTTGCAGGCTCTCATGACCCCAGGACCAGCTTTCCCAACTGCTGCAGGTGGGGAAGGGAAAGGAAGTGGGGAAAGGGGGGAGGTATTTCCTGTCCCTCCTCCCAAATCCCTTTCTTTCAGCTCAGGAGCTCCCTGTGCTACATGGGCAAGGCTTAGGGCCCATTCTCCAGAGTGCTACAAGAGATAGGGCCAACTCTCCAGAGTGCTGTATCCAGTGAGGTATGGGGCCAGTGATACACAGACCCTGGACATCCACATAGTCCCCAGTGGCTGCCTTGACCAGGGACAGCCCCATGTTCTCTAGTAGTAATATGAGCCACAGACATTGACACTGACCCCTGAAACTGGTGTAGCCTCAGATTCAGACATGGCGCTCAGCAGCAGCTCAGGCTGGGACCTCAGCATGGCCCCAGGTAATGGGGCCAATCACAGCAGGCTCCTCCTCTCCACACTCGAGTCTCCAGCTCCATCTCTCTTCATAGTGCTCAGGCTGCTCCACTTTTCTTTCTCTCCCATCTGACCACCACATGCTCGCACATTGTGGTGGCTTCTGCTGTTGACATTCTCCAAGCCCAGCTCAGTGGTGAGATGTGGCAGCAATAGCATGTTTATGGACCATCTGTGTCATGTGCTGGAGGGCAGGTCTGTGGGAGGCATGGTGTTCCACAGGTCTCTCTCTTCCTCCTGCATTGTGCTGCTTGGATTTGATTTGATATTTTTGAGTCCTAGGCATAAGAAATCTTTGACTACCAAGTCATACATCAAGCTAGGATGAACAAAAGACCACCATTTTGTTCTGCCTCTGACTGATAAAAGAACACCACCACCACCAAGGTGTCTCTTTATCCATTTTCAGGGTCCTATCTGTTTAAGTCCTAGAGAAACAAGATTGTTTTTTCTCCTCTCTCTCGTGTATGTGTGAGTAGAAGCTGCATGTGGAAGCCTAAGGCTGATGTTGGGAGGCAGCATCCCTCAGTTGAACCCAGAGCTAACCGATAATGCTAGTTTAGCTAGCCCATTTGTCCCAGGGACCCCTGTCTCCACTCCTGAGCACTAATTACAGAAAGGCAATTTGCATGTGGGGATCTGAACTTCCTAATCTTCACACTTCCATGGCTAGCACTTTAACCCCTGAACCATCTCCCCAGATGCATTTCTTCTTTTAAGTCTAATGCTAGCACCAATATTTTCAATAGACATTGAGTAAATTGAGTCTTACATTGGGATTATTGCTTTTGTTCTTTGAACAGGAAATATAAGGAAAAAGTATATAAATATAAGTATAGAAACAAACATTTTTTGTTTTGTTTTTTGAGACAGGGTCTCACTATGTAACTCTGGCTTTCTTGGGACTCACTAAGTAGATAAGGCTGGCCTTGAACTCAAAGATCTGCCTGCCTCTTCTTCCTAGGTTCTGGGATACAGGAATATACCCATTAAATAGAGGCTACACCAAAATGTCTTAGCTCTTACTTTGGAGAATTGACAACAATTGTAGGATTCTGTGATTCTGAAATTCGCTTTGTTTGTTTGTCTGCTTGGTTTTATGGTTTGGGGGGTTTGGAGGTTGTTGTTGTTTTACTCCTGGGGCCAACACAGTGCCTTGTCTTTGCTAAGTAAGTACTCTGCTACTAGTCTAAATCCCAAATTCCTCATAATGTGTGACTTTGGTAGTAAGGGGCTGCATAAAGCAAGAAATGCTTAGAGAGTAACAAGAGGTAATCTAGGGTAGGGTAGCACCCTCCACTCCAAATGTGGACTGTGTTGGTCCTGTGGAGAAGAAAACTAAGAGAAAGAGTGTTACAAGCAGATGCCAGCATATGCTTAAATACTGAAGAAGGGGATTGAAATGAGAACTCAGTATTGTAAATGAAGGGAGTAAATGGCTTGAGATTATGTTGGAGGCCAGATGATGTGAGGCTTTATAAACTGTTTCAAAAAGTTTGAATTTTATTCTAAGTGAACAGGAAGCCTTGAAAGTGTTAAAAAGCCTGGTCTACAGAGTGAGTTCCAGGACAGCCAGGGCTACACAGAGAAACCCTGTCTTGAAAAACCAAAAAAAAAAAAAAAAAGTGTTAAAAAAATGACGACAACAGCAACAACAAAAACTCCCAGGGATATGATTGACTCTCTTTTTGTGTTTCTTTTTAAATTTCACACTTTTACATATATTATATGTAAGGAGGAGCACATACATGTAGAGATCAAAGGGCAAAGTGTGGGAGACAACTTTCTCCTTTTACATGTGGAGTCCAAATATCAAACTCTACTGTCAGGGTTGGACAGTACAGCTGAGCCATTTCACCAGTTCCCTGTTTGTATTTTAAGAGGATAGCCTTTCAGCTGTATGCATTCCAATAAAGCAAAGGAGACTTGAGTTGGGAAGATGTTGAAGCAGTGCAGTGGAAAGAAAAGAGGTAGTATGTGTCTGAGCACCACATAGATTTCTTGATTCTATTACACACAAGTCAGTTTGCTGTGGCTTTGCTAGGCAACTCTCAAGTGGTTTCCTGTGCATACAGGCTCTATAGTCAGGGGAAGAGCAGGTATTGTCTTTTAAGAAATTACTCCTATCAAGCCCCAAAATAGCAGTTTGTCTGTAACATTTCGGTTTACTAGCCAGGACTCATCACCCTGAGTTATAAGTTATGCTTGCAGTGGAGTGGCCAGGAAGATCAAGACAATGATGACCTTGACTTAGATATAAGTGTGGAGTGGGCCATTTCTTTTCCCTAACCCTGTGACCTTCTCTCCTTTCATTCTCACTGTACTTGTGTGATGGGGCTTAATGTTGTCAGGTTGGGCTCCAGGCCCTCATCCTGCAATGCCCGTGTGCCCTAACATTACTTATCCTTACTTAAAATGATAGCCCAGCCCAGATGTTTTCTCCAGTTTCTTCCATTTTCTACTAGGTAGGAGTAATTTCTTAAAGGATTTCTTTATTTGCATATTTAATGTATATGAGCACTCTATTTATATGTCATGCATGTACACCTGCATGACAGAAGAGGGCAATCAATGGATTTCATTACAGATGGTTGGGAGCCACCATGTAGTTGCTGGGAATTGAACTCAATACCTCTGGAAGAGCAACCAGTGCTCTTAACCAGTGAACCATCTCTCTAGCCTCAGAAGTAATCCCTTGAGCTGAACTTTTTATTGTTTGCTTCCTTGCTTGTTTGAAACAAGGTCTCTCAATATAGCCCTGACTATCTATGAAGTCTATGAAGACCAGGCTGGCCTGGAATTCACAGAGATACCGCCTGCCTGCCTGCCTGCCTGCCTGCTGCCTGCCTCCCTGCCTCCCTACCCCTTCAGGAAGGAAGAAGGGGTCATTATGTTATGGGGATGCAGCAGGGTCTTTGGGTAAGCAGAAATTTTACCAGTAGGTGAGATTAAAATATTTGAATTTCAAGCAAGGCATAGATAGTTGTTCATGCCTTTAATCCCAGAGGGAGGCAGAGGTAGGTAGATCTCTGTGAGTTGAGAGTTGGTCTTGCCTACATAGCAAGTTCTAGGCCATCGTGGCTATATAGTGAGACACTGTCTCAACAAAAACAAAACAACAACAAAAAATTTTAATTTCTTTTAAAGTTCTTTTATAAGGTGGGGAGATATTATGGAATATTGATCCTTGGCAGGCTAGCCTTCTTCAGTGGAGGTAGGGGAGCAGAGGGTCTTACCATTTCTCCTTTTTTATTACACATTTCTCCCTTCCTTCCTTCCTTCCTTCCTTCCTTCCTTCCTTCCTTCCTCCTTCCTTCCTCCTTCCTTCCTTCCTTCCTTCCTTCCTTCCTCAGACTCAGCCATGCTGAATTTCTGAAGTCTTTAGAGACAGAAAGTGACCAGGGACTGTTTGGTGAAGATGATCACTGTGAGTCTCTGAAGGAGGCCCCAACACAAGGAATTAGCTCTTTAGCTTAAGGCAATGCTGACTTCTTCGGATGGTCCCTGGCCAGGGAATTGACCTAACCCAAATGGAGTTTCACCCAGGGTTGGAGTTCTGTACTCTTGATCAGAAGTTTTTGCTTAACAAGCTTCTATTTCGCCGGGCTGTGGTGGCGCACACCTTTAATCCCAGCACTTGGGAGGCAGAGGCAGGCAGATTTCTGAGTTCGAGGCCAGCCCGGTCTACAGAGTGAGTTCCAGGACAGCCAGGGCTACACAGAGAAACCCTGTCTCGAAAAACCAAAAAAAAAAAAACAAAAACCAAAAAAAAACCAAAAATCCCCAAGCTTCTATTTCAACATTGTATTGCCCTGCAAAGGTTTTCCTAAAAACATGTAGGGACTAGATCTGAGATTGAAGTCCCTTTTCGAATCTCTGGAGTCTGGCAAAGATGAGACGGCCAAGAAATACAGGGCATTTCTGGCTTTTTACCCAAGAGAGAACCTGTTTACTTTTCTTGAGGGTCTTTTTACCCTAAAAGTCCTAGCCAAATTTTACCTCCTATTTTCATCTTCACCAACCCACAACGTAATCCTAACTGTGTTGTAGATAGCCCCAGCTTTGTATTTTGATCCTAGTTCCACCCTTCTGGGAGGGGTTGCAGAGGATGATTGAATCTGTACACAGGTGACATCTTGTAAACCTTCTGTCCAATTAAAACCTGTAAAATAAAGGCTAGAGTCAGAGATTGGGCAGTAGAAGGGGGGCGGAGAAAAAGGCTTAGGGAGGAGAGAGTGAGAGGAATTCGATATAAAAGGCAGAGCAGAAGCAGAGTAGTAGAAGAAGGAGAAGCAGGAGAAGCAGGAGGAAGCAGAAGGAAACCAGCGGTGTAAGGAAGCGGACGAGCTGGACAAGCTGGACAAGCATGTGGCCTGGAAAAACCGCAAGTTATAAGGGATCTCATAGCCAAGGATTAGAGTAGTGTAGTGGTAAATCTGCCCAATCCAGGTGTGCTATTTATACCATAATTATTGAGTTGTATTTTCCTTTACTGGTCTCATTCAGGTAGGAGATTTACCGGGACAAATTTGGGATCTAAATAATTCCCTTTACTACATAACTGCTGCTCCAGAATCGGGGCACTGACTGATCGTCTTCCAGCTGAATGGGGTTTGGGTATAGCAGTCAGTATATGCCTCCATTGGGTCTATCTAGAGGACCTCAAGAGTTCATCGTTAGTTCCATTCTCATTACAAGAGTTATGTGTAAGTGGAAGTCCTCCTCGACTGCTGCCTGGAGAGAGAATCAAGGAAGTAGTAAAGGTAAAGGCAACCAGAAGAAGCCAGAACACAGGATATTTTTAAATGTCCAAGTCAAAGTCCATTAGAATCTCTTGATGGGCTCACAAAATCATTTGTCCCCTCTTTTTTACTTTGGACTCCAAGGCTAATCTCCACAACAATATAACCCAGAATCTGCTTTCAGGCATTTTGATAGCTATTGCCTAGAATCAGTGAGAAGTTTCTTCCAGATTGATTCTAGAAAGAGAAAAAGAGATTTAGCCATCATTCAATTTTCTGATTAAAATAATAATGGACCTGTCTCCATAGGCTGCAGGTAGTTAAAATAATAGTGGACCTGTCTCCATAGGCTGCAGGTAGTTAAAATAATAGTGGACCTGTCTCCATAGGCTGCAGGTAGTTAAAATAATAGTGGGCCTGTCTCCATAGGCTGCAGGTAGGTGCAGAAGTGAGCCAGGGTCTGAAGTTTTCTAACTGGGAAACAGTTGTTTGGCAAGGAGAAAATTACTAATGAGATGTAATTGTCTAAATACCATTTCCTATGGATTTACACTGGACTGCTAGAGAAGCACACCAGTCACTCAACCTTCAGTGACACGTCCAGCGCGGGCGCTGAAACCATGCAGGGGCCGTTCCTTTTAGCTTTCTTTTCCATTCTGGAGAAACATGTAGCTGTCTCAATCTTCATATATAAGTTCTTCTTTACTAAAAATACTTCCATTTTTTCATTCTGCTAACATTTTCTTCTGTTTACTGATTTTCTTCATACCATAAAGCATAAAAACTAACAGATTTCTGATCTGTCATGAGAAATTTCTCCATGGAAGAAGACTAACCAATGTCATTGACAAACCAGAGTTTGGTTTCACTGGAGTTCCTCCTGAGGGCCAGTAAACTTGCTTTGTTGGGCTTGCTCACAGCCCCGGATTGAGGATGACTGACAAGAGTGTGGTGGCCTGAGAGCAGCTATACTGGAAAGGAAATGTTCACTGTGTATGGATGATGGTGTCTCCTTGTCTTCCTCAGTCTATACATTGTAGCTCTTCCCCTCAGAGACACATGCAGTCAGGACAGGTTTGTATACAACTAGCTGGGAGGAGTGGCTGGATCTTCTCCAGAATTATATTGGATACTCTTCTGTGAAGGAACATCAGCAGTCAACAAGCTAGCTTTTCTGAGCAGACATTGCTGGTCTGGTTAAGATGCCACTGTTTGGCTTAGAGGATACTGCTGCGGAATGCCATGGTAATAAAAGAAACTCACACTCAAGCTTTGTGCTGTGCCTGCCCTGTGATGAAAGCCACATCCAAGCTACATGCTGTGCCCCTGTGCTTTAGGCTGTGCTTCAGCACCCTTGTGAGTCACAGTTGTCTGTAACTCCAGTTCCAGTGGATCTCATGCCCTTTTCTGGTCTCCTTAGGTACCAGGCACACATGGTACACATACAATAAATGCGGGCAATTGCTCATACACATAAAGTTTAAATTAAAGAAACTTTAAAAATACTAAAAACAGAAACCTTGGAAACAGCTAATGCTGTGTATCCTCCTAATTGTTTTTCTTTTGTTGTCCTCTGTTTTGCTGATCTGTTCTCCAGAGGATGGATACAGTACAACTTATGGTACTGCTCACATATGGTCGGAATACCCCATGCCTCGAAGAGCAGAGAAGCAAACAATATGTGCATTTTTTACCTGTTTGATCTACTTATGTATCACTAAAATGAGTCATTTTTCTTTGCATTGAGTGATCTTTGAGTTAGCTAAGCAGTGTTGGCATTGCACTCTCTGGGATAAGTGTGCTGTTCATACATTAGTTTGCACTTATTCAATTAAAATACAGAAATCAAGATCCTCAGTGAAATTCAATATATCACACTACAGATAACTCCTGTTTCCATTTTCTTTCAAATGGCAAATTGAAATTTTATATGGAGATAAATGACACTTATTGACTGTAGTTTCTAGTAAGGATAAGAGGGAGTAGTCACCCATTGGGTCTATGTCCCATGTCGGCTGGAAACTAGCATCAAACATCTCTGTGGGCTGCACATGGTTAGGTATTGAACAAAACTAGAAAACACAGTTTAGCCGGGAGGTGGTGGCACACGCCTTTAATCCCAGCACTTGAGAGGCAGAGGCAGCCTGGTCTACATAGTGAGTTGCAGGACAGCTCGGGCTACACAGAGAAACCCTGTCTCAAAAAAAAAAAAAAAAAAGAAAAGAAAAAGAAAGAAAAGAAAACACAGTTTAGTTAAATTCAAAAAATAATACATAAACATTTTGAAATCACAAAGAAGAAATGGCATATTCAAATTACTCAGAATATCATTCTGATTGTTCTTTCTGTTTTGAATAATGTGCCTTAAAAATTCATTTTATTGTATATCCCAATTTAACCAAAAACAAGCTGCTGTAAACTGAATGTGGTAGCTTAGCTTATACCACATGCACATGGTCCACATACACAAGTGACAATAATGTGATGGGAAGGTTTAAAAGAATTCATAAGAACCTTGATTCAGAAAATCCTGGGTGTACCTAGTCCCCCCCTTCCTCTCTTCCTTCCTTCCTTCCTCCCTCCTCCCTCCCTCCCTCCCTCCTCCCTTCCTTCCTTCCCTGTGTTTCCCTTCCTCCTTCCAGCCCTTTCTTCCCCGAGCCTGCCCCTTCTGCAGGATGGTCCATAGGTCCAGAATCAGGGCCCTCATGTACTCAAGGGAAGTACTATACAACTGAGCTACATGCCCAGCCCTCTTTGTTTTCTGTAACTCTGTACTTTCAATGTTCTGGGGTACCCTTGGCTGTAACACAGGTAACCTACATAAACAAAATTAGTACTAAAATAATTTATAAGATTTTATAATCATGCCTTTTCCAATTCCTTTCCTCTCCTCCATTTCCTTTTCTATATAATTTTCCTTTGTGTAAGTAAGTGAAAATTAAAGTTATACAAATCTTTCAGTAAATATTTTTGCTGATAGATATTTATTCTTAAAATATTTTTAACATAATCTCTCTCTCCTTTTTTTTTTTTTTTTTTTTTTTTTTTCCGAGACAGGGTTTCTCTGTATAGTCCTGGCTGTCCTGGAACTCACTCTGTAGACCAGGCTGGCCTTGAACTCAGATATCCACCTGCCTCTGCCTCCCAAGTGCTGAGATTAAAGGCGTGCACCACCACTGCCGGGCTTTGAAATATTTTTTAAATATTTCAAATATATTTCAACTATTTTCAATATATATTTAATTTCAATATATTTTAACTATTATTTGTAAGGTAACTTTTTAGTTCCTGAAGATATAGTGATGAATAAGATCAGACATGTGCTGACTTCTTGGGGTTTATAGTAGATTAAAAGAAAAATTAATCAAGTACTCGGAATGATAGACTTAAGTGATAGCATTTCATGCTCCTGGTTGAAACAGGCTTCCTTGAGTTATTTTTAGAACTCTACCTTCTAGGGTTTGGGCTACACTGGCCACCTCTAACCTTAGTTACCTTTGTAGAGTAATGTTTACACACCTAGGCCTTTGTCTAGGCCTCCTAGATAAGGACTCTAAGTGGAATTCACTAGCCCTATTGTTGTAAATAGTGGTATTTATATGCTAATGGTCACCAGCCCGCTCTGCAGAGTATCCCAGTCATCAGACGCCCCACTTTGCATTTCATTTCTATCCAGTGGCTTGGGACAGAGATGTAACTTAGCCTTCACTCTGTCCTCTCACAGCCTCCTTTACCTTTGTCAACAGGGTCTTTGGGCTCTTTTCCAAATGACAGTCAAATCACTTATTATGTCCACTGTAACCATGCTGGTTTAACTGACAAGTAGCCTCCTAACTGGTTCTCAGCACCTTTTATCATTATCACAGTCTATTTATGGCATCTGTTGTCTGCTTAATAGCCAGAGTCATCTTTTTAAACCTCAGAGGTGTGGCAAAATGCTTCAACAAGAAGTGTTGTTTTCGCCGGGCAGTGGTGGTGCACGCCTTCAGTCCCAGCACTTGGGAGGCAGAGGCAGGTGGATTTCTGAGTTAGAGGCTAGCCTGGTCTACAGAGTGAGTTCCAGTACAACCAGGGCTACACAGAGAAACCCTGTCTCGAAAAACAAAAAAAAAAAAAAAAAAAAAAAAAAAGAAGTGTCGTTTTCAGATCTGGAGCAGGAACTGTGAAAATGAATTTCAGAGGACAGGATATTAGCAGAGTAAGAGAAACGATTAGAGAATGAAACTACACTCATGAAATTGAAAATAATGCATATGGACAGGTATAGGTAAGAATGAAATTGTATGCTGGGCGGTGGTGGCGCACGCCTTTAATCCCAGCACTTGGGAGGCAGAGGCAGGCGGATTTCTGAATTCGAGGCCAGCCTGGTCTACAGAGTGAGTTCCAGGACAGCCCGAGCTACCCAGAGAAACCCTGTCTCGAAAAAAAAAAAAAAAAGAATGAAAAAAAAAAGCATAAGTTTGACTATTTGTGTATATAAACACATACATACATATAAAAGTTTTTTTGTGTGTGTGATTGAGGTTTTTGGGGTTTTGTTTTTGTTTGTTTGATTGTTTTTTAGTTTGTTGAGACAGAGTTTCTCTGTATAGCTGTCCTGGAACTCCATCTGTAGACCAGGCTGGCCTTGAACTCAAAGAGATCCACCTACTTCTGCTTCCCCAGTGCTTGGAATTAAAAGCATGCACTACCATTTCCTGGCTCATAAAAGATGTTTTTAAAAAGACATATGCACACAAAGATTAAGGAATTGTTTTATGCTCCTATCTGGGGCACCCCAGCTATAACTACTGGTTACTTATTTAGGTTGAGCTATATAAAAATGTCTTTACAAATACATAAATAGCCAAATAAGTGGTTTATGTGAATAGATATGAGTATATATATTCACATGTTACATACTTCCTTTTACCTTATTAGATTATAAATAGAAAGCTGCATTATATATCTTTTGTTTTTGGTTTTCGAGACAGGGTTTCTCTGTGTAGTCCTGGCTATCCTGGAACTCACTTGTAGACCAGGCTGGCCTCGAACTCAGAAATCCGCCTGCCTCTGCCTCCCAAGTGCTAGGATTAAAGGTGTGTGGCCACCACTGCCAGATATATCTTCTGTAAATAAAATATTTCCTACAACTACACACTAGTACCACAGTCAACATTAGTTAACTAATATTAATTTCTTATCATCATACACATGGTCCTAGTTTGTTTTCTTCTTTGAGCCATGGATTTTGAAGGAAATCTCATTATAAACCCTTTTTAAAGGATTTGCTTTAGATGAATGTGCCTGGATTGCTGTTGGCTCACTCTAGCTCTTTTTTTCCTTTGTGGTTTAGCTTCTAACATCCGTGTTTGACAATAGCATCAAGACCTTTGGAGTAATTGAGAGTGACCCCTTTGACTGGGAGAAGAGTGGAACTGATGGCTCCCTAACGACCACCACCACCTCGGCCACCCCACAGCTGCACACGCGCCTGACCCCTGCTGCCATCGGGTATGTCCTGCACAGCCTAGAGAGTGGTGCCTTTGCCCACCCTGAGTCCCTCAGCTTGATATTTCCTTGACGTAACCTTTTCCTCACTTATGCTTAATTCAGAAAATACCTTCTGGGAGTTTATAGCAAACATGACTTGTTCTATCACAGATACAGTAGGTAAAGGGAGTAGTTTTTTGGTTTTTCGAGACAGAGATTTCTCTTTGTAGCCCTTGCTGTCCTGGAACTCACTCTGTAGACCAGGCCGGCCTCAAACTCAGAAATCCGCCTGCCTCTGCCTCCCAAGTGCTGGGATTAAAGACGTGTGCCACCACTGCCTGGCTGGGAGTATTTTTTTTATTTCTAAAAAATATGTATAGGAATCTGGAAAGAATGAGCCATAATTATTCTTTTTCTTTTTTATGTTTGATTATGTTGCTTATTTACTTCTATTAATCATTCTTGTCTCTCTGTCTATCTATTTTTGTTTTTATAAGACAGTATTTCTCAGTGTAGTCCTTGCTTTCCTGAAATTTAATCTGCAGACCAGGCTGGCCTTGAACTCAAAGATCTGCCTGCCTCCGCCTCTCCAGCACTGGGATTAAAGATGTGTGCCACCACCATACAGCATAGTCTTCATTATTTCTAACTATACAGTGCTTAAACTTCATGGGAACAAAATGTGTAGGAATTTTCTTTTTATGAAAGAACTTTAACTTATATGGAATATTAGGAATTATGGTGTATTTCCATTTATATTTTTTCTTAATTATTTGCCAGGTTTGAGGCAGGAATCTTGCTATATAAGTAAGCTGACCTTGAATTTGCCGTTCTCCTGCCCTCACTCTCCTGCCCTCACTCTCCTGAATCTAGAGTTACTTGTGTGCCCCCCTATGCCCAGCTCGAGTTCCTCTCTCTCTCTCTCTCTCTCTCTCTCTCTCTCTCTCTCTCTCTCTTTCTCTCTTTCTCTGTGTGTGTGTGTGTGTGTGTGTGTGTGTGTCTGTCTGTCTGTCTGTCTGTATCTGTTGTGTCTGTGTCTTTGGGTGGGTGGATAGCATATCGCCTCAAACTCAAGCATTTGCCAGCCTCTGCCTCCCAAGTGCTAAGTTTAAAGGTGTGGGTTACCCATGTCTGGCTGAGTTGTTTATTTTTGTAAGGCAGAGTTTCAGTGTGCACTTTAGATTGGCTTTAAATCTAAAATTACTCTGTAGACTAGACTGATTTTGAACTTGTGATTCTCTCGCCTCAGCCTCTTGAGTTCCACTATATTGTTCATGCTGGTGCCTGTGGAGTCTAGAAGAGGGTATTATATCCCCTGGAACTGAAGTTGTAGATGGATGTAAGCCACCATGTGGGTGATGGGAAACAAACATGGGTCTTCAGCAGGATCAGCAAGTGCTCTTAACCTTTGAGCCATCTCTGCAGCCCCATGCTTTGTCTCTTTTCCATCTTTTTTCTTCTCGTCTTTCCTTCCTTCCCTTTGGTTTCATAGGTATTAGGGATGAATGCAGGGCCTTCGTATATGCTAGCCAAGTGCTGTACCAACTCCTCCCCTTCCCTTTAGTGCTCATATTCATTTGTTTGGTGAGAAATTATTTCTCTCCTTTTGTCAAACTCTAGACTAAGAGAGTTTAGGAAAAGGAAAAAAATATGGAAGGAATGAAAAATAAGGAGTTAAATACAAAGGAGAACTTTGTCATGTGGAAAAGAGCTTGTATGGAAAAGACAGGGATGAGTTCCCTGAAGTGTGTGGTATTGTATAACAGATGAGAAAGCTGGGGGCAGATGTGCTTTATTTCCTAAGGAGTAGAAGGAGGAAATAGAAAGTGGAAATAGGAGGGTGAAAATGACAGGCATAAGGGGAAAGGGTTTGGAACATTGAAAGAGCAAACTGTTAAGTGTGGTCAGTAGACAGACCTTCCAGGTACACTTTCCTTGTATCAGTAAATTACATTAAACTCATACCTGAAAAATCTTTCAGTACTCAGTTTATTTCTGATCTTTAATAATTTGCATATTTGAACTATCTCAGGCCAAATCGCCTCTTTACTCTGTTTCTTGTGTCTGAACTACAGAAACTGCTTTACTAGGCTGTGAGGTTTTCTTATGAGAACCGTGATCAGTGAAGAATGAATTTTCTAGATTGTTTACCTACAGTATTGGTAAAGAGATCACTGAACATTGACCACTTAGGCAGAGGCAGAGGCAAGGCAAGGCAAGGCAGGAAACCAGAACAAGATGATGAAGCACCCTTAGACCATTTATGCTAAGACACACTGTTGCTCTGAGAGTGCCTCAGAGTGGTTGCCTGAGAGAGTTTCCTCTCTTTTGTTTATTTATTTTGTTGTTGCTGTTTTAGGGTTTTTGTTTGTTTTGTTCTGTTTTATTTGGGAGACAGGGTCTCATTATATATCTGACTTGATTAGAACTTGCTATTTCGACTAGACTGGCTTTGAACCCACAAAGATCCACCTGTCTCTGCCTCCTAAGCACAGAGTATGCCTGGCAAGGTTATCTATTTTGCTGTTAACAGTAACAGCATATGTCAAGACAGTCCCCTGAAGACTTTTTTCCTATGTTTAGGTGTTCCAGGTTACTTGTTAGAAGTTTCTTTGTTTGCTAAATCTTGTGTTCAGCCAGAAATAATTTTTTTCTTTCCTTTTATTTGTTTTCAAGATTTAATTTTATTTATTTATTTTATGTATGTGAGTACACTATAGCTGTCTTCAGACATACCAGAAGAGGGCATTAGATCCCATTACAGATGGTTGTGAGCCACCATGTGGTTACTGGAATTGAACTCAGGACTGCTGATGAGCAGTCATTGCTCTTAACCACTGAACCATCTCTCCAGCTCAGAAATATTTTTTTAAACACTAGTATTTATGTAACATAGAGTTATCAGAGGCCTTTTGAGTTAATAACTGACTGGTGACTAAAAAGTAAAAGCCTGTCATGGACTAGCAGGCTGAGTGATGTCAACTATGTAAATAGGACCTGGAATTCATTCAAAAGAAATAAATAGCCGGGCAGTGGTGGTACATACCTTTAATTCCAGCACTTGGGAGGCAGAGGCAGGCGGATTTCTGAGTTCGAGGCCAGCCTAGTCTACAGAGTGACAGAGTGAGTTCCACGACAGCCAGGGCTATACAGAGAAACCCTGTCTCGAAAAACCAAAAAAAAAAAAAAAAAAAAAAAAAATGTATATAGTCAAGCATAATAGCATATTCCTGTAATCCCAGGATTTGGAAGATTTCTACTCGATCCCAGTGTGGGATCAAAGAAAGACCTTCTCTTGAAAGAAAGGAAAAAAGAAATGTATAGACAAATACCTATTCATATTTTGTATTTTTCTCATGTTGAACTGTATGGATTCTGTAATTTCAGAATTTCTAGTTTCCCCAGAGGGAAAACTAGAGGGTTTTCTCCTCTAGTTTTTTCTCGACTGAGGCTTTACATGTAGTAGGAACTTAGTGAATCAGTAGTGAAAAGACAGTGGGTGCACACTGCTGTTTCACTTGGGACTTTCTTTCGTCCTGATTGTTTGCTAGTTGGTTTGATTTTTTTTTTTTTTTTTTTTTTTTTTGTTTTTTTTTTTTGTTTTTTTTTCGAGACAGGGTTTCTCTGTGTAGCCCGGGCTGTCCTGGAACTCACCCCGTAGACCAGGCTGGCCTCGAACTCAGAAATCCGCCTGCCTCTGCCTCCCAAGTGCTGGATTAAAGGCGTGCACCACCACCCGCCCGGCTGGTTTGATTTTCATTTCTGTGTTTTTGTAAGGTTTTTTGTTTGTTTTTAACTGTGTAGGAACCACATTCCTTTTTTAAAAAAGAATGTATTATGTATACAGTGTTCTGCCTGCATATATGCCTGCAGGCCAGAAGAGGGCATTGGATCTCGTTACAGATGGTTGTGAGCCATCATGTGGTTGCTGGAAATTGAACTCAGGACCTCTGAGAGAGCAGTCAATGCTCTTAACCACTGAGCCATCTCCAGCCCGTTTTGTTTTGTTTTGTTTAAGAGAGAGAAAAAATACATAAACTGCAGTGGTACAAAGATGGGAATGAGTTCCAGGAGGTGAAATGATCAAAATACATTGAATGAAATAAAATAAACAGTAGTACACATTTCATACTAAAAAGTCACCTAACCGCTATTTATTTACTTATAGCACTTAGTACTTCCCTGTAATTGTTTTTAATTATTGACAAAAATGGTAAATTATTTTATTTTATTGATGAGATATTCATGGAAAGTAGAACAGATGTTTTCAGGCTTTTAAAGTGATTGTTGGCCAGTGGTGGTGGCACATGCCTTTAATCCCAGCACTCAGAAAGCAGAGGCAGGCAGATCTCTGTGGATTCAAGGCCAGCCTGGTCTACAAAAAAAGTTCCAGAACAGCCATGGCTGCATAGAGAAACCCTATCTTGAAAAACTAAGAAGAAAAAAAGAAAAAAAAAAGTGATTGTCAAATCAGTTAGTTGTATTAAGATTTGCATTGAAAGTCACATTGAAATTTTAACTTCTCCCAATTTAGAAAAATGTTCATTTTTCAGTATTAACATAAAATTAGTGTTAAAAGAGTTTTAGGTTTTATTTTATTTAACTCTTAATTATGTATAGACTTATCACTTAAAGTTAGAGACAAAAATGTAGTATAGTCTTATGGTAACTCTTTATTCTCGTCTTTTGAAGTTTTCTGGTTTCCTCTCCTAACTTTTCAGAATTGCAAATGCCACCCCCATCCCAGGAGACTTGCTTCGAGAAAATACAGATGAAGTTTTTCCAGATGAACAGCTTAGTGATGGGAGAAATGGAATCCCTGTTGGGTATCACCAGATAAACTGCCGGGATCTCTGGGGCAACCCTCGCCCTCAGGAAAAGGATGTCTGGGAAGAGATGGATATCAACAAGAACAAGATAAAGCTTGGAATTTGTAAAGTATGTATTTCTTACATACGAAGTAATATCTTTTTGTGTACTTAATATTCTTCTATTACTGATATGCAGTTGAGAGAGAGAGAGTGTGGGTGTGGGTGTGAGGTTCTTTCTACCACCTTAGTCGTGGAGATCAAACCCTGGTCATCTTAGTCACACCAGGGAGGAGCCCTCTGATTATCCAATAACAAGGGTTCAGCCCTGAAATCATATATATATGATTATCCAATAACAAGGGTTCAGCCCTGAAATCATATATATATGATTATCCAGTAACAAGGGTTCAGCCCTGAAATCATATATATATATAACATAACATCATGTGGACCAAGCAGGTGGTTTATATATTTAGGAAGAAGATATATACATATATCTGTAATGGTGGTTGAAGAATAGACACCATGGGGAAGGATGGAGGGAGAAAAGGGAAGGAGGGTAAAGGATACAATTTTATTTTTATTTTAAAAAAAGAAAAGAAACATTATCCACTAAATAGTCCCACCAGCTTATAATTCTCAGTTGTGAGTGTAAAGTGGAGCAAAGTATTGCTACTGATTTTATCTTAAAACTTTCTCAAGATTTTTATGTATACAGCTGTTTTACCTACACATAATGTATGTTTTTTTTTTTTTTTTTTTGGTTTTTTCGAGACAGGGTTTCTCTGTGTAGTCCGGGCTGTCCTGGAACTCGCTCGGTAGACCAGGCTGGCCTCGAACTCAGAAATCCGCCTGCCTCTGCCTCCCAAGTGCTGGATTAAAGGCGTGCGCCACCCCCGCCCGGCACATAATGTATTTGTACCACGTATGTCTAATGTCTGTGGCGATCAGAAGGCGTTGGGTTCCCTGGGTCTGGACTTCTGGATGGTTGTGACCCATCACTGAGGTTTTATTTTACTAAACCCAGATGCTCTGCAAGTGTAGCAAGTGATCTTCTCTGCTGTCTCTCCACCAAGCCATCTCTCCAGTCCCCTTGATAATTAAGTATTAGAAACTGTAATCTTTTAGCTAACGTGCTCCAAAGTGCTCAGGTTTAGATACCAAGCATTAATATTCAGTGTACGTTATGGAAAAGATAGATGTTTAAAATAAATCAGGAGCATGAGTTAGTAGTAAAGCACCTGAGTAGCATATGTAAGGCTCTGGGTTCCATCTCTACCACCACCATAAAAGGATAAGAGGAAGGAAGGAAATCATATGACAAGCAAACAGAAAAGAAATATCTGTAGAACAAAAGTAGATCATCTTTCCAGATGACGTGACAGAGCTCTGTACCCTTCCTTGACTCTGATCAAGTGTAGCTCTGTTCACAGCCTTGGTGAACTGTCTCTAATGATGTGAAGAGGTTGGCAGGCCAGGGACTGAAAAGATCCCAGATCACACTTGATCATATACTGGTAAAGTGGATGATAAATGAAAGATAGAATTGTATGCAGGTACACTTGAGTGTAGAGGAGAGATAGGTGAGTTTTTAACTCTTGGGAAGATTATCCCTAGACTTTTCTTTGCTGTGGTTATTTATTATTTTCCTTTTGTGAAATATGAAGGTAATGTTGAAAAGACCATTCATTACAGTAGTAGTAGTTGTTATGTGCCATGGCATGTGTCTTTAATCATAGCAGTTGGGGGTTAGAGAAGCAGGTGGATCTCTGTGAGTTTGAGGCCATGCTGGTTTATAGTGAGTTCTAGGACAGCCACAGCTACAGAGTGAGACCTTGTCTTGAAAATGACAACAGCCAGGCGGTGGTGGCGCACGCCTTTAATCCCAGCACTTGGGAGGCAGAGGCAGGCGGATTTCTGAGTTCGAGGCCAGCCTGGTCTACAGAGTGAGTTCCAGGACAGCCAGGGCTATACAGAAAAACCCTGTCTCGAAAAATAAAAAAAAAAGAAAAAATGAAAATGACGACAATAAAAGGGAAGGAGGTTGAAGCTTAGGGTTCAGCCTTAAAATATGATTGGTAGAAAATTGGCCAGTCATCCTTTTATGAATGGGACTATATCCTCCCAAGATCATCTGTGATCAGTTCTGAGGAGTTTGTCTTAACTTTGTATGGTTATTAATTACATAACCATAAATTTGAGAGGAGAGGGTGGCATGGGGATAAAATAAGAACAAAGTATAATAATACATATGTATGAATGTATGAATATATCACAAACCCAGTGCTTTATCTTAAGGAGGGACTGGAGAGGAGGCACAGCTGTTAGAACACGTACAGCTGTTGAAAAGGCCCTGAGGTCAGTTCACAACATATCCATGTCTGTAGGCTCACAGCCTTTAACCCCAGCTCCAGATCTGATGCTTTTGGATTCTTCAGAGCATCTACACGCAGTGTTCATATATAACACTCGTACACACACACACACACACAAGCGCACAGCCATAGGCTCCAGCGTACAATTAGAAATAAAAGTAATTTTTTTTTAATTTTCTTTTCAGTAATTTATTTTTTCACTTTATATCTCAATCACAGCCCTCCTCCTCCACTCCTCCCCCCATTGTCCCTTCCCCTTCTCAAAGAAGGGGAGCATCCCTTGGGTACCACTCACCCTGGGACATCTAGTCCCAGCAAAAGCACATCTCTCCCACTGAGGCCCAACCAAGCAGTCCCAGGTTGGGGGAAAGGGATCCAATGGGAGGGAGCAGAGATCAGGACAGCCCCCACTCGGCTGGTTAGGGGACCCACATGAAGACCAAGCTGGTAAGGTGAGTCAATTTAATTTTCTGGGCTGGAGAGATGGCTCAGTGGTTAAGAGCATGGACTGCTCTTCCGAAGGTCCTGAGTTCAATTCCTAGCAACCACATGGTGGCTCACAACCATCTGTAATGAGATCTGATGCCCTCTCCTGGTGTGTCTGAAGAGAATGACTGTGTACTCACATACATTAAATAAATAAATCTTTAAAAAACAAAATTTAATTTTCTAAAAACACATGTAATCATTTGTTGACATTATTTTAAAGGCTTCAGTGATTTCTCCCATGTATAAATTTGGAATGATTCTATTTGTATTTTTTTTCTAGGCAGCTACTGAAGAAGAAAATAGCCATGGTCAAGTAAATGGTATTCTCAATGCGCCAAGTCTTGGTTCACCAATTCGTGTCCGATCAGAGATTACTCAGCCAGACAGAGATGTTCCATTAGTAAGAAAGTTACGTTCCATTCACAGCTTTGAGCTGGAAAAACGTCTGACACTTGAGCCAAAGCCAGATACTGACAAGTTTCTGGAGACCTGGTATGTAATGTATCTTTTTTCCCCTTTCTCTCTCTCTCTTTAAAACTTCCATGTTACCATTATTATTATTACTACTACTACTACTACTACTACTATTATTATTGTTGCTGTTGTTATTATCATTAGTAGTAGTTAATATTTTATCTCCATTACCTAAATTCTCTCAAATAAGAAATTTTTTATAACACTGACACCAAGTTTCTATTTGTTCATATCTTAGGTCTGTATCCTCATTCTTTTTTTTTTTGGTTTTTCGAGACAGGGTTTCTCTGAGTATCTCTGGCTGTCCTGGAACTCACTCTGTAGACCAGGCTGGCCTCGAACTCAGAAATCCGCCTGCCTCTGCCTCCCAAGTGCTGGGATTAAAGGCGTGCGCCACCACCTGTATCCTCATTCTTAATGTGACTTGTCTAATATCATTACTAATTCTAGAGCAAAGTCTTTGAGAATTGCTAACTCCCTAATGCCAGATACAGCAGTAAAATGAACATATTTGCAGTGACTTTGTTAGAAGGTGAACTCTTTGAGGCAGCAGTGTAGAGGTACAAAGGCAACATTAGGCAGGAAGGGGGACACAGAGATAAGGTACAGTAGGAAATGCATAAATAAGTTTATCATTTTGCCCTATGGCACTCACATCTCCCAAGATAGAAGAAAACTTAAACTTTACAGATAATGTATATAAATAGTATAATGATTGATGCTTTTGATCAGTTAGGCACATTCTGCCTGTAGCAAATTTTGGTTACAAGATAGAAATGAAAATGTAAGAAGATTTGATACCTATTCACCAATCAATAGGCTTCAGAAGAATTCAGAGAGAGATAGCTGTATGTAGTAGTACGTAATGTAGTCCCAGCTCTGGGACTGTTGGCAATGAAGTGTTGGTTAAGAAAGGCTGTGGATTTGGGCTGGGGGTATGATTCAGTTAGTAGAGTGCCTGCCTAGCATATGTGAGACCCTGGGTTCAATCCCCAGAACCACATACATGTATATCTGGTAATCCATGGCTGCGATCTCAGCTCGGAAGGTAGAGTCAGAAGGATCAGAAATCCAAGAAATGCTATTACATGTCCACATATGATCAAAAAGATGGTCTAGACTTGAACAGTGCTTTAACCATTCGAAATACACTGAAGATGAGATACAGATATAAGAGAGCAATAGGAATAAAAAATTACTTTGGCAAGGAATCAGACTAATAAAAGAAACTTTACCAGTGGACAGTGTTGGGGAAGAGCAGGAATGGCAATAGCGAGCATTGTGACCCTGTGAACCTCCCCTTGCTTTCTCCATACACACTCGTCATAATTTTGAAGGATGGTTGTTTCACATACAGTTTATCAGGATATAATAGATGTTTCTCTAAGTCAATTGAGTAACTTCTTTCCATTTTCTTAAGCATGGAGAAAATGCAGAAAGATTCCAGTGCAGGAAAGGAACCTGTTCTCCCTGCTCTGCCTCCTAAGCCTTGTGTCCCTGCTGTGTCTCGCACTGACCACATCTGGCACTATGATGAAGAATATCTTCCTGATGTCTCCAAGCCTGCCTCTGCCAACACCCCGGAGCAGGCAGATGGTGGTGCCAGCAATGGATTTATAGCTGTTAACTTAAGCTCTTGCAAACAGGAGGTTGATTCCAAAGAATGGGTGATTGTGGACAAGGAGCAAGACCTTCAGGACTTTAGGACAAATGAGGTGTTAGGTCATAAAACAACTGGAAGCCCTTCAGATGAGGAGCCTGAAGTGCTTCAGGTCCTTGAGGGGTCACCTCAAGATGAAAAGATCCAAGTAGGTCCTTGGACTGACAGCCATCACTTAAAGAAGGAAAGCTCAGGTGTGGTTTTAGCATTTTCTGCTGAATGCCCTGCTACTGCTGCTTCAGAACTGTACACAGATAGGCTAGACCTCCAGGCTGGAGCTGCAAGTCAGTTCATCACAGTGACTCCCACGAGTCCAATGGAGGCACAAGCAGAAGGACCCCTAACTGCGGTAAGAAATGGCTTTTGTCATTGTTTTGTGTTACCTGCTCAAGGTGCTATTAAGAAAAGCCTGGGCCGTGCATGGTAGCACATGTTTTTAATCCCAGCACTCGGGAGGCAGAGACAGGAAGATCTCTGTGAATTTGATGCCAGCCTGATCTACAGAGGGAGTTCCAGGACAGCATAGCCAGGGCTATAGAGAGAAACTCTTGAAACTCTTGTCTCAAAACAGAGAGAGAGAGAGACAGAGAGAGAGAGAGAGAGAGAGAGACCTGAGCTGTGTGTGGTTACACACACCTTTAATCCTTGTACTGAGGAGGTGAATTAAGACAGCCAGGGCTACATAGACCTTGTCTCAAAACAACAAAAAAACAAAAAAGGAAAAGACTGGGGCTGAGAGATGACCCCTTTAGAGAATTACTGTGCATACATAAGGACCTGAGTTCAGACACTCAATACCCACATAAAACGCAGGCACAGCAGAATATATCTGTGACTCCAGCACTGAGTTGAAGTATGCATGGAGCTGGAGGGGCGACAAAGACAAATGGGTCCCTGTTGCTTGCTGGCCAGCCAGTCTAGCCAAATCACTGAGTTCCAGATTTAGTGAGAGATCCTGTCTTTAAAAAACACATTCTTACACACCCACATGCACATACACACACTAGCAGAAGAAATAAAGGCTATCTGTGGACAGAGGTTCACAGCTATAATCTCAGAATTTATGAAGCTAAATAAAGAAAACCACTGTAAATTCAAGCCTATTCTGGCCAACCTGTCTGTAGGAGAGACACTGTGTCTAAATAAATGAATAAACAAAAGGAAAGAAAGGCAGGAAAAAGAAGGTAGGTTAGCTGTTCAGTTAAGATTATGCAATTTTTTAGAAGCTTAAGCTAAGCAAATGGGTGCATGTAAACAATAGTATACACTGTGTTCTATAGTGAACCTGCAATAGGGGAAAAATAAAGCCAGACATAGTGGCATATGCCTTGATCCCCAAAACTCACTCTGTGGACCAGGCTGGCTTCGAACTCAAAGAGGTCCACCTGCTTCTGTCTCCCGTGCTGTGATTAAAGGCATGGACCACCACCACTTGGCTTAGCCTTACTGATCTCAGCATTGTTCCCCAAATTGAAATGGTTTTTGTTAAAGCACATTTGTACTTGCCAAGGACAAAAGACTTGGAAAAATTAGTTAGGGTTTGATTGCTGTGAAGAGTGATTTCCTACTTCTCCCAAACCCTCCAGGACCGCCTTGTATAATTGTTTGTGGCATAGGGAAAATTATCCCAAGGGAATAAACTAGTCTAATTCAACCTGAGTTTTGTTTTAGGATTTTTAGCCCATTGCTGTAATCCCAGTACTCAAGAAACCAAGGAAGAAACATTGCTGCAGTTTCCAGGACAACCTGAGCTACAGAGAAACTCATTTATGTAGACCAGCTGGCCTTGAACTCCCAGATATCTGACTCAAGTGCTGGAATTAAAGATGTGTGCCCCACACCTGACCTATACTGGTTTTCTTGTTGTTTTCTAAATTTATTTTATGTGAATGATTGTTCTGAACCTGAGTAGCCTGTATAGGATTCACCTAAAGCATCTTCAGCACTCTAGCTCCTTATTTTTATTTATTTTTAACAAAATCTTACAGCATAGTTTAGTCTGACTGGAATTCAAACTCTTTGAGCCTCAACCACCCAAGAGCTGAGATTACAGATATATAGCACCGTGCCTGTTCTATTTGGGAGTTACTTCATAGGTCAGTCAGGCGATTTCTGTCTCAACTGGTTTTAGGGCAAGATTTAAATGTCTATAAACCTAATTATATTCCCAACACAAAGTGAAATAGATTTCAAACAACTTAGCTGACTCCAGACCCAAACCATAATTTTCATATACTTGGATGGAAAGTGAATTTAAGCCAAATCTCCCATGAACACTCCAGTTTGGATTTGAATTTAGAATTTTTTTTCATTTGTTTTCCTAGGACTTAATGGTCTTTATTAAGTGATCTAAGTTTATCTGATTTCTCTAAAAAGGCCATTTAAAAAAAAAGATTCTAAATTATATTCATATTAAACTACTTTATTATAAAGATAATAGAATTTAATTTATCATAGGATACCCATTCGTAAGGGAGTCTGGACTATGCAGTCTTTTGAAATCAATCTTCTGATGCATAGAGCATGTTTTGAGAACAAGCAGAAAGAACCTCTAGGGGAATTGTTTGTTCTGTGCAGGTCCTTTGAGGGGATCATGGATTCCTTCATTTTTATTCATAAGTGCTCATTTAATATGAGTTGGGAAAACTTGGTAAATATTTTTGCTGTTTTGTGTTTTCAAGACAGGGTTTTTATGTGTAGCCCTGGCTGTCCTGGAACTCAGTCTGTAGACCAGGCTGGCCTTGAACTCGGAGATCTGTCTGCCTCTGTCTCCCAAGTGCTAGAATTAAAGGAATGTGCCTGGCTCATTTTGCTGCTCTTATAAATTGAAATCTGAAATATTACATCTCAAACCATGTATCCGATTGATAACCCACATAATTGGATTTTTGATATTTTTCTCCCTGCTTCTCCAGATTACAATTCCTAGACCTTCTGTGGCATCAACACAGTCAACTTCAGGAAGCTTTCACTATGGCCCACCACCAGAGAAGAAAGATCTTCAGCCCTTGGAGCCCACTGTAGAACTTTACTCTCCAAGGGAGAACTTCTCGGGCTTGGTTGTGACAGAGGGTGAACTAGCTAGCGGAGGAAGCAGAGTGGATTTGGGACTTCAGATAGATCACACTGGTCATGACATGTTACCCAACATGAGAGATGGTGACACATCTCAAGACTTGGGACCAAAAGACCCTCCTGACCATAATAGATTAGCTGTGAAAGAATTTGAAAATCTCCCTGGAGAAACTGAAGAGAAAAGCATTCTTCTGGGCTCAGATAATGAAGATGAGAAGTTAAGTAAAGGGCAGCACTGTATTGAAATCTCTCTCCCAGGAGATTTAGTGACTGCAGAAAGGGATCATTCAGCTACCACAGAACCTCTGGATGTGTCCAAGACACAGAACTTTAGTGTGGTGCCAAATCAGGACAAAAACCATGAGATAATGAAGCTTTTGGCCGTTGGAACTTCAGAAATTTCTCCACAAGCCATTGACCCACATGCTGAAGGGCAGATAGGCCAGGGGCAGCAATGCAAACAAATAAGCTGTTTAAAGATGATGATGCTAAGAGTGAAAACTTGCCAGGGCAGCAGGGAGACCTCTCTACTTTTTTGCACCAAGAGGGTAAGAGAGAGAAAGCTGCCCCTAGAAACGGAGAGCTCTATCATTGTGTCTCAGAGAACGAGCATGGGCCTCCTACCCGGAAGGACGTGCTTCGGTCATCCTTTGTGACCAGGCATAGCCGGATCCCTGTTTTAGCACAAGAAATAGACTCAACTTTTGAATCATCCTCCACAGTTTCTGCAAAAGAAAAGCTTCTACAGAAGAAAGCCTATCAGCCAGAAATAGTAAAACTTCTGGTAGAAAAAAGGCAGTTCAAGTCTTTCCTGGGGGACCTCTCAAGTGCCTCTGATAAGCTGATAGAGGAGAAACTAGCCGCTGCTCCAGTTCCCTTTTCTGAGGAGGAAGTCTTCGCTCCTTTTCCAGACTGGCAGTAGATTCCCACCTGAGTAGATCAGTTGAAGATAGCTTTCTGTCACCCATCATCTCCCAGTCTAGAAAGAGCAAGATTCCAAGGCCAGTATCCTGGGTCAGCACAGATCAAATTAATAGCTCAGCTTCACCTCATTTCTTGCCTCGACCGCCACCGGGAAAGCCACCAGTCAGGCCTGGAGTAGAAGCCAGGTAACTTCATGCTTTCTATGTGTGTAGTGTGTAACGATGTTTTTAAGTGTGCTTTACTGTATGACAGCAGTGGTTGCAGTTCCTTCTTTTGAACTTTTCTTCCGTTCCTTCCACAGTACACCCTTAGGGCACAGTACAGATTTATTGAGGATAGTGCATTTTGTTTCCACTGAGGCAAAATAAAACATAAAATTTACCATCTTATTCATTTTAAGTGTTCTTTTCAGTGATATTAACCATGATAATTTTGCTATGCATATTCAGCAGTATGTACTTTAGGGTCCCCTTTATCATATAAAACTGGAACTAAATCCATTAAACAACAAACTTCCATTTCTAGCCCCCAGCAACATTCGATTTAATTTATGGCTTTGATCATTATAAACACTTCATGTAAGTAGAATCATATAGTGTTTGTTCAGTTGTAGCTGGCCTGTTTTACTTAGCAGGAAATCTTTAGGGTCATTCATGTTAGTATCTACCAGAATTTCTTCTAAAGGCAGTTCAGAAGAAGGGAACTTCTGTCATTTTGGTGTTTGCTATATAGAGGCCTTACATCATTTATTTATTTACATTTGTGTGCATGCCTTTGTAGGTGCAGGAGTCACAGGGCAGCTTGTGGGAATAAGTTCTCATCTTACGGGCCTCAGGGATCCAACACAGGCCCTCAGATTGACAAACACCTTTCTTGCTGAACTATCTTGCTGGCCCCAACTTAAATCATTTTGTTCTTTGTTTATTGTCTTTGTTC
The DNA here is from genome assembly GCA_021653895.1 of Mastomys natalensis. Lineage (NCBI taxonomy): Eukaryota > Metazoa > Chordata > Mammalia > Rodentia > Muridae > Mastomys > Mastomys natalensis. Next base: position 2,610,572 of record JAJTUV010000279.1, on the reverse strand, counting down.
TTTTTTCTAGCTATCTTATTTGTGTGTGTGTCTGTGTGTCTGTGTCTGTGTATAGTGAAACCCTAAATTCCTTTATTTTTCCTATTGGGTGGTTGTGCCTGTTTTCATTGTGGTCAACATGGAGTAGACAGACAGTCCTGATGTTCTAGAATTCTAATTGGGTTTTTGGAGTGTAATAACAGGGACATATCATTTTGTCACCTCCTCATTCCTTGTACTTGTTCAAATCACAAGGTTACACCTTCATTTTATGTGCCCAAACAGAAGCTTATAATTTAGTTTTGCTTTTGAGACAAGGACTTGTGTAGCTCAAACTGGCTTTGAACTACTGATCCTCCCACCAGGGTTATAGATGTGCAACAATCACACTCCACTTTAATAAGTGAATAATAATAATTTTATAAATTATAAATAGCCACGAGAATAATAATCACCCTTAGAACTGATTATGTATTTATCTGTTTACTTTATTCAGATCTTTATTTCCTGTATGGCTTCAGGTTACTGTTTGGTGTCATCTCGTTTCAGTCTTCAGTAACTTCAGCTAGCATTGTAGACGACAGGTCTAGAGGTATGAAGTGGTTGTGTGGTATAGGGATTGAGCCCAGGGCGTCAAGCATGCTAACAAGTACATAGTCTATCTCTCAGCTACACTGCCAAGCCCCTAGCTCAGCTTTTACCTCAGAGTATCTTTATCTCTCCCTCATCTTTGAAGGGGACTTTTTCTCAACATAGGATTCTTAGAGCTTTAAAATCTCAGTCCTTAACCCACTGCCTTTTGACCTCCAGAACTTCTGATGAGAAAAAATATTCTAGGACTCCTTATTTTTGACAGGTTGCTTCTTTTTGGCTGTTCTCAGGAGCCTTTGGACAGTTTGTATGTCTGAGTTTGATGGTGTGTGATTGGGGCACTTTGGAGTCATTCTGTTCGGAGGTCATTGAGCTTACTGGATGTGGTATCTTGTCCTTCATTAAATTTGGGGAGTTCCCAGCTGTTCTTTGGTAATCTTTCTTTTCCTTCTGCAACTCCCATGGTGCCTGCATCCATCCACTTGCTAGTCCCTTACCCTCTTATTTAATCTTTTATCTTTTTGTGGTTCAGACTCAGTATTAGTTTTCCTGCTTCTCACTACTCACATGTGCCTTTTAAAAATGTGGTGTATGTGAACACCAGTGTACTGGTGTAGCAGCCAGAGGTCAACTTGAGGGAATTGGTTCTTTTCTTCCACCATGTAGGTCCTGGGGATTGAATTTAGATCATCAGACTTGAAGGCAAAGCTCCACTACCCACTGAGTCATCTCTACAGCCTGTCCTACTCAGGGAAAAGAGAAAAAGTAAAGGCAGGGTGAAAAAATACTAAGTCTTTGTACCCCCTGAAAGTCACTTCAGTCACAGAAAAGGGGGTGTGCAATAATGGGCAGAGATGTGAGAATAGCCACCCACTCTATCATCGTGAGAAGCTGCAATGAAGAGCTCTAGAGCACAGCAAAATAATGTCATTTTTTTTTTCAGACTTAAGCCAGCTGAGTAAAAGGAATTATTTCAGCCAGTGGGGCAATTATCTACGAAGTTACCATTATATGATTGACCTCCTAAATTAGTCTATTCCTCCCTCCCTTCCCTCCCTCCTCTTCCTCTTCTCTCTCTGTGCACGAGCACCAAGCACCATTTCCCCTCTCCCTGACTCCTCCCCATGGCGACTCCCCCGAACTCAGTCCTTGGGGCCAGTCAACTCTTCCAAGACCAGCTTCCCAGTGAACCTGCCTTTAATTAAAACAACAACAACAAAACTAAGTTAAATAAAAATATACCAATCTTTGAAATGCCCTATCCTATCACTTTCTATTTGTATCATTAGGCAGTTCCTTAATAGTTGATCTGGTTAATAAACACAAGAGTCAGCACTCTCAAGACAACATCTGTATTATCACTATTTGAACTTACAGAATGAGGAAGATTATACATTAATCTCAGAAGAAATGTAATGAAGTTTAGTGGAACAGTACTAACTGGAGCAGAATATATATTTGTAGCTTTTGTTATTGGTCGTTTCTCTATTCAGCTTTGTATGCAGGTTAGCTTATTTCTTTTTCTCATAAAAATATAATGAATGTTGAATACTCCCAAGGCATCTGAGAAAATCATCCTCCTCGGTTTGAAGTGGTATAAGTCATAACAAGTTTTGTTTTGTTTCTTAAAGATTTATTTTATTTATATGTATACACTGTAGCTGTCTTCAGACACACCAGAAGAGGGCATAGGATCCTATTACAGATGGTTGGGAGCCACCATGTGGTTGCTGGGAATTGAACTGAGGACCTCTGGAAGAGCAGTTAATGCTCTTAACCACTGAGCCATCTGTGCAGCCCAACTTATTGTTTTTACTGAGAATTTATTATTCACAAATTTCAAGCTTATAGGCATCATCAACCTGTTGACATTGTGTCTGCTGTTGTCCTCAGTATATATGTTGGCCTCATTCGTAGCTGTCCTCAGATGAACAAGGCTTTGGGGAGGGGCGACAAACAAAGCAATGAAAGTACAGTCTCCAAACAGATTTTTTTCCCCAAAGACTTTTATTTTATTTTCAATTGGGGGAGCGAGTATGGTATGTGCGCATGTGTGCAGGTGCCCTCGGAGGCCAAAGTGTTGGATCTCCTATAGCTGAAGGTCCACGAGGTCATGAGTTGCCCAATGCTGATACTGAGAATTAAACTCTGCTCTTCAAGAAGGACTGTACTCTTAGCTCCCCAGCCTATTTATAGCCTAAGGACTGGGTGGGTAGGTGGGTAGGTAGGTTTTGCCTACCCTGATTCCTGTAAGTTGTGTGCAAACTGCTTTAGAAGTTAGTACAGAGTTGACTGCCACAGTCTGAAGGTAGAAATGGGTAACAACTATCTTGCTAAACTCTGAAACTGACCAAAAATAACTGCAGTTTATGCCCAAGCTTTCTTGTGTATGTTGCAAGCCTTTAATGTACTTCAAATTTCTAAAAAATTCCATTTGACTCTTCAAGTGCAGTTGTTTTCTACATGGGATAGGTTCCTGGTATATTTAAAAAAAAAAAAAAACCCCATAACACACATTCTTTATTAAAATTTTACATATTAGTCAGCTTATTGTTTTTTTGGTTGGTTGGTTGGTTGGTTGGTTGATTATTTTGGTTTTTCGAGACAGGGTTTCTCTGTGTAGCCCTGGCTGTCCTGGAACTAACTCTGTAGACCAGGCTGGCCTCGAACTCAGAAATCCGCCTGCCTCTGCCTCCCAAGTGCTGGGATTAAAGGTGTGCGCCACCACTGCCCGGCCAGCTTACTGTTCTTACAGTCATTTATCATGATTTTACAGTCATTTACCAGATTTATAAGGCGAATGGTAATTCAAGTAGCATGGCACAAGGCTGTGGCAAGTGCCCCCTTCACTTAGTCACTACACATGGTGGCTTGAGCACCTTGTGCATCTCTGCATATGCCAGTCTCCTTCCCTTTACTTATAAAGCCACCAGAATTTAACCATAGAGGCTCCAGCCTAATGATTTTACCTAATCTGATCACTTCCCAAAGACTCTACCTTTAAACACCATAGTCAGATTAAAGTTCCGTGTGCTTGATTAAACTAATGAAGATGGTCCAGAGACAACCATTCTACTATATAAATTGATTATAAAGCCAGGTGTGGTGGCACACATGGATGCCAACACTTGGGAGACTGAAGCAGCACAATGACAAGTTCAAGGCAATAATGTCCTACACAGTTAAGTTCCACTAAAAATAGGCCACACAGAGAGAGCCTATCTCAGAAAACCATCTAAAAGAAACAGCAATAAAACATTCATTACTGTTAGACATGGTGGCTCTGAAGCAAGAATATATAGCAGAACTATATATTTATCTAAAAATTTTTTAAAAGTTTTATGAGAGAGAGAGGGAGGGAGGAGAGCGTATTGCATGATGGGGATGTGTACGGTGCATATATGGAGGTGGGAGGACAACCTTGTGGAATTGGTTCTCTCTCTCCACCTTGACGTGGGATCCAGGGATAAAATTCAAGTCACCAGGCTATAGTGGCAAGAGCCTTTACCCACTGAGCCATCCTTGTGGCCCCTATTGGAATTTTAAAAAACACACAAGCAAGGTATTTTTGGCCAGGAATGATAGAAAACTAGATGATACATACCTATAATCCCAGTACCTGAGAAGCTGAGGCAGGCCTGGGTTACATACTGAGTTCTTGAAGATCGGTGTGGGCTGCACAGGAAGACCTTGTCAAAGGAAACAAACATTAAACAAAAGGCCAAAGAGACATATCAGATGTCAAACACAGCATGTATGTGAGAGAGTAACTCAGTATACTTTTAGTGCATTTTTTAGTATTGACATACCATAAACATCATAATTTGGGATAATCTGATTTTTTTTTTAGGCACACTTAAAATGAATTTTTGATATCCTGTTTCCAAAAAAAAATTAATTCTTCTCTATTCTTTTAAGGCTACGCAGATATAAAGTTCTAGGGAGTAGTAACTCTGACTCAGACCTTTTCTCTCGCCTGGCCCAAATTCTTCAAAATGGATCTCAGAAATCCCGGAGTACTACCCAGTGCAAGAGCCCAGGATCTCCTCACAATCCAAAAACACCACCCAAGAGTCCAGTTGTACCTCGCAGGAGTCCTAGTGCCTCTCCTCGAAGCTCATCCTTGCCTCGAACATCTAGTTCCTCACCATCCAGGGCTGGACGGCCCCACCATGACCAGAGGAGTTCTTCCCCACATCTGGGGAGAAGCAAGTCACCCCCCAGCCACTCAGGATCATCGTCCTCCAGGAGGTCCTGCCAACAGGAGCATTGCAAACCCAGCAAGAATGGCCCAAAAGGATCTGGCAGCCTCCACCACCACTCAACCAGCTCTAAAATTCCCCCAGGGAAGAGTAAGCCAGCCAGTAAACTCAGCAGATAGGAAGTGAGCAGGCTGCATCTCTGGGAAAGGTGTGAGAGCTTCCTCCTAGACCTGATGCATGTATATCCCTGTACTGTCTGTTTCAAACAATCAGTGTTGATCTTCTCTTACGAAAGAGAGTAACATGATCAGTTATTCTAAGAAGACATAAGTATAATTAGCTAGGGCAGGTAGGAAGCACAGCAAGAGTCCATGCCTCTGCATAGGAAGCTTCAGTCCAGCAATGTCTAAGGGGAAGAAACTCACTAACTGAGCTCTTGTTTATAGCTGCCTTTGAAACAGAAAATTGAGGATAGGAAATAGAATGGGATTTTAAGTGATTTTGCCTAATTTGTTAATCCTCTACTCAAAAAGTATATAGCAAAAGTATTTGATATTTTTATTTAAAACTTCCTAACCTTGGAGAGTCATTGCGCAGACATTCAAATATAAGAAGCCTGTTGCCAGGAAACTATTACCTGGGTATATTTGGTTTGTGTGTTTATTTAGTGAATCTACACCTTTTTCCCACTCATTCCTAGTATCTTTCCTGGATTTTACATTTTTTAAAGTTAATGTTTCTAGCTCTTATTTTACAATACACTCTAATGTGTGTTTCATCAGCACACGATAACACTCTAAATCCAATTACCTTTATTTAGTCAAACCTTGCTGTTCTCCTTTGAGCAACAGTTCTTATTCTTAACTCCTATGTTTTATCTCAAAAAAGGAAAGAAATGTCTAGCTAGAGCTATTCTGGGTAGGTGTGCTTGGAAAGGGATAGAGAGTGGGACAGTGGCTTTCAAAGGTACTTTCAAAGCTGACGCTCTCCCGACTACATTTCCTCCTCATAGAAGGAGACTGCAGAGGAGACAGCTTTCCTGGGTTCTTTCTAGTGTCAGCCTTCAGGGTGATATAGGAAAGAACACCACTTCGGAATGTGGCTTATACTTTTAGAGATTTAGAAAGAAATAAAAAAATCAGATTTTGTATTTTATACATTTAGCCAATAAGGAATGAATATCTGGGAAATAAATTTAGACTAAACAGTTTTCTTTCAATGTTTATTACCTGGTTCTTGTGTTGTTTAATGCTTGGGCTTCTTAGCCTGATTTCCACATTTATAAGAAGACATAAGTATAATTAATTAGCTAGGGCAGGTAGGAAGCACAGCAAGAGTCCATGCCTCTACATAGGAAGCTTCAGTGCCGCACAGTCCAAGGGGAAGAAACTCACTAACTGGCTCTTGTTTATAGATGCTGTTGACATCTAAATTTCAATTTATAAAGTTGTGAGGATGATCATATTTGTTCTACTCTCACTCTCCTACTTGCAGATATCAGGCAACTTAAAGACAACAGACTTTTTAATTGGGCTATTTGATGCCCTGTGGGTATATAAAAACCTTATTAAGGTCAGGGAAATTGATCTGCCTGCTGTTGAAATCTGCCTTCTAACAAACATCTACTTTTTTGACTTTGTATTGCTGCCAAACCTAAAAAAACAGTTGAATTTCAGGAGGAGTGGGGGTGGAAAAGGAAACGTGTTTCTTCACTAGGTGAGCATTGATTATGTTCCAGTGGTGCAGCCCAGCTGCCCTGGTGCTGCACTAGCTCAGCTTGTTCTGTGTTGAGCATTTTCAAACTTGGGACACTACAGTGAGACATAAGGTCTCCCATGAGAAATGTGGCATAGTTGGAATCTTAGTTTCTTTTCAGGTTCAAGCACTTGACAGCAGTGCAGTAGGTAAGGCACATTTGTTGTTTATCTATTACAACTGTAATACTGGAGACTGATCCTCATGTATTATATTGTATAACAGTTGCTGCAGTACTGCTTGCATGTCTTTCATGGTAAATTATATATAAATATTTATAAATATAGAGACATATGCTTATATAAATCCATTTTTCTCATTCTGCATTTGTAATTTCAAGATTATTGATGATAAAATTCCTTTTCTATTGTGTGCCTCGTGTACACTTGGGCATTGCCTATCTTCATTTTCTGAAAATATGTTCTTGGCATGTGATACCGAAGAGTTGTCTGGGTGCGCAGTGCAGCAGTTGGCAGCCTTTACCAAGCCAAGGTGTAAGATACTTAATTTTCATCTATAAAGTATTTTAATAGGGGAAAATTTTAACAGGATATGCTTGTAATACAGGCTCAAATATTACCCATGTTAGCCAAATGGTTCTGTCCTTATGGTTAGAGTGGATAGATGGGCATTATTATTATGCAGCTGGCTTCAACTGTTTTTTAAAACATTTCCTGAAAGTTGCCTCTTTCATGTCATTCTTTTGAAGGGGATCGGGGATGGGATGTAGGATAACTACATTATCTCTTTTCTGTTACATTAGCTAAATGATGCTGAAAGTAGCCAGCTTTCTCACTGTCCTCTCTAGTCAGAAATGTGCTAAAAGTAACTAGGAAAACCAACAGGGCCCCAGCCTTTTTCTTTGACTCTCTCTGCTGGCAGTCATGCTGACACAGGATGCTTTCTGTCTGGGTTTACTTTCTCCTGCCTTTCAGTGTGTTGCCTCTTTTTCTGCATGTCATTTACAAACTCATCAAAATGCAGAGACAAAAGGCCCCATTATGTGAGAATGTTTTATTTTGTATGTAGGGAAAAGAGCCAACCAAAGATGTTTCTGCTCTGAAGAAAAGCAAATGAACTAATTAATTATATCTTATGTATCAGTACTACTAAGTGCTGTCCTGATACAGAGATTAAAAAGTGGAGCTGGGCGTTATGGCACACATTTTGATCCTGGCACTCTGGAGGAAGGGACAGGTGGATTTCTGAGTTGGAGGCCATTCTGGTCTACAGAGTGAGTTCCAGCACAGCTAAGGCTACACAGAAACCCTGTCTTGAACAAATAAACAAACAAAAGATTTAAAAACATAGTTTGTGCTTTTAGATGTTACATTTCTTTCAGGTTAAAAATAGAAGTTGGCAGCCTCAAGCCAACTCTTGGCTCAGGAGCATGATCTAGAGAATCGAGCTTTTGTTTTGGTTTGGATTTTCAGTTCTTTGAGGTTTTTATTGATGGCGTATTCCAGATTTCAGTCACAAATAATCCAAATAAGGTGAAGAACATGACTGTAGCCACAATAGAGGTAGTGTATGACAGGAATGATCTTTTGGGAAACAATACCTCCTGGCTTCTGTCTGCACAGGTTACTAACGCAAGCCTGTCCTTACCTTATTTAGTCCCTGTGATTATTTCAGTGGAGCAAAGAATGGACACTTAGTTCCTAATTTTAGGTAATGCTGTCCCTAAATTATACTACTGACCTATAGGCTTTGTGAATTGCTTGAAATATTAAAATCATACCTTGTAATCTTGCACAGCCATCTGACTTTAATGGATAGTGAAAACAGGAGGAATTGGATCCTATCTGATTCAACATTAAGATAGAGACCTTAAGTCACCTGGATGAAGTGTCCAGGCACTTATCTCCAGCTCTGTACACTAGCTGGCCTTGCAAACAGGAGCACAGCCACTTTTAGTTCTTTAGTTGCATGCTTTGCAATGAATGTTTTTGATAAAAGTTGCAATAAGTTAATCAAGACCTAAAAAAATCGTAGCAAAATGGTCAAAGACTCCCTGTCTCATTATCCACTGTACATTATCTGCTCTAGCATACTAAACCACTGTATGCTGGTGGTCTTCTACACATGCAGGATCTCTGTCCATCTTACTCATGGCCACTGTGGGAACTTGGGGGTCTGCAGCAGGTACCAGAGACTTCCTCACAGTCACAGATTCCTAGGCTGCTGTTTCTGTGATTGCATCCATTGTACAAAGGAAAAGGTATACATTGCTGCATGTTTTATAAACCTAGACCACATAGCTAGCTAAGTAATAATGAGATTTTTCTACACCCAATAACCTTGACAAACAGGTGCCTTTTCCTCAAGGGCAGAAAATTTTACATTTCTAATCTAACATTAGGAATTGGTGATAGGAGAAACAGGATCCACAATTTAGTGGCTTAAGGGAAAAAATGCATCTTGAAAATGCTATCTTAAAATATATTTATAGATAATCTAGATTTAGCCTTGGAGATCAAAGTTTCTCATTATTTTAAAAACTTGTTAGCTAGGTGTGATGGCTCATGTTTCTAACCAATACTTGAGGGACTGAGGTGGGAATATGGAATGGTCTGAAGCCAACCTCCACTTCATAGTGATTTCAAGTCCACCTTGGCTGTAGTGTGGGACCCTCTCCCAAAAAAAAAACAAAACAAAAACATTATTTTTTTAATTATTTTTTTTAAGTTTCATACATGTATGTATATATTATACGTTGACTGTTCCTCTCATTTGTTTGCATCTGTCAGGCATATCTTTAAGAATTACTTCTGTCATGTTCATAGTTTGCATTCACTTTTTTACAATGTGCCTATTTTTGGCTTTGGAATATTGTTTCTAGGGAGAGGTCATTTAGCACCTCTGTCATTGAGGTAATAGGACATTTGTAACCAACTGTACTGCTTAAATTTCTTGAATTTTGTTCTATAGACAACATATTTGCAGAATAGCTATTTATGTTTTAATCCAAATGCATTATAAGATTACAGCATGTAACAACTCTGATGATCTTTACACCCCAACAGTACATATAGTCCCTATATACAAAACTCGGAAGCCACTGTGGTGCATATTAGACCTTAACTTATAGAAGGAAACTAGAGGCAGCTCCACAACTAAGATAGTGGGAAGCGTCTGGTAAGCATGCCCCCACTTCTGTCCTCACCAAAACTTTACAAAACTCTAGTGTGCACTCTGAGAATATGTAAGTAAAGTGGAAACTCATCATATTATTGGGAATTTGCCTTATTTTATCCATTTCTCCAGAAATTTAACACAATCTTGGGGCCTTAACGATCTTGTTATGCAACATTGCTTTCCAGAATTGCAGGAAGTGGAAAATTCCTAGGTAACTCCCAAGTATGGAACAAGAACCCCTATTTACTTAGAGGAGACTATGGGTAAAATATGTAGGTTTTCAAGTAAGTTCTTCCTCTTGTGAGAGGATTTGCATCGAAAATTAGTGACAAGACCATCTCTTGGTTTCACAAATCTCAACATGCTAAATAGCAGATTTACTCAGTATGATTTCAGTATTTGCTCCCATACAAGTACTAATAACAATGACAGCTAAGGCAAGTTCAAGGTGATGGGATGATTCCTATACTGTGCTCAATCCTTGGTTTTAAGGAGCCTAGTAACAAAAGTGGCATTCCTTTCATTGCCCTTACAATGTAACAAGTTTCTGCCTTCTCTAATTGGAGATGATAGTATCTACACTACAGGCTCATGGTGATACTGACCACATCTCCTGGTACCTTCAACCAGAATTTCTAGACCAACAACAGTATGAATGAGGCAGATCTCTGAGACTAACAGAATTACAGACTTTGCTAATAAACATTATTTTACATTAACAGTGGGATATATTTATCTCTTGATGATTTAAAATTATTTTGTATTGTATACATGATTATTCACCTAAAGACATTAGTAAACCAAGTTTTTATGTACACTATCCTTGCCATATGATACTTTTTAAAAATCTCATAAACATAATTTAAAACCTCAAAAATTCACTTGTATCAAAGTTGGAATGTGCCAGGTGTTTTTTGCTCACACAGCAGTAAACAAGACTATAGAGTTTGGCTGTGATTTATTTTAGGGAGTTTGCTGAGAAGAAAGCTTTGAGACTTTATTCAAGACAGTTTGTTTTGGTTTTTTGAGATGGGGGTTTTTCTGTGTAGCCCTGGCCTGGAACTTGCTCTGTAGACAAGGCTGGCCTTAAACTCCTGACCTGCCTGCCTCTGCTTCCTGAGTGCTGAGACAAAAGGTTTGCGCCACCATGCCTGGCTAAAATAGTTTTATTAAACTATAAATCAATTAATGAAATTAGTTCTCTAAGATAATTAAGAAATTAAAATATAGGAAATAGATTTTCTTTTAAAACAAAGGAAATGTAGCACTGGGCCACTCAGGACTTTGAAATTGGATTGGATTTCCTAGACTTGGTGGTATATGCCTATAATCTTAACATTTAGGAGGTAAGGGCAGGAATAGGAGTTGAAGGTCATACAAAATGAGCTGCATAATGAGTTGGAAGCTAACTTGGGCTCTATGAGACCCTGTCTCAAAACAGGAGGGAGAGGGAAGGCAAAAACAAAATCTTAGCTGAGAGATTGGATTGTTGAGTGAGTTGACAGATCTGATGACCCAGGCTTGAGCCACCTTGCTGTTCCCTGATGCACAGTTCTTATTCTCCTTTGACACTGTTCCTAGATAGCATCTATTTCATCAGACCATTTATTTACAGAGTCCAAATTTTTCAGAAAAGGAGGCACATCTCATTTTGTATTAGATATAATAAGTTCATGTTATTATTGGCAAATGTTATCAAATTTAGTCACAACCCAAATTCTCTTACTGAACAAGAGAAATAAGTCAATGTTTTACTGTCCTCCTCTTAATGAGAACTTGCTCTTTGAAGTTCTTTTCAATGTATTACATTGTATCCTTTCTCCTTCAAGCATCTTCCCTTTATGTGTTTTTGCTCAAGCGACCACGGCATAGAGTATTGAAAACATGCAGTGCTTTTGTATAGGCCATCTGTACATAAAAGTGTAATTATTTATTTAATTTTCCCATTTGTACCATATTAAAGCTTTGTACAGTGTTTTAAGTTCTGTTTTAAAATTATTTTGTATTTTATTTTTATAATCTAGTAATAAAACATTCAGTCCGCATGCAAACTTTAGTGCTATTTGTGTGATGGTTTGGATTTCAAAAAGTGAAAAATATTTCTTAAACTACTAAAGTGTTTCAGATTCAGTACACCAGAAGTGACAAACAACCAAGAGAAGGACATTTGGGCTAACTGAATAGAAGCTAGGTGAAAACCAGGGTTCAGGGGTCTGAGGATGTGCAAGCTGACTTTGAAATTGATATTCTTCTGTCTTTGTCTGCCAAGTACTGGGATTGCAAGCATCCACTAAACCCAGCAAAAAAGTTTTTAAAAACTCCCTTTCCTTAGCAAACATCCTTGGTATACTAGAGGGATTCCTGCCCCATCTACTGCCTATCACCAAGTGATCTTCCTTTGAATGAGAGGAACACAGGGCCTAACACTGCTGCTTTGTTTTGAAAGAAACTGTTCAACTAGATCCTATATCTTGATTTTTTTTTCTTTAGTCAAAGAGCAACATCTGAAAGCCTCTCATATTTTTCAAAATAAGAGACGGACAGGAGATGTATTCCGAGGATTAACCAGCCAGTTGGGGGCGGGGAGGGCCGTGGGGGCGGGGGGAGGTCGTCCAGAAATGCCTTCCAGAAGCTAATCATGAATACTGACCTCTCAAAAGAAGTTGAAATATTTTCCTGATGTAAACTCTTTAATATAATGCATAAAGGATTAAATACAAATCCGATGGACAATTCCTGAGGACCTTCAATAGTTTGTGCTGATGGTTTTATAAGATGCCTCAGCAGGAACTCTGTCCTCAGTTGTCAGTTGATGGAAAGATTGGCCAATGGTTAAAAAGTCAGCCTTTGAGTAAAAGGAAACAAAAAAGCCAAGTAGACCGGGCGCACCCCTTTTTATCCCAGCACTCTGGAAGCAAAGGCAAGCTAAAGCTAATCTATGAGTTCGAAGCCAGCCTGGTCTACAAAGTGACCAGGCTATACAGAGAAATCGTGTCTCAAAAAGGGCAAAACAGAAGGTTACTCACTTTATTTTGGTTGAGGAGGGAGTGACTCAAAAAACTCTACAGTCGGTGGTCTGAGGCTGTGCTTATGGCAGATGTCTGGTCTGATAGGTGGTTAGAGTTGGTCACTTTTCCTGTCAGGCCTCTCTTTCGGACCGGGTCTCCACAGAGCTCGCAGCAATCCCATCTTATCACATTGCTCCAGGGGCCAGGCAGTCAGGGAAAGGCGTCTCGGCGCCTGGCAGGCCGGGCTGGCTGGGCAGATCTTCCCGGGCCAGAGCCCCACCCCGCAAGGACCCGCCCCGTCGTCCAACGGTCGCTCCGGCCGCCGGCTCCGCCCCTCCCGGCCGCCCGTGGCGCGTGTGCGCCTGCGCAGTAGCCTCAGAGCGCCTGGACAGGGATGGCGGCCGTTTTAGAGTCGCTGCTGCGCGAAGAGGTGCCGGTCGCAGCCGCCGTGCGGTGGATCGCGCGCAGCACCCCGAGTTCGGAGGTAACAGTGCGGACACGCCCTCAAGCCTGCCTGGAATGTGCTTCCCGCGGGGGATGATGCTTCAGCCCCTTCTCCCAGCCTGCCCTGGCTGACGGCCCGCGCCAAGGGTGCTCCTCTGCGCGCCGCTGCCGGGCCGCCCACCCTGCGGCCTCAGCCGCTGGCGGCCCGCGCTGTCAGCTGACCCTCTCGCCCCGCGACCTCTGCTTCTTCCTCAGGATAGCTCCGAGGTGGCTGCTCTGAGCGCACTTCGGCCTCTGCGGAAGGAATTCGTGCCGTTCCTGCTGAACTTCCTGAGGGAGCAGAGCAGCCGGGTCCTCCCGCAGGGCCCCTCAACCCCCGCCAAGACCCCAGGCGCCTCGGCAGCCTTGCCAGCGAGGCAGGGGGCCCCGCCACGGGGTGGCCGTGGGGCGCGCAGCCAGCTTTTCCCTGCAGCCGAGCCCCTCAGCACCGCCGCCGCCGAGGCACCTCTGGCCGCCGCGCGGGCCGCAGGCGGGGTCCGGGACCCGGGCAGTCCCGCGAACGAGGTGGTCGGGGCTCCGGGGGCCCGGAGGAGGGGGCCAGCGGCGAGAGCCCGCCTTGGGCCGGAGGCCGGAAGCCTAAGGGCTCAGGTAGCCCTGGCAGCCCCAGACTGTCGCTCTCTGATCCGCCAAACCTCAGCAACTTGGAGGAGTTCCCTCCTGTAGGCACCGTTCCTCCCGGCTCTGCAGGGTGAGAATCGGTCCTTATTGCAAGATATTCGCTAAAGCAGAGCTGGGTGCCCCACAGTAGAGTGCGCGATGCTTAGAAGGTTGAGTGAGGGTGAAGAAACCATAAAGGGGGCGGGGGGTAGGGCTTAAAAGGGGCTCAACTATTATGGATGGAACGATGTTTGAAGATAGAAATTTGAAAAAACAAAACAAAAAACAAAAAAAAAAAAACCAAAAAACTGTGACTACTCTCAGCAGGACGAAGCCTTCTCGAAGGATCAACCCAACTCCGGTGAGCGAAGAGCGGTCACTGTCCAAGCCCAAGACCTGCTTCACCTCACCCCCAATCAGCTGTGTCCCCAGTTCCCAACCCTCAGCCCTGGACACTAGCCCTTGGGGCCTTGGCCTTCCCCCAGGGTGCAGAAGTCTGCAAGAGGAGCGGGAGATGCTCAGGAAGGCGCGGTATGGCTTTGCCGCCACCTGGGATGTCAGCTTCCTCCTTGTGCGGGACTTGCAGGGATTTTTCCTGAACTTGATTTCTCCCTTCGGGATTCTGGGTTTGCTTCCTGGGCTGTTGATGTCTTCTCTGGCAGAACCTGAATGTGAATGTTGTTGGAAAGCCAGGCTGAGTAATCATGACATCTCTTGTTCACATAGCTCCAAGCAGCTCCAGCAGTCACCTACCCCAGCCTGTCCCGTCCCAGATTCGGGGTCTCCCGTTCCCAGCAGGACAGGAAACCTCACAGCAGAGCCTGCGGACCCGGCCAGAGTGTCTTCTCGACAGCGCCTCGAGCTGGTAGCCCTTATCTACTCCTCATGCATTGCTGGTGAGTGAGCGCAAAGAGAGCTGCGGTGGATGTGCTTGCAAACTACAGAAAAAGAGAGTGGATGAGGCACTTAGAGCCTTGGCCTGGTTGTCAGTGGTTCACAATGGTATGGCATTTCTATTTGTATCCAGAGAACCTAGTACCAAACCTTTTCTTGGAGCTTTTCTTCGTCCTTCAGCTCCTTACTGCCCGGAGAATGGTGGCCACCAAGGACAGTGACCTTGAATCAAGTCAGGATGCCCTAGGTCAGTAAGCAACTCTAATTTTGAGAACTGATGTTTGTAGGTGGGATAGTTCTTAACTAACCGTTTGTTATTGGCCTAGATTCCCTGGAAACTCCCCTATTTCGGAGCATCCATGATTGTGTCTTCTTTGCAGTACAGGTTTTGGAGCATCAGTTTCAGTGAGTTTTTCTTGCTCAGGCATTTGGGTCTTATTATCTTTTTCTTGCCATGTAGGATACATGACTTTGCTTAATAGATACAGTTGCCCTAGACCTTTCCACCTGTAACCTTTTGTTGAGGGGAAAGAGACTGTGGTTGTTTTTGGTTTGGTTTGGTTTGGTTTGGGTTTTTGTTGTTGTGTTTTGTTTTGTTTTGAGTCAGGATGATACTATGTAGCCCTTGCTGGCCTTGAATTCCCTATGTAGAACAAGCTGGCCTCTAACCTGCATAGATTTACCAGCCCTTGCCTCTCAAGTTCTGGAAATGAAGGCATCCACTACCACTCCTGGCCCATATGTAACGTTTAACTTTGTATCAAGGCTATGAGTTTATCCTCTAAAAAGATTAAATAGCTGGGTCTGGTGCTAATAAGGATTGCAACTTTAAAGACCTGCTCAGGCTGAAGAAAACTCAAAGCCAGCCTTTGAAACTTATTAAGCTGTAGTCCCAAAAAATAAATACAAAAGGTCCTATGTATATAGATCACTGGAGTGCTTGCTGGTCATATAGAGAGCCCTATATACCACAAGAAATAATAATAATAGTAACATAATAATAATAACAACAACAACACATGGCAGCAGACCTTTGTGTTCATGGCTAATGTTCCTAGCCAGCTGTCTTGCTTTCAGTTCCATGAAGTCTCGTGTCTTCACCCTTTACTTTCATCATCTTGATTCTTAGCCCATGACCTTGCCGTACGTGTCTAGGCTTAAACACCTGCCTTATGCCTCAGATGTACTTATGCCTGGCTCAGTCATGCGCGAACCTGTCTTTGCAGGGTTCTCTCCTACCTGGATAAAGGAACCTTAAAGCTGCTGGCTGAGAATGAGCGGCTGCTGTGCTTCTCACCAGCTCTGCAAGGCCGCCTTCGAGCTGCTTATGAAGGCAGTGTTGCCAAGGTAGTTACCCTCACATAGGTACCTAGTAGCCTAGATGTTCTGCAAATTCAGACAATTTTCATGGTGCTGTCAGGTGGGCTAACTCGGCAAAAATAAGGAGTAAAGTCTTCTAAACATGATCCAACAGGTCTTGTTTCCTAATGTTGTTGCCATGTTTTAGGTCTCCCTCGTGATACCACCCTCTGCTCAAGCTGTCTCCTTTCAGCCAGAAACTGACAATCGTGCCAATTTCTCCAGTGATCGAGCCTTTCATACTTTTAAAAAACAGAGGTGAAAAGAAAAGGGACCTGATGAGGAGGGAATAGACAATTATTTACTTTCCTAGAATTAGCAGTTAGGCACTGAAAGTGGTGGGTTACTGATGTTCAGACCCTTTGCTGCCAGTCATCATAAAGTCTGTTGGCTTCATTCTGTTTCATGTCCACAGACCCGAATCCCTGAGCTTAGCCGACCATCTTAGAGTCAGCTTGCCCTGTGCACAGATGCCTGTGATGTGCTGCTGCTGGGTCTGTAGCATTGCCATCATGTAGAGAGCTATGGGGTGAAAGACTGGCACTGTGGGCAGGCTTATCTTAAAACTTCCAAGCAAGGGAAAGTGCTCTGGGAAGTGGATGTAGGCCCCTGGGGAGTCAACTGATCAAGCTTCTATATCTTTCAGGGATGTGTTCTATGAGGTACTTCGAGAGTGGGAAGATCACCATGAGGAACCCAGCTGGGATTTTGAGAAGGGCTTGGGTAGCAGGATCAGGTGGGTGCTCTGCCTCTGCTCAGTTCTGTCCTTGCTCTGACAGTGAGCAAGGACCCAGGAATAGTTAGGGCAATTGTTGGGAAGGGTTTCCTTCTTTCCACCCATCTCTTTCTCAGTCTCCAGGTATTGGTAGCTCTACCTAGATCAAAGGGGATTTATCTTTCTAGCTTTTCAATCCCACAGATGCCCTGTACTTATTCTGTAATGGCAAAAGCTTGGGAAAGAACAAAGCTCATATAGATCAAACTGCATAACTACATGACCAGGCTGTCAAACTAGTACCCTGTCCTTATCTCCCTCTTACATTGATCATGATGTTCACTGGCACTGAGTATGACCTGAAGATCTGAGAGACCGAGAGGGCATTTCTTTTTTTTTTTGTTTTTTTTTGTTTTTGTTTTTGGTTTTGGTTTTTCGAGACAGGGTTTCTCTGTGTAGCCCTTGCTGTCCTGGAACTCACTCTGTAGACCGGTCTGGCCTCGAACTCAGAAATCCGCCTGCCTCTGCCTCCCAAGTGCTAGGATTAAAGGCGTGCGCCACCACCGCCCAGCCGAGAGGGCATTTCTTAATTGGTTAAGTATGTCTAGCCTGGAGTCTTGGTGGTAAAGGAAATGTTTCTTACCTTCTGTGTGGACTTCCTGGCAAAGGGTCTTTGGTAAACAGCCAGAATTCATCATCTATCTCCTTCCCACACTCTGTCTGACTCTTTCTCCTCAGAGCCATGATGGGTCAACTTTCAGCAGCCTGCAGCCACAGCCACTTTGTCCGGCTTTTCCAAAAACAGCTTCTCCAGGTATTAACTGCAGTAGTAGCTAAAAGATGTGGGCAGCTAAATAAAGGTTGGCATTCTGGATCAGATAGACAACCTAGTAGATTCTGGCTACAAATTTAAAAAGAATGCCTTCTCTTTGGGAGGTAGTTCAAACTTGGTGGGCAAGTGTTTTCTGACTTCTCTGACCTGCCCTGGATTCCATGCCCTTACATAGCCTCTCACCACCATCCCTTTCTTGACTTGCACTATGGTACAAAGAGAGCTTAGTAGTCAGGATATCTTCAAACCCTTGTTCTAGTGACCTGAGGCAAACAGTTCCTGCCTTGCAGTTATCTCCTCACCTTCCAAATCAGAAGACAAACCCTCTGTAGTGCTCATTGCTTTCTTTCAGACCCAGAGTCTTACTCATGCTGAGCAAGTGTTTTTTTCTACTAAGCTATATCCCAAGCCCACTTTCTCAGTATTTGTTGGTCTTTCTCTCTTATGGGTTTTTCATCTCTCTCCCTTCGGACACCTCAGATGTGTCAGAGCCCTGGCAGTGCTGGGGGATCTGTTTTGGGTGAAGCTCCAGATGTATTGAATATGCTAGGAGCTGACAAGCTAGGACGGTTGCGCCAGCTCCAAGAACGGCTCGTAGCCCCTCAAAGCAGTGGAGGACCCTGCCCACCCCCCACCTTCCCAGGCTGTCAAGGCTTCTTCAGGGATTTCATCATGAGTGCCAGCAGGTAAAGGTCTCCTGATTCGCACAGGGAGAGAAACAGAGGCCAAGAAATGTTTGGTTTCCCAAAGGGCAAACCATCCTCCTTTGCCTGAGCCTCAGGTTGGACATACCTAGAAGTGATTTCTCCCTCCTCCCATTTACAGCTCTTCTTTTGTCTTATTCTTTTGCCACATAGGTAACATTGTCCTTTAGCTTCATCTTTCTCAGAAGTCTTTTTTTTCCCCTGGGGCATCTCCTCTAAATGCTGGTTCTTTTTTTTTTTTTACCTATTTCAGTGCCTTTTTTGTTTTGTCTTTTGCTCTTTCTCCACTCAAGCTTCCATTTTAATCAGCATCTCATGGATAGTTTAAGTTTAAAGATTCGGGAGCTCAATGGTCTTCGCCTGCCTCAGCATGAGCCTGGTGATGAAGATGGGGAGTCAGACATGGACTGGCAGGTTAGAAAACAAGATGAGGGAGATAATGGGGTCTGATCTAGGAGGGAAAGGGTGTGTGTGTGTTCCAGAAGACTTATGCAAAGGACATTGTTTCACTTAATTCCTCACGCAGGGTGAACGGAGGCAATTTGCTGTAGTGCTTCTTAGTCTTAGACTTTTGGCTAAATTTCTGGGCTTTGTGGCTTTCCTGCCGTATCGGGGACATGAACCACCCCCAACCCGTGAGCTTCAGGACTCTATTCTGGCCCTCAGGAGCCAGGTGAGCATGTGAAAGATCTGGGTAAGGAAGAGCTGGGTAGACCAGAAAACTCTGGAGGCTGACTGGTTTCCTTGGCTATTCTAGTACCCTGGCAGGTTAGAGGGTGTCAGCCAGCCTCTTTTAAGAGCCTGCTCATTAACAGAATCCTGGCTTCCCCAGGTCCCTCCTGTTCTGGATATACGGGCTCTGCTGCAGCAGGGGTTGTGGGCCCGTCGGGCAGTGCTCACTGTGCCTTGGCTGGTGGAATTCCTCTCTTTTGCTGACCACATTGTCCCCTTGCTGGACTATTACAGGAGTGTCTTTACTCTCCTGCTGCACTTACATCGGTGAGTAGAACATGACTTATTTGCATAGTCTTGCTATTTATAAAGTGGGCCTAGAAGTCTATGCTTCTATGTGGTTCCACACCTATGACAACCTCAGGAGAGGCAGACCTGTGACAATTGTCTTCCATTCCCACGGTCCTCCCCTTTATCGAATGGCCTAGCCAAGAACGATGTAAGGTGCAAGTCTCATTGAGATCCTGTTGGTCTTTCCAACAGTAATATGATTTAGGTCTACTTTTGAGAATTCTCTTCCTAATGATAGCTTTTGTTTACTGCCTTCTGTCCTTGGCACAAGTCTGCTGACATCTTCCGTTTATCTTTTAGGAGTTTGGTCTTATCAAAGGAGAATGAAGGAGAAATGTGCTTCCTGAACAAGCTGCTACTGCTTGCTGTCCTTGGCTGGCTCTTCCAGGTAGGCAGACGGATGGCTGCCCTGGCAGACTGTAGAGCTTTAGAGTCTGAGGAAGGTTTGGGACAGAAGAGGAAGGTTCTGAGAGAGATGGATATTGCTATGGCTTCAGAAGACAACTTCTTGACCCAGGGCTCCAATAGATTTTTTTTTTTTTTTTTTTTTTTTTTTTTGGTTTTTTCAAGACAGGGTTTCTCTGTGTAGTCCGAGCTGTCCTGGAACTCGCTCGGTAGACCAGGCTGGCCTCGAACTCAGAAATCCGCCTGCCTCTGCCTCCCAAGTGCTGGGATTAAAGGCGTGCGCCACCACCGCCCGGCTTCCAATAGATTTAGAAACTATGGCAAATCTTAAGATTGACAATAGTGTTCTGACTACCTTCCTCTCTTACCAGATACCTACAGTCCCTGAGGACTTATTCTTTTTAGAAGATGGTCAGAATGTCTTTGAGGTGGATACAACTGCTTCAGAGCATGGTTTGGTAAGTATCAAACCAGATAAATGAGCTGAATAAATAAAGACCCAACAGGAGACAAGCTAGGAAAGACTTAAGATGATTCATATTCTTGACTTCTATTTCTGCTCATTCAGGAGGGAAGGGAGACTACCTGCCTTCCCCTTCCAACCTTGGCCTATTCTTCCCAGGACAGTGTACCCGTTGTGGACCAGCAGCTGTTATATACCTGTTGCCCCTACATAGGTAAGCATCTCTGTCTCCCCATATGGTTCATGGCCTGTCCTGTCATGGATACTCAAAAGGACCTGACTCCTCAGCATACTGCTCTGTCTTTGGGCTCTCTGGGTACTTCATCTTCTTTGCTCCACAAAGGTCATGATGTTTGGGGGAGCAAGGGGAGATAATTTTGGAGTTAAGAACTTCAACTCCTCTACAGGAGAGCTCCGGAAACTGCTTGCTTCCTGGGTTTCTGGAAGCAGTGGGAGGAGTGGAGGCTTTGTGAGGAAAATCACTCCCACTACCACCACCAGCCTGGGAACCCTGCCTCTCAAGACCAGCCAGGGGTTGCAGGTAAAGGGCAAAGGATAGGGAAACGGGGAGGCAGGTGGTGAGGGAGACAGAAGGAAGCCCTCATGGTACATCTGCCTCCAACTCCTGCCAGGCTCAACTTGCTGAGGCCTTTTTCCACAACCAGCCACCCTCCCTTCGAAGGACTGTAGAATTTGTGGCAGAAAGAATTGGATCAAACTGTGTCAAACACATCAAGTAAGAGTGGAATGAGGATCCTGCTCTCAGCCCCCTTCCTTTTTTCCCTTTAAACTTTAACCTGTTGTCAAACTGAGCAAAGTCACCTGGGGGGACAGGGAGGCTGACATTTCTTACATCCTTTGAAGGACATTCTGACCAAATGTCCTTCCATTTGCAGCCCTTTTCTCATAACTCTCCTAACTGCCCCAAACCTTGCTTTCCCTCCCACAGGGCGACACTGGTAGCAGATCTGGTGCATCAAGCAGAGTCTCTTCTTCAGGAGCAGCTGGTGACAAGGGGACAGGAAGGGGGAGATCCAGCGCAGCTGTTGGAATTCTTGTGTTCTCAACTGTGCCCCCATGGGGCCCAAGCATTGACCCAGGGGCGGGAGTAAGAACTGTCGATCTGTTTGAGCCTTCTCATTTCCTGAAGTCTCCTCTTGGTTTTGTTAAGTTTTTGTTAAGACTGGGTCCCACTCTATAGTCTAGGCTGACCTCAAACTTGCAAGTGCTGAGATTATAGGCATGAGCCAGCATACACAGTTTCCTTTTGATTTTTTTTCCTGTCCTTCTTTTGCCTCTTTCACATCCCATTTGCTCCATTTCTGTTCCTTCCTCCCCTGTTTTGCTCTGTTCCCATTTTCTAAAGGATTATGTCTTTGGGCATGAAGTCCAGATATTGAGTTGGAAATCTGTAATGTAGGATTAATGGGTGGGTTTCTCCTTCCTCCAGCACCTGTGGTAGGGCAGGAGAATGGACAGCACTTCCTTCTGAGTTAGAGTTTCCAGGTCATAGGCCTGCTGCACTTGAGAATTTACTTTTGTGAGTCAGTCTACAATAACCAGACATTGACCCCCCCCTTCTGTCTTTTTTTTAGGTTCTGCCAAAGGAAGAGCCCCACCGCTGTGCGAGCACTGTTACCAGAGGAGACGCCAGCTGCTGTACGTAGGAAGGAAGCCTGCAGCTAGCTGGCCAGTAGGCAGGCATGCGTGTACACATATGTGTACACGTGCACCTGTGTGAGGCTGTTGTAGGGTGGGTCCTGGACTGTAGAATCCAGTGTTATACTACCTGCCTTGCCAAGTCCCTGACTCAGCAGTCCTTCTGTGCCACAGGTTCTAAGCAGTGCAGAGAACATTGCTGTGGGGCTTGCAACAGAGAAAGCCTGCACTTGGTTGTCAGCCAACATTACAGGTGAGGGCTAGGAAAGGAGTGACTGAACCAAGTTTTTAAAGATGGACAGGCAGGGTATTGAACAGTTTGTGGGAGATTAGGTGAGCCATTTAAAACCAGTGAAAGGTGTGGGTTGTCATGGCAAGCCTATGCAGGGAGACATTCCAGTGACTCCATTCTTGTTTTCCCTCTGCCTGGCAGCGCTGATTAGAAGGGAGGTGAAAGCAGCCGTGAGTCGCATGCTACGAGCCCAGGGTCCTGAGCCAACTGCCCGGGTGGAGCGGAGGGGCTGCTCCCGAGCCTGTGAGCACCATGCTCCCCTCCCCTCCCACCTCATCTCCGAGATAAAAGTACACAGCTACCCTACTCCCTTGGCTTTCCCACTCCCTCTCCCTGCTGCTTGCTTCTTTTCACATTGGCTTCAGGATTTGTATAGAAGCTTTGTGTGTTGTCTGGCTGGTTTGTTTCTTTCCTTACTGAATGGGATCACATAGAACAGAGCTGCATAGAATGGTTTTCCTAAGACCTTTGTTCTAGAATCATCCAAAAAGTTATATCTAAAGGGTTGGGGTTTTTTGTTTGTTTGAGACAGGGTCCCATTATGTAGGTCTGGCGGGCCTAGAACTCACTATGTATACCAGGCTGACCTCAGACTCACAGAGATCCACCTGCCTTTGCCTCTCAAGAACTCAGATTAAAGGTATATGTTACCAGAACAGGCCAGAGCTACAGGTTTGGTTTTTTTGTTTTTTTTTTGGTTTTTGGTTTGTTTTGTTTTTTTTGAGACAGGGTTTCTCTGTGTAGCCCAGGCTGTCCTGGAACTCACTCTGTAGACCAGGCTGGCCTCAAACTCAGAAATCCGCCTGCCTCTGCCTCCCAAGTGCTGGGATTAAAGGCGTGCGCCACCACCGCCCAGCTGCAGTTTTTGACTAAATGCATCTTATACACATGGTGGTGAATGGCTGCATAGTAGGGAAGTTTTTGAGGGGCAGTCAATGTCTGGACATGGGTTTTGCACTGTCATCCATGTGGGAGATAATGCTAGTTACTAAGCACAGACCATAAGTTCTGTGATTAAGAAATAAATAAAAGCTGGGCCTCGATTGGGGGCAGGCCTGAATTCCCAGTTATTCTGGAAGCTGAGGCAGGAGGATCACAGGGCAGTCTGGGCAACTTAAATGAGACTTTCTTAAAATAACTTAGAAAAGTAGATAATGTGAACTCTACATATTAGCACTTGGTGTCTAGATAAAGAGACTAATTTTAGATAAAGAGTCAGCAAACAGCTATGATCCAAAATGAGGCTGCTGTTTGTTTTTGTACATAAAGTTTTATTGATCCATTTGTTTATAAATCATCTGTGGCTGTTTTTGTGCTACCAAAGCAGAGATGAATAGTTGGAGCAATATTTAGGTCTTGTGACATCTAAGAGCAAAAATACTACCTGGCCCTGCTCCAAACTAAGTAGTGGTCTTATAATAAAGAAATAGAGACTAAAAAGCAATGCCCATAGATGGGGACTGTAAGAAGGAGAGAAAAAGGTATCAAGCTAGACTGCTTCTCAGTATGCAGAGGATTTCTATTTTGAGATCTCAGAGAAGCATGAGAGAGAAGTATTCAGCCTCTAGATAGGACATTTTCCCTAAGTATTTTAAGACACCCTGTGGGAATTGGTTATGTAGTTTTGTCTCAATGAGTGACATCTTTTGAGATCTCTGGCAGCACACAGTCTATGGGCTTACCACTCCATCTACTTCCCTCCAGATTGTCCATATAATTGCTTATCCTAGCTGTGCTGTTACTGCCTGAGCTTCAGCCATAAGAACACTTTGGCCCAGTTGCTTCACTCCCTTGGGCTCTGTTTTCCTTCTGCCTCTCTCCACTGGTTGGTTCCCATCCCAAACCAAGTTTCTGGCATTCTGGCATGAAGTTTCATCACTGCTCTCTACAGGATGTGCTCTCCCTGGCTGCCGGGCCTCGGGACCCTGAGGAGGGAGTTTCCCCAGAGCATCTGGAACAGCTCCTAAATCAGCTGGGCCAGTCACTGCGATGCCGCCAGGTGAGATGTGAGCGCCACATTGGCTCCGGACCAATCCTCAGAGCAGTAAGAATGATGCTCATGTCTCCTTTTTTTCCTCCCATAGTTCCTGTGCCCAACTGCTGAGCAGCATCTGGCCAAGTGCTCTGTAGAGCTGGCTTCCCTTCTAGGTATGGTTCCTTTTCCACCAAGTCCTCCATGCTACATTCCCCAAACCCCAAGATTAGGTACAAGCAAGGTTAGGAGCATAGGCCATGCTCTTCTGCCTCCATTTAAAACTTACCTTCTCTTTCTTCCCTGTAGTTGCAGACCAGATCCCCATCTTAGGGCCCCCAACACAGCACAGGCTGGAGCGAGGACACGCTCGAAGGCTTCTACATATGCTGCTTTCCTTGTGGAAGGATGACTTCCAGGGGCCAGTTCCATTACAGCTTCTACTCAGCCCAAGAAATATAGGGCTTCTGGCAGATACTCGGCCAAGAGAGGTAAGTCAGGGGCACAAGGCCTCTGTAGTTTTTGTTGGGGGGGGGGGTAGTTAGATTTATGTATATAAATGTTTTGTCCACATGTATGTGCACCATGAATATACCTGTTGGATCCCTAGAACTAGGGTGGCTATGAGCTACCATGTCGATACTGAGAATTGAATTGCTGAGCAACAAGAACTCTCAACCTCTGCGCTATCACTCAGGACCTCACTCTGTAGTCCATGTTGGCCTTAAATTCACAGCATTCTTCCTGCCTCTGCCTCCCAAGTGTACATTACAGATATGAGCCATCATGCCCAGCTCCTGCAATCATATTGGAGCGTATTATGTGTACTTGTTAGTGAGCTATGTTCTTACTGAACCTGAAGCTAACTAATTGGTAAACTAGTTGGCTTCCAGGATTTTCCCATCTAGCCCTTCCCCTCCCCCCCAGCAATAGGGTTACAGGTAGACACTCATACAACATGGGTACAAGGACCAGCTGGCCCTGGGGGTGAGAGAGTAACAGAGCTGACCCTGCCCCTGACTACCTGTAGTACTCCAGAAAACAGCCTTACACATTGCAGGAGTTGTGGGTGAGCCAGCCCTGTAGGTATGAGCATGGGAGAGCTTGCCCTTGCTACTGGTCTCCCCCAACACAGGCCGTCATGTTTGCATATCAGGAACTTTGCTGAGCAATCAATCCTTTCATCCCTTAAAGTCATGTTCTTAACATTAGCAAGTGGCCCACCCCAATTTTGATTCCCTTTGTCTCAATTTCCTCCTGAGGCAGCTTTCATTTTTTTTGTTTTTCAATGTTTATTTATAAATAGTTTATAACCATTTATTTTATTTATTATTTATTTGGGGGGTTGAGACATTGTTTCTCTGTATAGTCAGAACTCACTATATAGCTGGTGATTACTTTGTAGACCAGGCTGCCCTCAAACTCAGAGATCTGCCTGCCTCTGCCTTTGCCTCCTAAGTGTTGGAATTGCTTTTAACAGCATGTTGAGCTATATCTCCAACCCCAGCTCTGTCCTTTGAGATGTCTACTCTTAGGACTACTGTACAGTTAGGACAACTGCATGATCCTGACAACTTTTGACTTTCTCTGTGGTATTTTGCAGTGGGACCTGCTACTGTTCTTACTCCGGGAGCTGGTAGAAAAGGATCTCATGGGACATCTGGAGATAGAAGCCTGCTTAGGCAGCCTTAATGAGGCCCAGTGGCCAGGGGTAAGGAGTCTTAATGTTAATCCCTTTGTCTTACATGAAGATATGTCTCATTTGTCCTAAAGATTGCCTATATAGCCCAGGATAACCACAAACTTGCATTCTTTCTACTTGCTGGGTAATGAGATTGTGGGCCCACCATAGCTGCAGCTACATGCATTTTTGCCAAGTGTTTTCAGGTCTACAATGAGTCCAAGTATTGGGTTTGATCTGAGTGACTACTTTGCAAGACTCTCAGAAGAACAGAGGGTGGAAGGACAATTGGAAAGCAGTATGGCACAGTGAATATTGGGGATTTGAAACTCAAAGTAAATTTCAGCTTATATTTAAAATGTTCTTGTGATTCAGAGCAAAACAGTACTCATTAGATTAATACTTTGTGCTTGAAAATTTTAAAGTCTCTGCTTCCTGTTAGAGTCTGCATTTCCAGCTGGAACTTAAAACCTTAGTTTACCAGTCATGAAGGTTTATATCGATTTTTGCATAGAAGACATTAAATGAAATAGCTGGACTGTCAGTGTTTCCTGGCTGTGCTTATTTGGGACTGACCTTAGAAAGGACAGAACATCCAGAATTAATTTTCTCTTAACCTTTCTACTTACTTCAGGACTTCTCAGAAGAATTGTCAACACTATTTCGCTTGTTCCTAGCTGAGCCCCATTTGCTAGAACCCCAGCTGAGAGCTTGTGAACTTATGCAACCAAACCGAGGGACAGTACTGGCCCAAAGCTAGGGCTGGGAAGCAGCCCTCTTGGGTATGTCACCAGAACCTGCCTCCTGTGCCTCAGGAGGAGGCTCAAGAACCCACTGCACGCCTTACTGGGGCAAGAGTGTCCAGGTGTGTAATCGGGCTTGCTGCTCCTAAGTGAAGGAAGTGTGTTGCTTCAAGCATCCAGACACAGGCCTCAACACCTGAGATCTAGAGGAAGGAGAACCTGATTCAGAGTCACAGTGGAAAAGCCCAGAGACTCTAATCTTGGAGCAGAAGGGCTGGCGTTTCTAATCCAGATGCTAAAAAAAATGCGTGTGCTGATCAATGTATTTCGAGCCTCAAGTTGCTATCCCAGCACCTCTTAACTTTGTGGTTCTGAGAAATCTTAATAGGCAAAGAACTTCTACTTGTGAGAAAGTGACAAAACATGGATTTTGAAGTCTACATTTTCTTGCATCCAGAAGCTGAACTGTCACCCCTACCCCCAAATATTGGCAGCCAATAAGGTAGGACTCGCCTAAGTGAAACTTGGTCTTATATGGACCTTCACCTCTTTGCAGGGAATTTAGTCAGACCAAGCCTGGTGTAGTAAATTTAAGGGGCTTGGGTTTTTTTAAAAAATAAAACTTTTAACAAGGTCTTGATGGCTATTCTCCCCTGCTTTTATCCCTTTTCTGAAAATGGGCTTTGTGCACTGCAGTCATGATGTCTGCATTTTATCATGCCGAGAGCCAGTCTGATGAGACACAGTCTGCTATGGACTATTGTCATCTACTCTACATGTCCTCCCTGCTGTCTATGCTGACCCACACGACATAGCTGTGGTGGGTATTTGTATTGTAGGCACACTGGGATATCGGATTTACCTCAGAACTTCCTTCTGACCAAAAGCAGTCTTCTGGGTTATAGTTAGCAAGACCTCATTTCTATAAATGAGGTAATTTTAATTTTTTTGTTTGTTTTGTTTTTCGAGACAGGGTTTCTCTGTGTAGCCCTGGCTGTTCTGGAACTCACTCTGTAGACCAGGCTGGCCTTGAACTCAGAAATCCACCTGCCTCTGCCTCAAGTGCTGGGATTAAAAGCATATGCCACCATGAGCCCAAAGAAGACAGATTTTAATAATGTGCTTTATCCCTGTAAAACTGTGTTTTGTTTATCTTGGTGGTAAGACTTCTGCTGTAGCAGAAGTATCAGAAGATGCTCAGTGATAACTCCTGAAGTCAACTGCAAAATCTCTTAGGGGAAACTGCAGCTGGCAAAAAGGGGGTTGACCCAAGGAAAGTTAAGCTTTTCTAAATGTATACCCTAGTCCTGCTTACCTCTGGTGTGTGCCTCTTCTTCCTTCCCTAAGTCTAGGATTGTGCCCAGGGGCCTTGCCTCATACATGGTAATAACAAACTGCTCAATTCTATCAAACCTAGGGCCTCACATGTGAGGCAAGGACTCTACCCCTGAGCTACAAGCATGGTGGAGAATCAAGATTTTCCTTTTTCTTTGCCTAGAAGTCAGTATTGTAATGATGTAATTGAACCACAGTCCTGCTTCAGAAAGCTGAGTCCTAGGGTAAAGGTGAGCAGCAGGCTAACAGCCAATTCTCATCTTGCTTAGGAAAGCCTGAAGTCCAGAAAACTGTTCTGCCTGAAGGACTCGGCCTGAATCAAGTCTGTCTGAAGGTGCACTTAAAACAAGCTTGCTCAAACAACTGATTGTAAAGACAGGCAGATACTCAAGTATCTACTTATTCTCCTTTCTGTACCAAGTACTCTTTTTTTGGTGATATTTGTATTATAGGCACTGGAATGGCTCATTTACCTCAGAACTTCTTACCAAAAGCAGCCTTCTGGGATAGAGTTAGTGGTATTTGTATTGTGTGTTCTGTGGACCAGTGGCCTCGAGGCACCTGGGACTTTCTACAGGTAAAAATACCGATAGGAACAGAGCCAGCCTTGGGTGATTCCTATGCTCTCCAGAGCCTGATTTATCTTCTGTATTTTGCAATAGGATCAGTGCAGGCCCATCCATGTATTTCCAGTGCAGTGCATGGAAATACGTGGTTGTCAACCATCTTAATATATAATGGCATAGTATTATATCTATCCTTCTATATACATTCTTGGGTTTCCCTTTTTTCCCCTCTTGTGTCCTTTAATATGTTATCCAGAGATGATTTAATTAATGTAACTATATGAAAATGATTATGACAAGAAACTTGGCTTGAATCTTTTGATCTATGGTTAAGTGTACAGATGTGGGAGATGAAGCTACAGAGAGTTGACTGTATGCTTCAGATTGCTGGCTCAGGTCTCAGGAGGGGCTTTTCACCTTATGCTGTCTACCTATTTAGACTCGTACAGTACTGAGCTCATAATACTAGCACATGCATGTAAACAGAAAATCTCAACCCTGAACTCTGAGTAAACACTGCCATCATGACCTTCAATGGTACATTCTATTTGTTTGTTTGAGACAGGTTTCTCCCCGTTGCCCTGGCTGCCTATGAACTCACTCTGTAAACCAAGCTGGCCTCAAACTCAGATATCTGCCTGCCTCTGCCTCCTGGGTGCTGGGATTAAAGGTGTATGCCCCACCACTACCTGGATTTTTTTTTTTATCTTTTAAGAGTAATATTTTGACTTTTTTGGGGTTTGTTTGTTTGTTTTTTACTATTAGTAGTCTCAGTAAGGCACTTACATGAAAAGAGGTAGAAACTGGGCATGGTGGCTCCTGTCCTTAGTGTAGGACTTGGAAAGCTGAAGCTAGAGACAAGAGTGAGATCCTGACTCAAAAACACACACACAAAAGCAAGGGGGCAGGGAGGAAATTCGTAGGCATATGTATAACACTGCATTATCAAGTATTGCCAAAAAATACCATAAAGCAAATTTTAAAACATTCAATAGGTTTTAAATACGGTATATATATATATATATATATATATATATATATATATATATATATATATATAGAGAGAGAGAGAGAGAGAGAGAGAGAGAGAGAGAGAGAGGTATATAAATATAATAGAGTATATAAATACTCTAAAGGAATAGAAAAAAATCTTGCAAAGAAATTTACCCTTTAACCAGTCTTAACTCCTAAGAGAACCTTCTTCCATCAAAGATTTGGAGTGACAGATATAAAGCAAATTCCTTATCCCTACCATTTCTGAATCAATATGGAAAATCTTCAGAATGTTCAACCAGGCCAAGATCCAAAAAAACCAAAAAACCCAAACCCTTTTTTCTATTCTACCATATTAAAACAGTACTGGGTTTAAGACAGGATCTAATGTATCACAGGCTGGCCATCTGAGGATGGTCTTCTGGTCCTCCTGCTTCTACTACCCGAGTGTTGTAGCTATGTGCCACCACACCCTACTATATACAAAGAAGTGGGTGCTGGGTGTGGTAGGTTTATAATCCTGGCATTTGGGAACTTGAGGTGTAATTTGTTAGCAGAAGGTCTTGGTCTTGACTTAATCCTTGCTAACTTAATCCTCTCTAAGACAGTCTGCTTGAAGTCTCTCTAACTTGTTTGCAAGCAGCATGTAGCTGTCCCTACTTATTATTTGTCTTCAGGCCCTGCACCCTGCCTGTTTCTTCAGTGGTCTCCCATTGTACTGAGCTTAAAAGGTAGACTGACTGTACCAGTGACACACAGTGACACACAGTGGGGAGAGAGTAATATGAATAGTAAAATGTTTGTAAACGTTCAATGAGAGAAAATTCTGAATCAGGATCTGGTTTATGCAGATGATTCTTTAAACTGTATGGTTTGGTCCTTTCCGCCACTCCATCACAAAATGCAGCTGAATTTTGGAGACAGGTCCAGAGCACCTTTGGCCAGTGCCTGCCCGCCAAGGAGGCAGTTTGCCAAAGCACTGCAGAGGCTCCAGCTGTGCAGGCTGTGCTTTTCCAGTCTTTGAACACTTGGTGTGCCAATGAGTCTCAGAGGCAGGAAATAAAGGTGAGAAATCCTGAAGGTAAGTTGATCTCATTCTTTGGACAGCTAGGGCTAGGAGCTTCAGGTTGCTCACTCTTCAGAGGTAACCAAGTACTAAGTACTGGTTTTGCTGGCAACCCTGGGCTGGTGCCATCTGTATAGTTGGCTTCCACAGGCAGCCCAGGCTCTTCTTGCCTCAGAGTCTAGAAGCAGCTATAGAGTCTCAGATGTCCTGGGCCTACATCTCAGCATTGTTGTCTCCATGGCCCAATACTAACTATGAAGGAAAGATGCCAGCTTGGCCACAACCAACGGCTGCTGTTTGATAAAGGAGTTCAGAAGATGGGGAGGGAAGCCTGGTGCACCCAGCTCCACCTGAAAGCAGAAGAAAGAACTGAAGGTACAAACAGACCCGGAGCAGCCACTTTTGACTGTGGTGAGTGGAGATGCACTTGGACCCCTGAGCATTGAGATTTAAGTACTAGCTCTCCTCTCCCAATGATGAAGACGGAGGTGGCCTGAGAGTGGAGAGCCATACAAGATGGTAAGTGAGGATTCTGGTCTGCTGCTGCTCTCAGCTTCAACAGTCCATCTATTTCCAAGGACACCGTGGCTAGCCATAGGATATAAGTCAGTCTCTGGTGCTGAGAGCTTCACAAAGACTATCAACTTACTTATTCCTCCCTCTCTGATTCCCTTTACTATTAGCCTACTCTGGCCAAATGGTACGGCAACTGGAGAGAAATATCCCAAGGTATGCCATGAAACAAGATGCAGTGCTGTGTCACCTGGACAAGGAAGATGACTCTGGTTATTTCTTTCCCCTCCATGATGACAGGCTGCAGGACCCAAGCACTGGGCAGGATCTCTCCTCGGACCATTTTTCTGCTAGGTCTTGGCATAGATGCATCATACACAGACTGAGCCGCCATGACTGATAGATGCCCCTAGGGACAGAGATACATGTGAGTCCTGCCTGTGTGATGACAAAACACAGGGCATTCGGAGGTAATATCATCAGTACTCAAGCCACCCCACTAATTGCACCTCAGGGCACTGTAGCCTAAGTTCATCCTGTAACATCTTACCACCCCAGGATAGGCACCTCTTTGGCTTCCACACAGACACAGCAGAAATCTCGCAGCTGCTTCAGCGCACAGAGTGTGGTATTGCACACCAAGTACACTAGAAAGACAAACACATTGAAGACTAGTCCTTCAGGGTTCAGAAGCCCCTGCTTTACTCCATAACTGGATCCCTAGCAGTCTTGCTGAGAAGTCTAGAGTTCCCAACAGTGCTGCTTCGACCATCTCCCTCTGACTCCCTTTAGAAGCTTTCAAGCCCTTAGACTCACCCAGGCTGATACTGCTGGTCACTCGCTGATGGAGCCTTGCTGTCTGGATGGGCTTATGATACAGAGGCCACAAAGTGGGATCACTCACAGCTGCCCATACTTGAGAGAGTGGCTTGAACACCATACCTGCACCCAAGAATCCATGTCGAGTAGAAGAGAATTCCTTGTAGTAAAGCTGTACCTCTTGCTCCTCACCCTGATAGCTTGGGGACACCAGAGGCAAGAAACAGAAAGGAGTTTATTAGCGTGGGGCATGCTAGGAAGCCAGAGCAGAGGAGAATGAAGCAGAAGGACCAAAGCATGGCAAAATAACTTACGTCCAGCCATCTGCTGCCTGGTGGATGAAGAGGTTGTGGAGATTATCTGAACAAGCAGCCATTACCTGGGGGCAGAGGGTAGAAGCCAGGCCTCTAGGTTCATCAGTCTGGCTAACATTTACTAAATAACCACTTGTCAAGTTGAAGAGTTTCTGAAGCCCCAATGCCTTGGTGGCCCTAATCT
This sequence comes from Mastomys natalensis, assembly GCA_021653895.1. NCBI lineage: Eukaryota > Metazoa > Chordata > Mammalia > Rodentia > Muridae > Mastomys > Mastomys natalensis. The sequence goes on along the minus strand of JAJTUV010000279.1, from coordinate 2,578,266 downwards.
GCCTGGCTCCTTTCTATTCTCCATCCAACATCAGTCAGGCTATAACAACTGGAGGAGGAGGGAATGAATAAATCCAGAGACTCACATCAGCCATTGATGTATTGACAATGTGTTTGGCCAAGTCCTGATAGAGGGGGGGAAAGCAGGTCCCCAAGCTGGATAGGCTGGAGAGAGAGCAGCAGCCACTGCCCATCGAGGCTCTGCGGCCTATAACAAAGAGATGAAGGTTCTGCAATGACCTGAACAGCAGGGTGGTGGGACAGTGATACAGGGCCAAGAACCTTGGGCCAGTAAATCCTACAGACATCATTCCCTAAGCTTCATACTCACTGTGTGCTAAGCTCTTCCAGGAAGACCCAGTCAGATACAGGTAACTGTTCCTTACTGTGGATCGGCCCTGCCAGTCCCCTATCCAAGTGTCTTGGGAATTTGGCACTTGAGAGTCCTCCTGCAGAACAGATGATACTCAGAATAAGATCCAGAATGCCTTCCACTAGCAATTGCAATTGGACTTAGGATGTTGGATACTATGGTGGTTTAAATAAGTATGGCCCGCAAGGCTCATATACTTGAAGGCTTTGGAAGTCTTCAAGTCTTTGGACTCACCGAGGGTGATACTGTTGGTTACCACAGAGTGACACTATTTGAAAGGATAAGAAGGTGTGGCCTTGTTACAGGAAGAGCGCCACTGGGGATGGGCTTGAAGGTTTTAAAAGCCCATGCCAGGCCCAGTGTTACTCTCTCTTCAGATCAAAGTATAGTTCTCAGCTACTTCTCCAGCACCATGTTGGCCTGCTGCTGTGCTCCCTGCCATGATGACAATGGACTTAGCTCCTGAAACTGTAAGCAAAAACCCCACAATTAAATGCCTGCTTCTGTAAGAGTTGCCTTGGTCATGGTGTCTCTCTTCATAGCAATAGAACAGTAACTAAGACTCAAGAGGTTACAGCAATAGACATCAGCTAGAAAACCTTCACTATCTAGGCAGCAGGCTTAAAGGATTGCTTGCAGATCAGATGCCACAGCAATCAGGATAACCAGTACCTGGGCCTGGGGCCTGTTGGTTTCAGACCTCGGACAAGGGGCTGAGGTGCATATTTTACATACTAAAACAGACCTGGCCTCCAGGTTCTCCCAAGCATCCCTCACTTCCTACCTGGCATACCCTACCCTCTACTCTGAACTTTCAAACCAAGGGGCTGGGCTGCCCTTCTCCCAGAAGCTCTTTCGTATATAATCCAGACATTTTGGTCTCTCCCACCTACCTTCTTTCTCCTTTCTCGGCGGGCGTGTGCCAAAGAGTAGTTTCCCAATAAACCTGTCTATGTATGTTCTAATCTGCCTTAAATCAGCTCATTTCACCAGCAGAGAAATAACTTATACAGGCCCTCTAACAAATGACCAAATTCCAGGGTCAGTATGTGAAAACTCACCTGTACCATGGTGGCAGCAGGAAGGAGACCATCACTGAGGGTTTAGTGTGGATAATAAAGTCAAAGTGAAGGGGCAATAAGGAAGAAGCAATGAGCTCTAAACAGCACACCTTGCCCATGGCCAGGTACCACACTGAGCCAGGAGTCCTACTCTAGGACCATCTGTAATGGGATCTGGTGCCCTCTTCTGGTGTGAGATCCACAGTGTACTCACATACAATAAATAAATAAATAAAATTTTTTTTTTTTTTTTGGTTTTTTGAGACAGGGTTTCTCTGTGTAGCCATGGCTGTCCTGGAACTCATTCTGTAGACCAGGCTGGCCTTGAACTCAGAAATCCACCTGCCTCTGCCTCCCAAGTGCTGGAATTAAAGGCATGCGCCTGCCACCACTGCCCAGCTTAAATAAATCTTTAAAAAAAAAAAAAAGATTAATGTTACAGGATATTTTATCACATTTTGTTTAAACCCCAAGATCGTGAATGTGGCTCAGCCCTAGAACACACCTTTTGTCCAAAAGCTTTCTATTTATTACAAACAAGTACTTGTGATGTGGCCCAGCAATAAATTCAACCCTAGGTCAAGAGGCAGAGCATAAGTAAACAGGCCTTTGAGTTGAAGGATATTTAAGATAGAGAAACCCTGTCTCGAAAAAACAAAACAAAAAAAAATCAATAAAACTGGAAGACATATTAAATAAGCCAAGCACAGTAACACAAGTACCACACACTCTGCTGTGTGGAAACCCAAAATGTCACCCTGGGTAGCAGTGACTGCAGGCTTATAACTCTGGTCAAACTATGAATGAGTGACTGTTTGACTGTTGTGCTCAGCCATGTCTGCTCAGGGAATATCATGGGAAAAGGGACAGGAGGACTGGAAGGCAAGGCAGCTGAAGAGAAGTGGTGCAGAACGCTGACTTCCAGGCACACCATGGCTGCTGCAGTCCTGAGCTCGGATTACTGCCGACATCTTGTCATGAGGTGAGGAAGAGCACAGGATCCCCTCCTGAGAATCTATGTACGGTTAATGGTTGATGAAGGAGGGAGACACATTTGCTTCAGTGATGCAGCCACTGGTTGGGAGCCCATACTCCTGAAAACAAGTCCTCACTCAAGCCCCTAGGAGTAACCCTAACTAAACTTACTGCTTCTCAAAACAAACAAGAAGTATGAGGCTGACTTGTTGACAAGATGAGGGGGTATGTCAGGTTACTGGGGGGAAATATGATTCAAGTACTGCACATACACACATACATGATTACATAAAAGAATAAATCAAAGTTCAAGCCAGGCAGTAGTGGTGCACACCTTTAATCCCAGAATTTGAAAAGCAGAGGCAGGTAGACCTTTGAGTTTGAGGCCAACCTAGTCTACAGACTGAATTTCAAGATAGCCAGGGCTACAGAGAGAAAACCTGACTTGAAAAACCACAGAAAACTTCAAAAGCATCCTTGGCATTGGGCTTCTGAAGTCAGCCTAAAAATACATGAGAACTACCATGCCTCAAACCAAGGATGTGCTACTTTTCTACTTACTGTTTAAAAATTGGGGTAACTGGGTATGGTGGTACACACCTTTAATCCCAGGACTAGGGAGACAGTGGCTCAAAACCAGCCTGGTCTACACAGAGTTCCAAGACAGCCATCTCAAAAATAATAAAAATAAGCCAGGCGGTGGTGGCTCACGCCTTTAATCCCAGCACTTGGGAGGCAGAGACAGGCGGATTTCTGAGTTCGAGGCCAGCCTGGTCTACAGAGTGAGTTCCAGGACAGTCCGAGCTACACAGAGAAACCCTGTCTCGAAAAACCAAAAAAAAAAAAAAAAAAAAAAAAACCAAAAAAAAAAAAAAAAGTAAATAAAAATAAATGGAGATAACTGCATATGGTGGTACTTCCTTTAATCCTAGCACTAAGGAGGTAGAGGCAGGTGAATCTCTGTGAGTTTGAGGCAAGCCTGGTTTACATAGCAAGATCTAGGTCAGCCCGGGATCTATAGTGAGATCCTGTTTCAAAAGTAAAGTGGAAGATACATTTAAATGTTTTGGCTCTTCTACTACATAAATATATTATCTATACAAAACATCCCACTAAGAACAATAAAAAGAAAAATGAATACTATTCAGCTATGATAAAGACTGAGCTGGTATAGATTTGTTGGCAGGCAATAAAATCCAGAGATATTTTTTTCTTTTTTCTTTTTTTTTTTTGGTTTTTTTTCGAGACAGGGTTTCTCTGTATAGCCCTGGCTGTCCTGGAATTCACTCTGTAGACCAGGCTGGCCTGAACTCAGATATCCGCCTGTCCCTGCCTCCCAAGTGCTGGGATTAAAGGCGTGCGCCACTGCTGCAACCCCCACTCCCACCCACCCCCACCCCCAACCCCCTGGCATCCAAAGATATTTTTAAGGGGAAAAAAAAACCTGTCATATTCCCTGTTTTAATCACATTTTTCAAATCTCTCTCTCTCTCTCTCTCTCTCTCTCTCTCTCCTCTCTCCTCTCTCTGTATGTGGGAGGGGGAGTGTATATGTGGGTGTGTGGGTGGTGTGGGCGGGTGGTGTGGGCATGATGACACATGCCTTTAATTCCAGCACTCAGGAGGCAGAAGCATTGACAGGTAAATTTCTCTGAGTTCAAAGCCAACCTGATCTACATAGTGAATTCCAAGCCAGCTATATACAGTGAGCTCCTGTCTCAAGATAAACAAACAACCTACAACCAAACTAAAACAATAAATCTTTTTTTTCAAAGGACAAAAAACTAAAATAAAACTGAGTATGTACTGTTTGTTGCTTTTTGTTAGGTTTTTTTTTTGTTTTGGTTTTTGGTTTTCGTTTTGAGACAGGGTCTCCATCTGTGGCTCTGACTGTCCTGGATGTAGATCCATCTGGCCTTAAACTTATAGACAGCCATTTGCCTCTGCCTCCCAAGTGCTAAGATTAAAAGCCTGTACCACCATGCCCAGTGTGTACTACCCTCGTAGAGGACCCAGGTTCCATTCCCAGCACCCACGTTAGATGGCTCACATCCACCTGTAACTCCAGCTCTGGGGGGCCTGAGGCCGTTGACCTCTGAGGGCACCAGCCCTCACACACATGTACCTACACACAGAAATACACACATATAATTAAAAACAAAACAAAACTTTAAAAAAAGCAAACCACTGAACTGCAAACCACACAGAAAGGGCTCACAGCAGAACCCTTGAGAGAGCTGAGTCTATACACACTTCCATTTCAGAAGCTTCCTGATGTCTACCCACTTACCAAAACTTCTAGGGACTGGAGGTGCCCTGAGAAGGCTGGGATGCTGTTGTAACCAGATGTGACACCAGAAGATATACTTCCATTGGAGCTGGTGTACACGGAGCTGGAGTTGGCTAGAGTCTGTAGTTTCTCCTCTTCCTGGGAAGAAGACAGGTAACTAGCTTCTGATAATACCGCACTATCACATCCTTTCCCTTCCCTGTCACCTCCACAGCTGTCATCACTTACCTCCCAGAGCCTCCTGTTGTAGCCTCCCACCTACTTTCCAGAAGCCACAACTCTCTATGCTTCCCTCCCCACATCCCTGACTGCACACAGAAGCCTCTTCCTCCCACACTCTGGCCTGGGACAGCAGTGCTCAGATGAGGGTGTAAAGGGAATGTAAGTCCAGCTTATGGCTGGAAGCAGAGTCCTACACTTTCAAGCATATCACCAGACTCACAAACAGGCAGAGTGAAGGCTGCCAGAGTCTAAGGTCTGGCCCAGGTTCCAGGCCTATCCTAAGGCAGAGGGCAGTCTCATTCCCCACCTTCAGTAGCTGGGAGATGATCTGCTGGCGGATTCTCTTCTTTTCTTGTTCAGTCCGCTCCTTGAGACGATCTCGAGCCTGGGCAATCTCCACCTTGGCCTCTTCACGGGCCCGGTGATACTCTTGAAGCATGAGCTCAATGTCAGAGGAAGGGCGGGCTAATCTTGGTGCTGGCTCTGGGATTCTAGAAGTCCACAAGGTGAAAAGACACCTTCTAACATGGCAAGCACATAAAAGTATGGTCCTGCTCACCCCTGCTGGCTCAGCACAACCTCTTGTTGCCTACGGGGTCACCATTTTACATTCTTAGGAAAGGTTTTTAAGAAGGAACAAGCCATTCTTAAGATCCCGGCATACAGACTTGCATAACATACAATACTTTCCCATGACTTCTCTCTGCCCAGCTCCTTCTGTACCCCTGTACCCCATTCCCTCCTACACCACCTATTTCCATTTACCCCAGACTCACTCATCTATCTCGGTTTATCCAGAGGCATGGAAAAGCCTCTGGATGGTCAAATTCCAATCCCAGCTCCCAAAGAGCCTGCTTCCTGCAGGCTCCACATTCTTCCTTACCTGGTGGTCTCCACAACATGCTTCCTCAGCTGCTGCAAGTATTCTTGGCGTCTGCTGGGCAAGTCAAGTTCCCAGGTGGGGAGATTCTTGCTAGGCAGGAAGCCTAGTTGTTTCTGGGGACTGAGGCTTCGTGTCCGACGAAAGTTATGAAGTCGCTCAGCCCTCTCTCTCCTGAGAATCTCAATAGTATTTTTCTGCCTGAGACAAAATGTGACTGATTCCTACCATGGCCTTCACTCTGAAGTTCACCTTGCCCACCCATTGCCCTTCAGGCCCAGCCCTTACCTAGTGTAGAACTCCTTACAGGAGGGCACAGCAGGTTCTTCAGGAGCAAGCACCTCCCCTGTCCCACTCTGCAACACCTTCAGCAGGGCATCTGTCTCCCCGAAGCCATGGTGTAGTTTTGCTTCTGTGAGTTCCACACTGAGGGAGGGCTTCTGAACCCCAACTTGTAAGGGGATGTGCCCCAATCGAAGCCACTCAGGGTCCTGGCTGTACTTGTCAGAAGATTGCAGGGGCCTTTGTGTCCCCACAGAACTAGAGTCACATCTGACCCCTAAACTCTCACCTACATGCAGACCTCCACAAGGTCCATCCTGAACTCCATACCAATTACTTAAATTGTTATGAACTGGGAGGTCCCCGAGGCTGTGATGCGGGGGACCAGGAGCCACATGCATATGTAAACCAGGAGAGAGCAGCCCCACTGGTTGGCAGGCCTGAGGTGGGTCTACAGCAGGACTTTGAAGTCCTGTAGTATCAGAGATCTGACAAGGACTAAGGGGCTGAAGACCTGTCTGTGAAGAAGGTCGATCCACACTGGGTTGTGGCTCCAGCACAAACTCGGAGCTCCCATCCTTATTTGCTGCCCTACCCTGCCACTGACTGGGCCTCGGTGGACCATGCTCTATGGAAGCCACCTTCTCAGACACAAAGCTGTCATCTAGCTTCGGGCTCCTGTGCCTTGGTGGTGGAGATGGCGACTTGCTTTGGTCTCCAGTGGTGCTCTTGGGCTGAAGCTGCTGAGGGGCCTTTCCTAAGAAACTAACTTGGAGACTAGAGCTCTGCTGTGGGCTGCATAGGGAGCTAGAATCAAGAAATAATCTCTCAGAACTTTTTCCTAAGAGGCTCTTGCCTTCCAAAGACTCAGATCTCTGAGAGACACCAGACTCATCAGTGGCTTGAGAATTATCCACTGGAGGTCTTAGGTCACCAACAGCAAGGTCTGGATTGATGTCAAGCTTCTGGAAGTCTTCAAGAGGATGAGCGGAGGGAACTGATAGATTCACACAGGTTACGGGGCTGCTCAGCTCCTGGATGCTGGCACTAAATGTAAGGATTGGAGAGGAAGCCCTATCCACCAGCACAGCATTCGAGCTGCACAGCCTTTTCTGGGTACTAGACTCCTGGATGGACTCGGAAGCACCAAGGGAGAGTCCTGAGTGGTGGGAGATTCTGGGCATGTTGACCACCACACAAGATTCCTCTGGCTGCAGACTGGGAGGTGGGGAACCATCAGGAGAAGCTGGGGGTCTCGTGAAAGTAAAGTTCTGCCCAAAATCAGCTTTCTGAAACCTCAAGTGTGGTGAGGGCACAGGAGGGCTCTGCAGCTTATCATGGGTGCTTCCTTCATGGAGATCTGGGGGTTCTGCTGCTTCCTCTGCATCTCTCTTCTGAAACACCACTGGGATATCTTCCTTTTCTTGAGCCACAGTGGTGATACCTGAGTCCATCATCACTTCAAGGATCATACTGACTTCCTCAGACTTGAGCTCTGGGCCCTGGAAGGCCAGAGGAGGTAAGGCCAGGTCAGTCTGGATGCCCTCATCCACAGTGGTCCGAGTACAACCATCCATCGTGAGGGGCTGTTGGGCCTCGTCTGGGGATTCACTCCTGACATTCTGTTCCTTTATAACCACACTTGGCTGTGAGAGACTCCCAAGCAGCTCTGAAGTACTGTGCAGAAGCTGTGAAAGGTGGACAGACAAGTTGTGCATGCTGGTCCAGGAGGCTAGCTCAGAGTCTGACATTGTCCTGGCATCAGACTGAACAGAGACATCAGTGCAACTCCAGTGGAGCCTGCTGCCCACGGTCTGTGTTCCCTGATTAAAGGTATTCATACTGGCCTGCCCCCCAGCACAGTCTGTCTCTGGTGGGCAGAGAAGTACAATCTCATCTACCTGAGCTGTGGCATTCCCTCTAGCCAGAGGCAGCTGATTTGAACTTTGGTCATTCTCAATGCCACTGTGTATGTTTGGCAAATCCTGGGTTTGGGCATCAGTCTGGAAATGAGAGTGAAATGGAGATTTCTTGTCTTCTATGACATTGTCCATGCTAGAACACTGAGCCATGTTTGACTGTATTAGAAATTGGGGTTTCTCGCTACAAGAGACATCAACTGCAGTTCCAAACACATATTGCTTCCAACCAATATGCACAGGTCCCTGTGGACATGAGGGCAGGACAGAGGGACTTAATTCACTAGAACCAAAGTGCAGCATTTCTTTGTCCCCCTGAGAATGCCAATTCTCTGACATACCCTGGACACTCAGTTTATCTGTCTTTCCTTGATGGGCCTGTTCCAAAGCACTAGGCTTCCAGGTGGTCATGAACTCAGGGGTTGGCATACATGACACAGTGGAAGATGTTGGGTAAGGAGGTATGACGGGGTTCAAGGGCCTGTGACCAGTAGGGCTATTATTGTTCAAGTTATATGAAGCTTTCTGACTGCAACCCTGAGTCTTCAGAGATGCTGAGACTGGCTTTTCAAAGGAATGATCCCTGAGATGTGGTCTCCACAAGCTGGTTGGCCCCCGTGCATCTTCATCTGTTGGGAAAGGAGGTTCCACACTCAAATTTAGTTCTTGAAGAGACCGAGATGAGCTGACCACAGTAAACTGAGGTCTAGGGGAGTACCTGGCATGTTTGGGGCCAGAGAAGATTGCAATCAAAGGAAGCAAGTTCCTGTGGCTGAGAGGCAGCTGCTCCCTATCAGAGCAGAGCTGGCAAGGAGTCTGGGCAGTAGGCTGTGATGGTTCAGTTTGGGCTTCAAAGTCTGAAAAGAAAGTCTGGGATACAGAAGGATTGGTTACAACTATCTCCTCTCTTTCACTACCTCTAATCTGATAGCCATCAAAACCACCAATGTTAGAAAGTACTAGATTTCTGACCTGGGCACGGTTTTTGCCATCTCCTGAGACCTGGTCTTTCTGTTGTTCTTCCTCTTCCCATGAATTCTCAATCTGAGGGTAGCAGGTATGTTTCAACATGTCTACAAATTTGGCTTGGGGACCCAAGCAACTATGACCCCTGACCTTAGTGGAAGGTTGCATCTTTTCTGAACAGCATCCGATAGTATTTTCTAAATGTCCCAACTGAGCTGTTATCACCAACTTACTGTCAACAGATCCTTCATTTGAATTTAGGGTATGTGGCCCCCGAGTCACTGCAGGAGGTTCTGGCGTGGTTTGAGATGCCTGTGCATTCTCACCTACAGAGTTATTCCTCAAAGTTCTCAGTGGCTCAGAGCTCGTGCCTGCAGAACTGGATGGATAAGCATCCTCAGGGGCAGTGCCAGCCTTCTTCCCTGTAGTCTCTTCCCCAGAACCTTCCACTGACCTTCCCTAGCAACTGTGTGGGTGAGGCAATTTGCCCTTATTTCTGAGGTGGAAAGGCAGCTACAGCTTTGAGCTAGAGAGGAGACAGGAGCTGTAGTGTGTGGATTGGGAATGCTGTTGTCTACTGGCCCACATGTGTGCTTGAGGCCATGTGCCAAAGACACTTGAGAGTCTTTGGAAAAGCTCTCTCCTGCTCCATCCACTTCACAGACCCTAGATGGTACTATGAAAGGTGAGTGGTCAGAATGTGGAGCAGCCCAGGGGCTTCCCTTCCTAAGGACATCATCTCTATAACATGGCGGAGTAGAGGTATGAGAGCAGCAGGCATGAACAGCAGCAGTAGGCTGAGAACCACTTAGGTGAGAGCAAGTAGTAGTTCTGTTCTCTTCTTCCTCATAAGATGAGCCAAGTGGCCTGCTGCCTCCAGTGTTCCCCTCGAAGACAAGGCACTCTTTTGGGCACGGACCTGGAGCCTCTTCTCTAACTCTACTGGAATTCAGGCATGGTCTTTGATCTAGAAATGGAGTTGACCATGGACTTTTGCTGTCACCTCCACAGGCTTCTACCAGACCAGAGTCAACATTTCTCCACTTGACAGGATGCCGTATGTTAGCTTCTGCTTCAACCTTTCTTGGAGCTCCAGGCTGAACAGCACATGACTTTGGACTTGCCTTCATTTCTTCTAAGCCAGTAGAAGAATCCAAGCACTGAATATGGTCTTGCTTAGGCTGAGAAAGGTCTGCACCATTATCAACAATACAGATCACAGATTGACACTCAGAATGGATTGCTTTTCCTGCCTGTGTGGTCACTAAGCTCTCACCTGAGCGGCCTCCACATGTGCTATCTAGACTTCTAGGTTTCTGATGACCCAGGATACTGTCCTTCCCACCAAAGGATATACCTTCTGCAGTCTCCCATGTAGGCAACTGACTCTGCCCATGCAGAATCCTGCCAGGACTATCACAATAAGTTTGAGAAGGTAAGACAGACGCTTTCTCTGATCCCATCCCCACATCCTGCTCTACAGCTGGTATAGGAAGAAGCCTGTCTGAGGCCAAAGGATCAACAGAGGACTTTGTTCTAAATGTTTCTTTCCTTTTCTCTATGACTTCAGAAGAATCAGACCATCCACTTGCTCCACAAAATTGCCTTGGTTTTCCAGTGCAGTATCTCTTTTCTAGCTCTGAAACAATGTGAGAGGAAGCCAGCAAATGATGCTGTGGTCCTCCGTCAGTTTCAGGATTGGGCAGGTGATGAAAGTTCCCTGCACTGGCCTGGGTTTTCCTCTCATCAGTCAAGAGATCTGCAGACACAGCAGATGGAGATGCCACATGCAATCCTTGTGCTTTAGCATCATTCCTGGTGCTATCCCACTCAAACTTTTGTATCTGAGATCTACCAGCAGCCTCTGAAAAACACTCAGCTTCATGTGAAGTTTCATAAGGAAGGACTGTTCCCTCAGCCACAAAGTCATTAAGCTGCTTCCTCTGTGCTTTTGCCTGTCTGATCTCTGCCAAGATACTAAGGCACATGGATGCATGGATAGAGGAGTCCGGTAGTGGCAGAGGTTCTGGATCAGGTCCCTTCAGTACAGACACTGGTGTTAAGTAAGCAGAGTTAGGAGGTTGTTGGTCTTCTGACTTCTCTTCTGCCTTCTGCCTTTCCTCTTCACCCTGGTCTTTATTTTTTTGTAAGAGGAAATTGACTCTCTTTTCAGTCTGCTTTGAGACCCTGTCCAAGGAACTGGTTTTTCTTTCTTTTTGTACAGTTGCCTCAGAACCCAAACCTTCCTGGGTAGTGGAGCCTGTGGAAGTATCTCTGAAGTCCCCTTCCTGGTCTTCTTGGGAGCTAGTGCTTACTGTTATCCAGTCCTCTGTCTCTAGGAGAATGCTGTCTGATGTAACAGACTGACCATTAGTTCTCATGACCATGGGCATTACAGATCCACCCCAGGGAGTGTGTGTGGTGGAAACATCCCCTGAAACACTTTCCTGTGGGCTACTGCTTCTGGTCTCTCCACTGTGATCCTGATCCCCTACTCCAGTTGCCAAAGAATTTCTATTAGTTTTCAACATCACAGGTTCTAATATGTACTCAAATGAAGAGACACCTTTGGTATCAGAACCATGCAAACAGCTTCTTGGGAAGCATAGAGAATGCACAGGTTGGGTACCACACAGCTCTCCAGAAGGAAGAGATGCAGAGAAGCCTGCCTGGTTATGGAATGGGCAGACAGTCTCCTGGTTGAAACATGTGCCCTTCCAGTGCTGGCTGGGAATAGAAATTTTCTGAGTTGATGAGACCATATTCTCTTTTTCCTGTAGATTCCCTCTCCTGTCCACTGTCATTTCATCAATTCCCCCTTGAGTTTTTGCATCCTCCAATTCTGAATCACTTGGAACTTCAACAATTTGGCTTTCCTGAAAACTTTCCATAGTCTCCAGTTCCTCAAGACTTTCCAAGGCCCAAGTCTGGTTGTGGAATTTTGCTGATGCTTTTAGAAGCTCATCATCTTTCTCAGGTCTCTCCACACTGGGCTGCAATGGTAGAGCTCTAACTAATGGTTTTATTGTCCTACAGTGAAGGGAAACGTTGCTAGGCTTTCTGAGAGCTGTGCCTTTCCCCAGAGAATCGTGTGTGTCCCTAGCAAGTCTGTCTGCCCCTGGCGAGTATGAGTGCTCACTCTCAGAGCCCCTCGTTTGTACATGTTCCCTTGATCTGAAGGGGCTTCCTATGGTTTTCTGAACCTGAGTATTATTACTAATTGCAGTGTTATCCTCTATTTCTCCAGCTTTGCTGTCTTCAAAGATACCGTCCTCTATCTGTTTTGGAAAAGATGGCTGATCCTCAAAGCATAAATGTTTTCCAGAACTTTCTGGCTTGGGGACATGGTCAGCCTTCCCCTGGCCCTCTAAGTCCTGGAGCATAAGCTCTGTACTTGGTGTGTGGGAAGCATGAAGCAGCTTCTTCTGCTTGGATTCAATTTCTAAGATGCCAGTTTCCAGCTGCATTACACTCCTGATCAGCCTAGCCATTTCATCAGCATTATTAACTCTTTTATTCTGTTTCTCTCCCAAAGGCTCTTCTTTGGACTGTGTTTCTTCTAACTGCCCATGGGCCTTGTATTCAGTGGGCTTTCTTTCCTGAGAGCACATAACTAGATGGCATCTTTCACAGGTATACTGGGTTCCTGGAAGACTAAACTCTTCTTGGATGTCTTTGGAAATCACTTCTCTGAGAAGCACAGTTTCATTCCTCCCCTCCCATGGAGACTGACTGTGCATAGCACAGGATTGTACCTGTGGCAGGAGTGGACTCTGTTCTTCCCCACTTGCCTTGGAATCACAAATGAAGAGCAAAGTCTTTGACTCAGAGCCATTGAAGGCAACACTGCAGTGATGCCATGCGGAGGCCCCTTCTCTGTCCTCGTGGACTGAGAGGCTGTACTCCTTATTTAAAATTCCAAGTTGATTTCCACATTCAAAAGCTTTGAGTCTGGTAGAAGAGAGATGCTGCCTGTTCTGAGCAACAAAACAGTAAGCAGAATCGTGATTTTCTTCCTCTCTCACATTTCTGGAGCATCTCTCCAGCTCTTCAGCATCTTCCTCTGTGTTTATATCTGTTGGCCTCTTTGTCGTTGTCTGCTGAGATGAATCAATCTTACAATTCTGACTTTGGGACAACTTGGGCAAATTATTTTTCCAGTGAGCTTTCTGGGGGACTTGATGGCTACGACCAAAGCCCCAGGCTTCCCTAGGGGGTGGGGATGGCACCCAGGCTTCCCTGCAGGCTGGAATCTCTAAGGCAGTTTCTGTCAGGGCATCCCTGCTTTTGGTTACATAGAATGTTTCCAGGCGAGGCGGCTGCAGGGAGGATGGGAAAGAGCCCCAGGGGTCAGAGTTCAGGAACAGGTCTGGACCTGAAGGGAAAGTGCAACAGGCATCTATGTGTGTTTCAGCTACTTCCTCGGTGCACTGCTGAGAAGCTGCCTTCTCTTCCAGCAAGGGGTGCTGGTGGCTGCTGTGATGTAATAGTCCTGATTGAACTGCAGTATTTTTCCTGAGAAGAGCCCCATCTTGAGGTAAAAAGTCTACTTCAGTGGCTAAGGTGTCATGATTGTGATAAGCCCTCTTCTGGAAGAAATACTGCCCAGAGGAAGTTATCAGCGCAGAATGTCTGCCACCCTGAAGGCATCCTTCCAAGCTGGCCTGACTGACTTCCAATGCTTCTGTCATCGAACCTGGTATCACATTTCCTGCTGTATAAGCCTGTGTAGTTATAGATCCAGAAGTCCGTGACTCTACATCTGCTGGGTATGCCCCATTATAACTTATCCCCTCAACGGAGCTAAAGAGATCAGAAGCACTTTCTACATTGGCACTCAGACTGTCATGGTCTCTCTCTGCTCTTACGTGCCCGATTTTGGATAGGTGGACTGGAAAGGAGCTGAAATCTAAATTTCTAGATAACCCAGGGCCAGTTTGCAACTGAGTGTCTACTTTATCAGAAGCATCGGCCAGGGAGCTAGAGTCTTCCTCCAGGAAGGGGAAAGCTGGCCTGGGCTCTCCTACAGCTTGGAAAACAGACTCAGAGAGCTCAAGGAGATATTCTTGATGAAGGGCAGCCCAGTCCTTCTTATTAAGACTACATACATGAGTGAACGAGGTGGTAGAGGGAGCCAGCACACTTGACATGTCAGAAATGTGGGACTCTTCAGAGATACCCTGGTTGGTCATGTCAGGCATTTCTCCGCCCTGAAGGAATCCATCAACTCCTGGCTGAAGGAGTCTTTGGCTTTCACAAACTGAGGGCTTGGATGTATCAGAAGTAGAGGTTGCATACAAATCTGAACTGCAGGGTGGCTCAGTACTGCTTTGGGGAAGTTTGCAGATACCTGGTGGCTTTACTTCTTCAATGCTTAGCCAGTGTTTGGGCTTCTCACCATGGGGCTGAATTTCATGTATGTCAGGACTTGGACATAAAGAATGTATGACCCCTGAGGGGCTGCTGGGATTGATCTTAGAGTCACAAGAAAACCATGAATCCACAGATAACAGGGGGCTCTCTCTTGAAAGTTGAATGCCTCGGAGAGGGTTGGTTTGTTCAGAATAGCTTGCCTCCATTTCTGACTCAAGCTGCTCACAATGGGGCTGGAACTGAGGATCAAGGTAAAATGAATTGCTTTTTGGCAGAACATTCACCCCGACTCCCGTTCTGTGGTTGATAAGGGTAGGCTTGTTGTCCATTGCCTCCTGGACTGGTGCAGATAGGGTAGCCTTCTGCAGATGCCAAAAAGTCTCTGTAGGCATTTCATCAGCAGAACCAAGGAAAGGCTCCCCTTCTCTATTTTCAGGATCAATCAGGCTGTCCAAGGAAAAGCTCCTGTACATTTGAATACATATGCTATTGTCTGAGGGTATGGGGAGACCCCGCACAGAGGCTGAAGTTCTGGCCCTTGAATGCCCATGGTCCTTCATGGAATATTCAGCTCTAGAGTTTTCTGGGAGGCTTTGGTGCCCTTTCCCAGCAAGTGAATCCTCAGATATTTGACTGTTGTCACTTTCAGAGTTCTCTGGATCAGGAAGATCCCATTTTCCCTGAAGGTTCTCTGGCTTCAGCAGCTTCTTTGGGACTTTGGCATAGATATAAGAAAGAGAATCCACCGAGTAACTGCTTTCAGTGTCAGATAAATCTTTGTTCTCTTCCCTTACCTGGTCCTTTATAGGTCTAGAATCTGTGAAGGAGGCTGGTGTATCTGGATCCCCTGCACTAGGTTGTTTTTTTAAAGGACTGCCATGAGGCAAACGGGAGGACTTTTTGGCAATGTCTCTGGCCCTAGCTGCCAGCAGCCTCGGATGCTTTTTTGATGCCCTGCTTGGAGGAAGTGGTTTGAATTCTGCCTGAAAAGTTGTGACTACTTTTCTATGCCCAGCTGCTGGCTCTGATCCACTGAGATCCGTAGAATGGGAAGATGTTTCCTCAGGAGCCTCACAGCTCCTACAGCTTCCTCCTTTTTGCCATCCCGTTTGTGTGTTGACAGAGGCTATTAGTCCCTTAGCCCTTCTGGTCTGGGCAGCAGGGGTAAAGGTCCTTGAACCATCCCTTAGTTTTTGTTTCTTAGTTGGTTGGCCCTGGGATGACATCTGACAGAACTGCTTACCCAATGACTCAATTTCTTGGCTGCTGACAGATTTGTGGCTCACAGTGCGACAGGTTCCTTGGGTAGAAGCTCTCCTGGCTGGAGAGAACTTCCTCCACAGTGATGAATGCAGGGTGTTCCTGCCCAGGCGTCCTGTCCTTGGAGGACAAGCCGTAGCCTGTTGAATGGTATCTGTTGACAGGGTTTTCTTTGGCATTTGGTGAGTCAGGTTAGGCACAGGTGGTGACAGGCAGAATGATCCCAGTTCATGAAAGCACTGTAAAGATAAGGAAAGCCATCTCAGAATAGTAATGTCCCTGTGTCAATATAAGGAATATGGCATTCTACTTAGTTACTCTGAAAGAGGTTGGAAAGCAGGCCACTCGATCTCTGTGTCCTAATCTCCTTGGATCAATACATACAAAAGCAGACTGTTGACAACAGATCCCTGGCTTTGACAGGTCTCAGATACATGCTGCTCAATCGCCCCCAACTGCTTTCTCTTAGGGAAAAGTTTAACTGAACTACATCTCAAGTAATTGGCTATGTGAGGAAAATGGGAACAATTTTAATACTATAAAGAATCAAGGCCGGGCGGTGGTGGCGCACGCCTTTAATCCCAGCACTTGGGAGGCAGAGGCAGGCGGATTTCTGAGTTCGAGGCCAGCCTGGTCTACCGAGCGAGTTCCAGGACAGCCCGGACTACACAGAGAAACCCTGTCTCGAAAAAACCAAAAAAAAAAAAAAAAAAAAAAAGAATCAAGCAGATAAATCTATGGTGTGCTATCATCTACAGAACTGACCCACCCATTTTGCATACTGGTAAAAAGAAATAGGAAAGAAATAGGGAACTTCAGACTTAACAGTGACAGGCAGTTTATAAATCCAATTAGATCTTGATATGGAAAACCAAAGCACACTTCAAGCAACTTGAGAAAACTGAGTATGACCCTTGTGTTAGCATCTATTAAGCTATAACCTAATCTTGGCAGGTATGATTTGGTAGATATGATGGAACAGTTTTTATTTTTAGAGGTACATACTTAAAGATATGGGGAGGAGTAAAATGACATGATATTGCTTTAAATCCTTTGGAAGATAGGGTGGTGGGACTCTAAAGTAGTACATCTTTATAATTGCTCAAAATACTCTAGGTATTTAAGGAGACTTAGGTACTCCATAAGTCTCTCAACTTTTTTGCATGTTTATATGTTTTCCATAGTAAAAAGTTGGCTTGCCTGCCCAGTTATTTGAAGGACAGTGAGGTGAGAAAACATGACAGCCACAGACATGTGTGACTCTTCTGAGCAAGGCCCAAGACACACAGAACAGGGCACAGGCCTCCACTCCAAACAATCTGGGAGATAATACACTCCCCAACCTCATGACAGCAGACAGGGAGTGAAGGAGCCAAATGTGGGGGGTGGGGGGGAGCAATCATGTGTCAGGTCAGGGTGCAGGCAGCCTGTGGGATCAAGGAAGACTGGTTGGAGGTGAGACTAAGGTGCAGGCAGGACACATAAGAAACTGCATCTGAGCCGGGCGGTGGTGGCGTACGCCTTTAATCCCAGCACTTGGGAGGCAGAGGCAGGCGGATTTCTGAGTTCGAGGCCAGCCTGGTCTACAGAGTGAGTTCCAGGAAGCCAGGACTACACAGAGAAACCCTGTCTCGAAAAACCAAAAAGAAACTGCATCTGGACAGGCTAGGTCTAAAACATACATGCAAATGAGGCAAGTTCCTTGAAAAGAAGAAAGGAGCTGGGAGCAAGAGCAACTCTGAAAGCATAAAAAGCAGCCCGATTCTTAAGATATGCAACCGGGCAGTGGTGGCGCATGCCTTTAATCCCAGCACTTGGGAGGCAGAGGCAGGTGGATTTCTGAGTTTGAGGCCAGCCTGGTCTACAGAGTGAGTTCCAGGACAGCCAGGGCTACACAGAGAAACCCTGTCTCGGAGAAAAAAAAAAAAGATATGCAAACAGAGAGAAGCCCAAAAGGACCAGATAATAAACACCTAGACACCTCACAGACTGAAGAAGCCCCAGGAGTTAAGAGCACTGTCTGGAAAGCTGGGTTAACTCCAGCCACAGCTCCTGGTAACATCACTGGTACCTGTGTAGCTGGGGCAGGCGTTGGTTACCAAGCCTTTGGAGACTCAGAGAGCAGCAAGTTGTCCATCTGCTTCTCCGCCGAGAACCTGGGCCTGAGGTGTTAGAGCTAGAGGCCCAACTTGGGGCCTTGGAAGTACCATCATCCTGGACCCAGCAGAGTGCACCGAGCTGCTCCAGCCTCCTCTGGGCCTCCAGCAGTCTGCGCTTCTTAATAATTCTCTCTAGCTGGAACGATAACTTTTTCTGCCTGATGTTCCGCACTGTAGCCCGAGAAGTATGTCTCCGCAAGCACTGGGGCTGCACCACCCTCTTCTGGCTTTGGACCAGTGGGGATGGTAGAAACTGAGGAACTGTTGGAAGCCAAGCATCAGGTGCCACAAAGGCCTCAAGTTCTTTCTCTTCTCCACAGTCGGCTTCTTGCTGTGTCTCTCGTAAGCTGGCTAGCCAGGTCTCTTCTCTGAGTAGCCACTGCTGGTCTGGGAAGCAAAATACCCAGAGAGAAGGTCAGCACTTCCTGCCTATGGCTGTCTGGACTCAGACATCTCCAGCCATGGCTAGAGCTGAAAGGAGTGAAGAGGGTTGGATAGAGTGGTGTGGCAAGGGAGAGCTATAGGGCCTCCTTACTGAAGGGAAGGAAAGGAAGATGTGTAGGCCTCAGTGGAACAGTGGGCAAGTGGGGCAGGTGGAAATGCACAGACAAGTGCGCCACTGGAGGGAGTCAGCAGAAGACGCATCATTCTGAGGGGCCATAGAGAAGTCCACTTGCTTATTTCCAGCCCCCTTGTATGAGCATCAGGCCTCTAAAAGAAGGAAGAGAATGCCCAGTACAAAAGATTCCATCACATCACAAAGACAACAAAGGTCAGAATGCAGAAGCTTGGCAGCATGAAACTGGAAAAGCCGCCGAAGCAGACCTTAGATGAGGGCACCTACTGTCTTTTATCTGCTGGCTGATATGTGTCTGGTCCAGTTCTAGCTCCTCCTGGACTCTACTATGTCCTTTGGCTTGCTGCTTCAGAGCCTCCACATGGCACTGATGTCTCTCAGTCTGAGCTCTGTAATATATCTCGCTATTTCTTGATGGCTGCTGGTCCTTATCACACTGCTCTTCCAGTACTCTCCTGTGACAAAAAGCTCAAGGTCACCCAAGCAAACCAAACTCAGGACAAATGGGTGGGAGACTTATATCCCTCTGAGAGCATTCCTGAATTCAGCAAGGTAGAAGGGGCTTCAGACATCTGGTAGCTTGGAACAAATAGGTGTGTTGTCATAGGCAGCTCATGATGTCATAGTACAGGAGCAGAGAATAGACATTAGACTATCATATTCTTAGAACTGTGGGTTTAGCAGAAACCCAAATTCATCCTCATAAGGAAATCATAAGAGTAAAACAGATGGTTTTTTGTTACTGTTTATTTTTATTTGCTTTGGTGTTTTGTTTTGTTTTTGAGACAGGGTCTCTCTATGTAGCCCTGGCTATCTAGGAACTATGTAGACCAGGCTGGCCTTGAACTCACAGAGCTCCACCGGCCTCTGCCTTCCTAGTGCTGAGATTAAAGGCATGTGCCACCACATTTGGCTCATAAGGAAATCATAAGAGTAAACAAATATTAAGAATAAAAAAGCTAGCCGGGCGTGGTGGCACACGCCTTTAATCCCAGCCCTTGGGAGGCAGAGGCAGGCGGATTTCTGAGTTCGAGGCCAGCCTGGTCTACAGAGTGAGTTCCAGGACAGCCAGGGCTATAACAGAGAAACCCTGTCTCGAAAAACCAAAAAAAAAAAAAAAAAAAAAAAAAAGAATAAAAAAGCTGAGTGTGGTATCACATGCCTTTAACTCTAATACTCTGGAGGCAGAGGCAAGAGGATTATGAGTTTGAGGCTAATTTTCCTCTTAAAAATAAAGTATAAAAAATAATGCTTTAGCTAAATCAAGCATCTTGTCCAGACTTGGGAGACGGCTTGGTGGATAAAGCATTTGCCACGTGAGTGTGAGAGCAGAGTTTGGATCCCCAGATCCACATACAAGCCACGCAAGCATGGTAGTCTGGGGTCAGAGAGACTCTGCCTTAATAGAGTGGAGCCATTGAGAGACACTGACATCAACTTTAGGCCTAGACACACACACACACACACACACACACACACACACAAAATCTCCCCCCAAATCATGTATAACATCCAAGCATACACATACAGAGGAGCTATTCCTTTAAAAATAAAAGAATTAAAAGGGTTTCTACTAAAATTCCCTCAGGAAACAGAAAAAACTTCAGAAACACTGAGAAGGAAAACTGTTAACCAAAACATTTTGTATTATATTTGCACAGGTTGTACTTGTATTACTACTTCAAAACTGGGCTACAGTAATGGCTGAATTAAAACATAAACCCATCAGTGAGGCCTAAAGAAGCCCAGCTAAAACCCACAGAACACTAGATCCAGGAGGAAGAGTGGGATCCATATACTCTGAATCCCCTGGGTTACCCAGTTTCCTCCCCTGGGTGTTTCCCCAGCTCTCAGACTGACAGCTTGCATTTTCTTTGGAGAGCTCTTATAGCTTCTAGGAAAGCAGCAGCCATAGCAGTTCTGCAGGGGACTGTGAAGAGGACTGTCCAGGATGTCAAGGTGTATTTACCCAAGCTGTCTTTCAGCCTCAGCCAGGACACCTCTGCTAAGCACAGTTTTCAAGTTCCAGGACAGATGAGAAAGAATATAACTATGTTACATGTCTGGATGTAGTACCAA
Source organism: Mastomys natalensis (assembly GCA_021653895.1). Classification (NCBI taxonomy): domain Eukaryota; kingdom Metazoa; phylum Chordata; class Mammalia; order Rodentia; family Muridae; genus Mastomys; species Mastomys natalensis. The sequence continues at coordinate 2,557,852 of JAJTUV010000279.1, read as the reverse complement.
AACCAAATTCTCTTTTTTTTTTTTTTTTTTTTTTTTTTTTGGTTTTTCGAGACAGGGTTTCTCTGTATAGCCCTGGCTGTCCTGGAACTCACTTGGTAGACCAGGCTGGCCTCGAACTCAGAAATCCGCCTGCCTCTGCCTCCCAAGTGCTGGGATTAAAGGCGTGCGCCACCACCGCCCGGCCCAAATTCTCATTAAGGGCAGCCAAGGGACCTGGAGCTAATGATTGCTGCCTTCATCTTAGCTAATTCCAGCATCCCCTAAATACTGGCTGGTCACCAACTTGTCAGGATTCTGCTATACTCTCCACAGTTCTCAGGCAGTTGTCCTCTGCTACCTTGGGGCCTCACTGAGTCTGCAGCAGAATTTAGTGGCGGCTACTTACTACTGCAGCAGCAGTGAGAGCCTCTTCTGGGTTCTAAACATTTAAAAATAAGCCCCGTCCCACCAACTCCAAACAAGAGAATGAGAAGAACATAGGCAACAGACTCCCAGGACAAAATTTCTTCCTGGTTAGTCCAGATTACTACTACAAGGGAAAAAAAATGGCTTAGAAAAAGCTCTGGCCCTCTCAAATGCCCCTCCAGAGATAAATGAGGGATAGCAGCCTAGGATAAAAGCATCCCTGAAGCCAAGCCCAGGTTAAGAGTAGGAGAGATTGCCCACAAGTCTAGACCCCGTCATGTAATTTCTTCTATCTGTTCCACTCCCTGCCCCCTTTGCCTAGTCATTAGCTTGAGGGCCACACCACCTGACCAAGGGCTGGCCCCAGATGCTGGCTACAGTAGATGGATAGGCCCAGGCCAGCCTACAGGCCCCTCAAGCTGGTGGTGAATGGTGGGGGCAGTCCATGAGAGAGGCCTTGACTCTGAAGCCCTTCACAGTCGGATGAATAAAAGAGCACATTCTTGGTGCTGATAAAAGGTCACGAGGCTACAGAGCCCTGAAGATATTTATAAGGAAGGATGAGCCTACAGAGCTCTCTGGGGAGGATGAGGAGCTGGCTGAGAACAAAGGACAAGAAAGGAAAGCAGCTTTCCTAGGCAGCTCATCCTACATCCATTTGGACCATGGGCATGTGGGCATTGTGCCCGTTCAGCTCCACCAGTCCTTATCACAGGATCCCTGGGAAGGGGATAAGCACTCTTACTTTAGAGATGAGGAAACAGGCTCAAAGAGTAAGGGAGCTATCTGAAATCACACAGCTTTTATGTGGTAGGGCCAAATGTGAATCTGTTCACCCAATTCCAATACACCTTTCTATATCCATAGCTCTTCAAATTGCAGTGTTGTTCCCTGTAAACTCCCTACTCTAAGAAAAATCAGATCTGCCAGGCAGTGGTGGCGCACGCCTTTAATCCCAGCACTTGGGAGGCAGAGGCAGGTGGATTTCTGAGTTTGAGGCCAGCCTGGTCTACAGAGTGAGTTCCAGGACAGCCCGGGCTACACAGAGAAACCCTGTGTCGAAAAACCAAAAAAGAAAAAAAAAAAAAAGAAAAACCAGATCTTCAGTCTGTCTTCCCAACAAAACTTTATCCAAAACAAAGTCTTTCATGGCTTCCCTACAAAATACTGGGTTCTTTCTAAGAAAATAAGAATTTCAGCTTCAGTCCCAAATTCTTCTTGGCCTTGATTCTCTCTACCTGTGTCAGCTTTTCCAGCTTGCCCTTCACTCCACAGGCCCCTCAGACCTTGACCATAGGATCACCTGTCCCTAAACCTCTGCTCTAGCATCGTTCATCATGCGAGCAGCTATGTGAAGATGCTCTGTTGCTCACCCAGCTCCTCAGTCCACATCCTCTCCTCCTATCAGTGTCAGACTATCTTCATCTGTCATCAAATGCTCCAGGCCAGAAGAAAGGCTGGATCCCTCCAAAGGGGCCAGGGTCACAAGAACCTGCTGCAAATCCTTGGAAGTGCTTGATAGTCTTGATAGTGATCTCACTGGTACTGAGTCCCCAGATGACTTTCCTATAGTTAGACCTGACATACTGGTCAGTTTGGCTAAAGGAACAAAGGAGCTTCCAGTGACAAACCCACCAGGTGTCCAGGCGAGGAAAGAATTCTGTATAGAAAGGATAATGATGAAGTAGAAAACCAGCTGCTGTCAACTGCATACAAATTAACTCAAGCTGGGCAGTGGTGGTGCACGCCTTTAAGCCCAGCACTTGGGAGGCAGAGGCAGGCGGATTTCTGAGTTCAAGGCCAGCCTGGTCTACAGAGTGAGTTCCAGGACAGCCAGGGCTACACAGAGAAACCCTATCTCGAAAAACCAAAATAAATAAATAATTAAACAAACAAACAAACTAACTAACTAACTCAAGACTTCAAAGTTTATCACAAAGCAGGTGAAGCAGGAGGGACAGCAGAATCTCAACATGCTTTCTCATTGTTCCAATAGGTCCAGATCCCTCATGCACATAGCTCTGCATTGTTGGTTGAGAGAATAAAAGAGATACATTTTAGACCCAGAGGAAGTCATCTATTCTGAAGGCTAACAGATATACATACCATGAGCTCACACAGATGCACTGAGACTTAAAGGAACTGTGGGGAAGTAAGGTTTAAAAGCAGTACCAAAGATGTTTGCTAACACTTCCCAGATAAATCTTGCCAACAGAGATGCATGTCTTTCAGTGAGAAGAGAGACAAGATACCAAGCAGGACACAAATGAGGGCCGTGGCTATGTCTCTGTCAGCTACAAACTCAGCAGCCAGCTCAGCACTGTCAGATAATTCATAGCTTTTCATTGCTGTATCAAACACTTGAGAGAAACAACTTGAGAAAAGGATTCATCGTAGCCTACCAGTTCAGAAGTCCTGGTCGATGGGAGACTACCCTGCAGCTTGGGCATGAGGGAGGCTAGGGGCACATGTGGTAGTACAAAGTGGCTCATCTCATGGTAATAGGAAGTGGAAAGTGGGACAGAGGTAAGTGGAATACGATGCACCCCCAAGAACATGTCTCCAGTGGTGACCTACTTCTTTGGGCTCTATCATACCTCCTAAAGGTCCCAGAACCTCATAGCTTACGCCACAGATGGAGATTGGTCTTCAATGCCCAAGCCTGTGAACATTTGATTTTCAAGCCACAACCCTTGCCCAAGTCAATCTGGAACAAATTTGTTCAGACCTTAGTTGTTATACAACACTCTCCCAATTTCCATTCTGTTCCGGACTAAGAAGCAAACGTAGGAGACTCCATTGCTACAAGCAGCAGATTCTCACCTCTCCTTCTAAGCACAGGGCAGAGACCCAGTCTTGAGGCACTGACATCTCCATCTAAGTCCAGCCATTCCAAAGAGCCACTGCTGCCAAGAGCCTCTCCAACCTGAGACATGGAAAAGAGCAGTGAGCCCAACAGGGTAGTGCAGACGCCTCCCTAACAGCCACTCAGAATTCACAGCCATGCCTACCTTGAGCCTCTGGTGCCGCAGCACAGTGGCCTCAGCTGGGTGGTTAAACCGGAATTTCTGTGCTTTCCCCAGTGTTATGACAGCTCCTGTGACACACAAGCCAGAGTTCAGTCCATAATCATGCCCTGAGATACCCTGTGATACTGTGAGATAAACTCATGCCTGTAACAGGCTAAGTTGGTATGTATTCATTATACATCTCACAGTTATAATCAAATAAACAGCAGGACAAAGTTGTCCATCACTCATCCAAATATACCCTGGGAGGTAGACAGCCTTACCTTGTGTCAGACGGCAGGAAGCAGTGACCTCACGACCATTGACTGTACAGCGTGCCCCTTGGCTAGGCCGGAGAATAACCACCCCACAGGTGCTAGTGATTGTGCAGTGGTCTCTCTCAATCCACTGGCCCTGAAGAACTAAAGAGGAGGGGGCAACTTGAGTCCAGAAATCATTCAGGAGAATGCCTCTTCCAGTTTTACAAGTTCCAACACAACACCTAAAATATTTCCCAGCCCAACAAAAACAAAACAAACCTCCCACCACCTGAAGCCACCAAGAGCTCAAAGTCTCTCCCATATAAGCCTCCTCCTTCCAAGTTCCAACACAAAAAGCTAGCAGCAGAAAGAAAAGCAGACCCATAACCCTTCAGAGACTCCTTTCTGCTTCGTGATCATCAGCTTCCTTTATTCAGGCACAAATAGCTGCCTGTGTCAGACTCAAATGTGCGGTCACCTACCGATATCTTGCTCCTGGTCTGAATCAATCCTTCCTATTTTTGTTGTCCCCTCCTATGGGGAAGAAAGAAAGAAGCCATTTTAATAAGAATGAAGAGAGCCATGGCCCTGCCCTCAAAGCATAGTCCACATCTGTGTAGACCCTGGGTCTTCCCATACCCAACTCAGAACCATTCTCAGAATCATTTCCCAACCTCACTAGGCTGTTCTAACTGTCCACTCACTCGCTCTGCAGTCCAGGGGGACACTAGCAGTAATACACAACACTGCCTATTTGCAAAGCCCAACAACTGCTGATAGACTTTTTTCTGCCCTGTGGCCTGAATAGCTGCTGGTTAGAAATTCTTGAGTAAAAGGAAGGGGGCACACATATACTATATATACTTCATTCATATTCTCTCTCTCTCTCTCTCTCCTCTCTCTCCTCTCTCTCTCTCTCTCTCTCTCTCTCTCTCTCTCTTTCCTGAGACAGGGTTTCTCTGTATAGCCCTGGCTGTCCTGGAACTCACTCTGTGGACCATGCTGGCCTTGAACTCAGAAATCTGCCTGCCTCTGCCTCCCAAGTGCTGGGATTAAACATATATTTCATTCTCAAAGCAACTAAGGTTAGTGTGGCCCATGTTTGATCCCAGAGACTCAGAGACATTTTGAAAGATTTAAAGATTGTTACCTTCTTGCTCCACAGAGGAAGCATAACAGATGCCAAATTCTATGAAGGGTTAGCACAGACAGGGGGAAGGTGTCTCTAGAAGTGAAAGGAAATGGAAGAGAGTAGAAGAGAGCACAGCAACTGGTGTTAACACAAGCAAAGCACTGAATTAGTACAACACTAGGCTTTGGGCCCTTGGTTATGACAAACCTGCTGCAGACCACACAGTTATTAGAAGGCAGCAACATGGTAACAAAGATGCTAACTTGAGGGTATATGTTTCTTAAGTAACCATTTCCTATGTCCCAAGTATTATGCTGAACATTTTGTAGACATTGTCTTACTTCTTTCTGTTTGTTAGCTTTTTGAGCCAGAAAAGCAATGAAAGAGGTGCCATTCTTAACTTAACTGAAGAAATTAAGGCACAGAAATGAGTCAGTTACAGGAAAGCTTCATTAGCAGTCGAAAACCAATAATCATGCTGATTTCCAGCTTCCTATAGCCATTTACACAAAACCCAGACAAATCCCACTCTGTGGCTAGATCAGATTCCTGAGGCAGCTCTGAGGCCTTGGTCTGGATCCCTAAGAACATGGCTGTGAGCTCCTTTCCTTTTTTAACTTCTGAGGCCAGTGGTCAAGGAGAGAGGAGGTGAACTAGGCTCCTCACCTTGAGGTGATAAAGCACGACGCCTGTGCTGAGCACATCGTCCTCCAAAGCTATCAGGTGTGGCAGGCTGGGGTCAATGACCACCCTGGCCTTCTTCCTGTTGATGTCCACACCATAATGCTCCATGAGTGCCTGTCGGTCGTTCTGCTTCTGAGTCCAGTGTTGAGTCAGTGTGTCTATCTGCAAGGTACAAGAGACGATAGACTTCCTGTGTGGGGAACAGACTGAGGCCACTCACTACTGCCTCCCTCACGATCCCTGCTGTCACTGTTTGGAACCTCAAAGAGGTCTTTGTACCTTTTCATCTGTGACTGCTTCCTATGTTTTAAGTGTTCTTTAATAAGCAAGCATTACTTTCATAAACAGCAGCTCCTTCAATAAATGCTCATTTATTTTTCTTATTTATTATTCTTATTTATTTTAAATAAATTTTTCTTCAGTGAGAATACACTGTTCTTTTAACCAGAAAAAAAAGTGTCATGGTTTGAATATGAAATGTCCCAGAGGCTCCTGTGTCAAAGACTTGGTGCCCAGCTGGTAGCATTGCTTTGGAAGGTGACAGAACTTTAGAAGATAGGGCCTAATTGGAGGAAGCATGCTTTGGAAAGAAGTACCATGTCCCCAGCTCCTTCCTGCCTCCCTTGCCATGTCCCCACTGCCATGAAGGGACTATCTTTGTTCCATTATGTTCCCTGCACCGGGAAATCTGCACGTGCTTCCACACTGTGGCTGTCCACTCTCCAGTTCTGTGGCTTGCTTATGTCATCACTCCCTCATACAACGTGCTCTCTAACAACTCTATTAATCCCTCAAGATCTGGTTCAAAACCAGTTCTCTGCCTTCCAGTATATAACAGCTGTTCCAAAAATTATAGGGCATAATGATTTCTTCCTTATCAGACACATCATGAAACACCAGCCTCTGCGTATCCAAATAGTCTGTGCCACCTGATGCAGGGACTCCTCTAGTCCTTGAAGCTTCAAACTGAGCACTCTATCTGTGAATACATGCTCACTGCCTAATTTACTGACTAGAAAATAATTTTTCTAGACTATTCATACTATCCAAAAAAAAAGCTACCATGAACCTGAGAAAATAAAATATAAACATACAAAAAAATACATTTACCATCAACTAAGGCAAACACCTTCTCTACTCAAGGCTCAAGGGAAATAAAAATGATTTCTGAACTAGACAGCTGTTCTCTGCCCCACTGAGGGAGCACATCTATATAAGGAATGACAGATGGAGATCAAACTTATTTGCAGGGTACTGGAAAGTTCTACTGGGTCCACTCAACACACCTACCTTCAAATCATTCTGGAAGACTAGCTCCTGCAGACTCTCATTCAGATCATCATTTAGTGAACTCAAGTTCCTCTGCAGAGAGAGACAGACAGACAGACAGACAGAAGACTGAGACAGAGAACAAGCTCTGATATTTTCCTGGTATGACCTAAGAAGGATAAAGTACGGACAAAGCAAAGACTTCACCACCAAAGTAAGAAATAAATCAGAGGTATTTGGTATTTGGGCTCATATGAGTACAAAGGAGAAATGAAATAAATTTTTCTCTAGGACCCAATTCTACAAAGAGCAAGTGCCAGCAAGGCAATGTCCTCTAGACAAAAGATAACACAAGGAAAGGCCATCCAGCTCATTTGAAGTCACACAGAGAAATCAGGGGGATCCTTCTGCCTTTGCTCCACCACTGTCAACTGAAAATATAAAGTACAGGACCAGTCAGATGGCTAGGCAGGCAGAAGCTCCTTCTGTGCATGCCCGGCAACTAGAGATGTATCCCCAGAGCCCGAGGTAGAAGAACCACTCCTAAAAATTGCCCTCTGATCTCTACATACATGTATACACCCATGTTCATACAAACACACAATAATAAAACTTAAAAACACAGAGTATGGCAGGCCCCAAGTGTTCAAGATACAAGACCATCACTGGAATATAGAGGAGTACTGACTGCCAACATACCAGTTCAAAGTTCAGCAGCATAGCTTTCAACCTCTCAATCTCCGCCCTGAGTTCTCGGATGAGCTTCACATTCGCATCCTGAAACACAGAGAGCTCAGTCACCATTGGTTCATAGCAGGTCCCAAACTGAAGTGCTCATCTGGGAGAAAGGTGCTATTCTTTGGGAGTGACTTCTCAAAGTACAATCCCAGGACCTACAGTAGTATCAACTCATCCAAGAACTTGTGACAAATGCAAATTCCAGCTCCACCCCAGAAAGCAATTCTTGGGGGTTAAGGCTCAATTATGTTTAACAAACTCTTCAGGTGATTCTTTTACATATGAACTTTGAAAATTACCACCTTAGAGCAGGTCTGGGAGGCTCACAAATGCCAATCTTCCTGTAAGATGACTAAATCTAATACATGCCTAATCACACTGCCTTTGAAAACAGCCCCCAGGTCTGTCTATCCACCAGCTGTGACCCCTCCTCTGAAAGTTCTCAGAATCTCCAAGAGATAAGGAACATTTGCAATGTTCTCATCATTACTCAGCTTTCAAAACCACAAGTTCAGCCGGGCGGTGGTGGCGCACGCCTTTAGTCCCAGCACTTGGGAGGTAGAGGCAGGCGGATTTCTGAGTTCGAGGCCAGCCTGGTCTACAGAGTGAGTTCCAGGATAGCCAGGACTACACAGAGAAACCCTGTCTCGAAAAACCAAAAAAAAAAAAAAAAAAAAAAAAAAAAAAAAAACCACAAGTTCCTTATACTTCCGGTTTAATTCAAAAGAGAAGTCAACTGCAATTTAAATAACAAGACCCAGACACAAATCAGTATCAATTAAAAATAAAAGCATCAAACAGAAGGTTCCAAATGACTTTTCTTAGAGTGGCAACCATACACTAGGAATCCTAAGAGGAATGGCCTTAAAGAAACAAATGCCTAAAGGAAACTGTTCATAAAATGATTTGCTGAGAGATCAGAGAAAGGCAGGGCACTACATTGGGAGAAAGTATATCATTTGCAGAAAAAAAGTTGGAATGAAAATTGTGCTCATTAGATTTTTGTCAACTTGACAGAAGCTAAAGTCATCTGGAAAACTGGAACATCAACTGAGAAAATCTCTCTCAGACTGAATTGTAGGCAAGCCCATGGGGCATTTTCTTGGTTGACGGTTGACTGGGAGGGTCCAGCTGACTGTGGACAGTGCCACTTCTGAGTCTAGATTGTATAAAAATCAAACTAAGTGAGCCATGAAGGGCAATCCAGCAAACAGTTTCTTCAGGTTCCTGCCTTGGCTTCCCTCAGTGGTGGACTATAATCTATATATGTGATAACCCCTTTGTGGTGTTTTGAATTAGACATCCCCCATAAATCTTAGACATCTAAATACTTAGTCCCCAGCTGGTGGCTGCTTGGGGAGGATTATGAGGTATGGTCTTGCTAGAGGAAATATGTCACGGGGTGGGGGGTGGGAGGGATTTGAAGTTTCAAAGCCATTTCTAGCTAGTTCTCTCTGCCTCTTGCATGTGATTGAGATGTAAGCTCTTGGCTGCTGCTCTGGACACCTTCCACCTGCTATCATTACTCCACCATCATGGACTCTAACATAAGCCCCAAATAAACTCTTTCTTCTATAAGTTGCCTTGGTTATGGGTCTTATCACAGCAACAGAAAAGTGACAGATACAGCTTTTCTTCCCAAGTTGCTTCTTGTCAATGTTTTATCACCACAACACAGATGCTGACTATGATAGAAATAATGAGAAAGAAACAGAGAAAACAATAAGGAGAACTTCAAACAGTGTCAGACCAGGTCTTCCAATGAAGGTCTTACCTCGTTCACCCGTGGCTTGTTGATGATGTTTTTGGCATTGGATGCGTATCTCATTGTACTCATGGTCTCACTGTAGCTGGTATGTGCAGGGGACACAGCTGAGGTAGAAGGATAAAGCTGAGCAAAGGTCTGGGCCCCTCCCTCTTACTCACTAGTCTTGCTACCAATGCACTCTTGAGGGATCGAGGATCCTAAGTGGTCAGTGCATTTTCTAGGCACAATACCAGCTCCAAACAGAAGAGGGTCCAACATCCCACTTACTGGCAACCATGATGGTTTTGGAGTTGCCTCCAAGGCTCTCTTTCAGCAGCCAGGTCAGCACAGAGTCCCGGTACGGGATGTAAGACTGCCTCCTTGCAGGTCCCCCTCCGCTGCTGGTCCCAGACGTGGTGCTAGGAATCCCACTGTCACCCCCACTGCTGGCTGCACTACTGAGGCTCTGGCAGCTGCTGAACACTTGTGAGTTCTGGGCTTAATAGATAAAAAACAAAAGTAGAAAAGCAAAACAAAAATAGAATACTGAAGGCATTATGAAGCAAATGCACTAAAAACAATGAATACAGAACACAGACTGAGTATCATACCCCTTTTCAGCATACGATAGATAGGAGGCTTTACCTTTAAGTTCAGATTTTGAACTATGATACAGAGTATTTTAATATGATTCTAGAATGATGGTCACTCATATGCTAAAAACAACAGGTTTTCATGCTCAAACCACACACAATGTAACCTTATCAAAAAATAACCTTGTAAGCATCTACTACATTATGACAAAACGAAAACAGTATGAGTTATTTTCCCAAGTCTCCCTCCCGACGTCATTCACCCCAAGTCCATTACCAAAATACCTAAAGTGGAGATTACAATTCCCAGAGTCACAAGGGACTTGTTGATATTGGCGCCTTCAGTAATCCGGTCCTTACAGTAACTGGGATCCGCTCTCTCACTAAAACAAACCAGTAAGAGTAAAAACAAAGCACACAAGACTCTGCAGTGCTGCTGGACCCGTCATGTTATAACACATCCATAGCATCTGTTTCTCTTGCGTTACTCTCTCCCGTGTCATCCTCAACACTATTCTTTCTGGATATAAACAGAAGCAGATACAGATCCCCACTTACTGGCAACCATGATGGTTTGGAGTTGCCTCCAAGGCTCCCCTTCAGCAGCCAGGTCTGCACAGAGTCCCGGCCAGTATGACATGTAGGACTAAAGGATCGCCTCCACCCAGGTCCCCTTGTAAGTCCTGCTAGTGATGGGGGGGGGGGAGAAGAGCAGGGGGGGAGACCTGCCAGAGCATTTTAAGCCAAACAGTACTTATTACAGTATTGATGGTAGCAGTGGAAAGACTTGCTTTTAAATTCTTATTTTGACAGTTTAATGATGGTATCTGTGTCATTAACTGTCATGTGTCTCAAAATTCTACCATCTTTTTTTTTTATGACAGGGTCTCATTATGTAACCCAAACTGGCCTGGAACTCAGAGTTCTCTTCCTCCTGAGTGCTTGGATTAAAAGTAGGTAACTATTATGCCCACCTCAAAATCCCTTTGTAGAGTAATGACAAGTAGTAAACCTTTACAAGTTTAATTAGCTGATATGCTTTCAGACAGGACTTACTTCGACCACCGTCACCCCATTGCTGTCTGGGACTAAATCTGGGGCTTAGTGCACACCTGGTAAGCACTTTATCACTGAAAGTCACCAGCTTCTCACCACACTGGTTTTTTTTAATTCCAAATTGAGAAAATTTGCCTTATGTTATCATATATCTTCTTATAAGATCCTCGATTTTTTTCTTTTCTGGATACATATTTGGCTATAATATGAATACAGTATTAATACTTCTAACAACTCAAAGCATGGTATCTTTAAAAAATATTTAAAGTAGGTACAGCTTCATAAAATTGATATTTACATTTTCCTTGTCCACATAATCACCTCATTCTGATCTGAGGCATAGGTTTTTGGTGTTTATGTTTTTTGGTTTTTTTGGTCTTTTCACGACAGGGTTTCTCTGTGTGGCCCTGGCAGTCCTGAAACTCACCTTGTAGATCAGGTTAGCCTCAAACTCAGAGATCCCTCAGTCTTTTAAGGTGTGCTCTGGAAGTTTTCAAGGTTCCAACAGACAGTTCAGACTAAGAACCCAGGATATGGAAGAGTTTCCAAGCTCCTGAGTTGCTGTAACCTTCCAGCTGGCATTCAAAAATTCCTTCTTTTGTAATCTCAGGATGATTAAACATTCAAACAGGACAAAACACAGCACCATGCCTATCCCATTTAAAGTGGGCAAGCTATAGGTCACTGTTAATAGAGCAATAACTCTTAGCTTTGAAATCCCAGTTACCTGCCTGCTAGGTCCACAAGATTGATCTTGCTGGCAGTCTCTGAAGGGAGGTTGCTCTGTAGGATTGCCTAAAAACAAAGACCATTTAAAGCTATCATTCAGAATGATTTGCATTCCCCCATAGATACTTTCCTAACCAAGGTGACATGTTCTGAATCACATGAACACTATCTGATCAGTATGACTTTTAAAATCACCAGCACAACTTACAGTGAGTAGGGTGAATCTCCAGAGAGGCCTCTGCAGAGTTTTTTGGGGCAGTAAGGATGTTAGCACAACTCATCAAGCAAGCCAATTAGGGGGCTCTGACTTTCACCAGCAAAGAACCACAGAAGATGAGACAACCCTTGATCAGGTCTGTTATTCTGTCAGTCACACATGCTAACTTTCTATGGCAAGAATTTAACATGTACCATTTTGGAGCACCTATCCATCTCTAACAAAACTGGTTCTCTGTTTTCCTCATCTCCTAAAACTCAATGTGGGTTTGTTTTATAATTTTGTTGTTGTTGTTTTTCCAGACAGGGTTTCTCTGTGCAGCCCTGGCTGACCTGGAACCTACTTTGTAGATCAACCTGGCCTTGAACTCAAGAGATTTGCCTCCTGAAAGCTAGGATTAAAGGCATTTACCACTATGCCTGGCTTGTTTTGTAACCTTTTGACTTATTTTAGTTTTTAATTATATGTATGTGTTTTTGTGTTTCTATGTGGGTGCATGCATGTGAGTATAGGTACCAAAGGGGTCTGGACAATGTCAGACTCCCCTGCACCTCAAGATCCAGGAGGCTGTGAGTGGCCTGAGCTTGGTGCCAGGAACAGAATTCAGATCCTTTGCAGGAGCAGTGCACACTCTTCACTACTGAGCCACCTTCCCAGCCCCTTTTTTGATGAAGGCCCTTCAGTGATGGGCCTTCATCATCAAAATTAACTTTTAGAATATTTCCAATGACCCCCAATTTCTTCTAACTGTGTTTGCAATCAATCTCTGCTCCCATCTCCAGCTCAAGTAATCACTAGTCAATGCTTTCTACAAATCTGCCTTTTGAGATATTTCATAAAACTAGAATCATACAATATCTTGGCTTCTTTTGGTTGGGCATAATTTTGAGACTCAAATATGGTGAAGCATCCTAGTATATTATCACTGTGATATCACTGTGATATCACTGATTGACACTATGACCAAGGCAACTCTTATAAATGTAAACATTTAATTGGGGCTGGCTTATAGTTCAGAGGTTTAGTCTATTATCATCATGATGGGAAGCATGGCAGCATGCAGGCAGACATGGTGCTGGAAAAGGAGCTGAGAGTTCTATATCTTTATCCATAGACAGCTGAAGGGGACTATGTGCCACACTGGGCTCAGCTTGAGCATAGGAGATCTCAAAGCATGTGCTCACAATGACACACTTCTTTCAATAAGGCCACATCACCTAACAGTGCCACTCCCTATACAGGACCAACTATTCAAACACAGGGTGTATGTATTCCATTGTATAGACACATCATATATGTCATGCTTATCTGTTTATTTCTTAAAAGACATTAGGCATTTGCAGTTTTGAGCAATTACAAATAAAGCTGCTATAAATATTTGTATATAGGTCTTTTATGGATATGGTTTCTGGTATGTTGGTTAGAAATGTAATAGCTACTCCTGGTTGTCAACTTGACTATATTTGGAATGAACTACAATCCAGAATTGGAGGGCTCAGCTGTGATCCAGATCATGAAACTAGAAGACACAAGTTTCTGACCTGGATCTTGGCATGGAGATCTTGAGGCAGAGTAGCCATGAAAAGCTTAGGCCCAGGTAAGGTAGTACACACCTTTAATCCCAAGAGACTAAGGCAAGGAGATCTCTGAGTTCAAGGTCATTCTACAGAGCAAGGTCCAGGCAGCTGGGATGATGGTCTTAAAGCCCACACCCTCAGTGATACACCTACTTCTACAAAGCCAAACAAACTCCAATAGGGCCACACCCTCTAATAGTGCCACTCCCTGTGCCAAGCATATATAAACTATCACAGATACCTAGGAGGAAATGCTGGGTCATATGATTAGGTTTTATCTAACTTTTTAAGAAACTACTGGTCTTTTCTAAGGTTGTACCATTTTATACCTGCTGTACATGATTAGAGAACTCCAGCCTTGTCAACATGTAGTGTAAAAACTCTTTAAAATTTTATCCATGGTAGTCATGCAGTGGTGGCACATGCCTTTAATCCCAGCACTCAATAGGCAAAGGCAGAGGCTGGCAGATCTCTACACTCAAGGCCAGGTCTATAGGGTGAATTCCAGGACAGCCAGGGCTACACAGAGAAATTGTCCCAAAAAACAACAAAAAATTATTCATAGTCAAAGGCAGTACTTTATTAGGTTTTAATTTGTATTTCTTTAATTACTAGTGATATTGAACATTTGTCAAGTACTTAATTGCTCGTTCTCTCTATCCCAGAATAGCATCAAGCTTGCAATTTTCCTGCCTCAACTTCCTAAGTGCTAGAATTAAAGTCAAGCACTACCATGCAGTCTGTTTTCTTGAAACAGGATTTCATGTAGCCCAAGCTGGCCTTGAATTTCTGAACTTCTTCCCAGTACTGAGATTACAAGCAAAGACTATGTATCTCATGGTTTTGCTTTTCTGTTTCAATTATTTAGTTAGATAATTACATAAGGATGTAGCCCAGAGAAGCCTTGAATTTGGCTTTTGTTGTTGTTGTTTGTTTTTCTAGGACAGGGTTTCTCTGTGTAGCCTTGGCTATCCTGGACTCACTTTATAGACCAGGCTGGTCTCAAATTTACAGAGATCTGCCTGCCTCTCCCTCCCAAGTGCTGGATTAAAGGTGTGTACCAATGTGCCCAGTAACCTTGAACTTGTTATAGCCAGACTGATTTTGAATTCCTGATCCTCTGTCTTGCACCTACAAGTACTTCCATGTTTTGATTCAATAATTCTTCTAGTCTGTTGATGAACCTTCATGTCAGCAGGGAAATGTATTAAAAGTTGAGGATACTTCAGTATTCACTAGCCACAGAGCCTGTTTGCGTTTCCTTTATAAATATGTACAGGTTCAGTCATATAAGGACTGTGTGGGTGGCTTTTTAAAGATTTATTTTATTTTAAATTTGTGTGGAGGGAGTATGTTCACATGAGTGCTAGTGCCCAAGAAGAAAGTTGGATGCCCTGAAGTTACATGTGGTTATGCACTGTCTGACATGAATGATGGGAACTGCACTCTGCTCTCTGGGACAGCAGTACACTCTTTTAACCACTAAGCCATCTCTCCAGCTCCACAGGATCAATTAGCTTATGCTGTATATGTGCATGGCTTCTAATATCCACGATACCTAAGATATTATTAAACCTACTATACCTGTAGCACCTCTCAGAATTCCCTGTTAAGTCCCCAGTCTGGCAGTTCATGACTTACCTGAAAAAGATCCACATCTAAAGCTAAGGGAGCCACTGATCTGCTTGTTCCTGGCTTCCGCAAGGTACTCACTATAACTAACCACACAAAATCAAGTGAAACACTCTGAAGGCAGCGATGGCCATTGCTAATCTTAGCCTTACCTTCTGTAATGAACTTCCTCACTAGAGCAGCTGGAGATGAGAGTGGGCATTGGAGAAGCCAAGTCAAGAATACCATGTATCTGGGCTGTTTTTCCTTGCAATCCTATACATCCTGGGGTAAGCACTTTGCAATATGTCTCTAGTCTCTCCTGCTTTACATTTGTCTTTGGAAACTGTACTTGTCAATCTTCTCACTCCATCATATGAGAAGTGAACTTTATGTTCTTTTCATTTTAGTATGTGCTTTCATTTCAACCTTGACTTTCATTTTAGACAGGTCCATACTGATCTAATAAGTGTGGAAATATTCTGAACTGTTCTGAACAAAAGATAAGCAGAAGATATTAAAGAAGCCAATTGTATTAGAGAATTCGTAAGCATAAAGGTAGGAGAAAAACAAAGAGAAAATAATCACAAGGCACAAGAAAAGAAAGAAATCATCCAGTGAGGAAAACCAACCAACCTGTGTGTAGTGGATAGTGAAGATGGCGTGGGATCTGCTGCTGGCCTCGTGAACATGGGTGGCCGCTGTGATCCTGTGTACACAAGGCAAGACAGTTAATGCAAGGACCATTTAAGCATGGTGGGACCTGAGAGACCCACAAAACATAAAAAATGTTAGAGCTGTGGTTAGTGAGATGGTTTAGTGAGTGAAGGCACCTGCTGCCAGGTCTGACAGCCTGAGTTCAATCCCCAGCACCCACATGGCTGCTCACAACTATCTGTAACTCCAGCTCCAGGGATTGGACATCTGCTTCTGGCCTCTGTGGGCACAACACACATGTGGTACACATACATTCAGGCAAGAAAACCATACATATAAAAATAAATTTTAAAAAAAGTAGTCCAAAGAAGGCAGAAGCAGCACTTTAGGTGCTGTTATCTGACATTAACAGAGAGAGAGTGGTTCCACGCTAACACTAAAACAGTTTTGAAATTATAAAAGAAAAATTAAGAGTAAAATTAGAATATTTGGGTATTATCGACCTGGAACAATATCCCAAAGATAGGCCTATTTAAATAAAGACAGTGACTTGTATTGGTAATGGTGTCTCACACCTGAAATCCCAGCACCTGAAAGAGGACTGCAGCAGGACTGAGTCTGAGGCCAGCCTGCACAGACCCTGTATCATTCAGAAACAAGGCTGGGGAAATGGCTCAGTGGGTAAAGTGAGCTTGAATCCTCAGCATCGATGTAAAAAGCTAGGCATGATGGCACGTCTGTAACCCCAATGCTGGGAGGTAAAGGCAGGAAGATCTCAGAGGGCTTGCTAAGCAGCTGGTCTAGCCAATCAATGAGCTCCAAACTCAGTAAGAGACCCTGACTCAAAAGTAAAGTGGAAGGCAACAGAGAAAGACATTTGACATTGAGTTTATATATACACATATACAAATAAGTAAATAAATATTTAAAAAAACAACAACAGCATACACATAAAAAAAAGACAAGTGTGGATAGTAAGTACGCTAGAGAAGCCTCACAGGGAGCTAAGCTATAGAGCAGAGAATTCATCTAACAATGTCAGAAAGCCTTTTGAACTGGGATCTTGAATGACATCGAGGCCATGTTTACATGTGGAGCTCAGAGCAGATCTTAGAAATCCATCCCAGTGTTAATCCCTCCTTTATCTAAATCTAGGTCAATGAATCTTCTGGTTAAAACTATCTCAGACTATTTCACTGACTTCTCTAAGGAGCTAGAGGACAGAAAAGGCTAAAAATCTAGGAGGTGTTCCTATAACCCAAGGATGCAGAGGGTTAGATGAATCTAACTCTTGTATTTATTTCATTTGTTTGTTTGTTGGCATTTAGGATTAAACCTAGGGCTCATGCTAGGCAACCATTCTACCACTGAGTCACATTCCAGTTCCCATTCCCTCACATAGCCCAGGTTGGCATCAAGTATGTAGCTGAGATGGGCTTTGAACTTCTGTTCTTACTTCTGTCTCTGAATGTTGGGTTTACAGCTGTGCACCATCACATCTAGTTTCCAGTGCTGAGCTCATACTGAACTATACACCAGCTCCTTACACTCCTTGTTATTTATTTTTTCAAAAAATTTTAAATTTGTTTATTATTGTACATGCATGAATGTCTGTATGTATGGGTACCACATATATACTTGGTGCCTGAAAAGGTCAAAAGAGGCTTCATATGCCCTGGAAGTTGGAGGTACAGACTGCTGTGAGCCTTCACTAGGTCCTCAAACATACTATGCAGCCTAGGCAGGTCTCAAACTGACTCATCCTGCCTCAGCCTCTCCTACTGCTGGCATTACAGGCAGGCAACCTCATGCCCACCTGCCTCTTAACTCTTGTTGTTTTGGGTTTTTTTTTTTTTTTTTTTTGAGACATGGACTCTTTTTCTTCCTCCTCTTCCTCCTCTTCCTCCTCTTCCTCCTCCTCTTCTTTTTCTTCTTCTTTCTCTTCCTCCTTCTTCCCCTCCTCCTCTTCCTCCTCCTTCTTCTTTTTCTTAAATCCAAGTGCTCTACCACTGACCTAAGTCCCCAGTCTCCAAGGTGTCTCTGTGTAGCTTTGGCTGTTGTGGAACTTGCTATGTAGACCAGGTTGACCTCAAATTCACAAAGGCCCACCTGGTATGTACAACCACACCCCACTTGAATCATAATTCTTAGTGATTCAAGAGCTCAGCTTATCCTGAATACCAGGCAAAAGTTCTTCTGAGAAGGTTCCATGAAATTCTGGGACTAATGTTAAATTTAAGTTTTTTCCTTTGTTTTTCAGTTAAAGGGTCTAGTAT
The DNA here is from genome assembly GCA_021653895.1 of Mastomys natalensis. Taxonomy (NCBI): domain Eukaryota; kingdom Metazoa; phylum Chordata; class Mammalia; order Rodentia; family Muridae; genus Mastomys; species Mastomys natalensis. The sequence goes on along the minus strand of JAJTUV010000279.1, from coordinate 2,539,893 downwards.
TAACAGGATAAATATAAAACTATAAATATTTCCTCACAGGGAAAACGGCTTTCCCCTAGGCATCTGAGTAATGTTTTTAAGTCCTCACATTAATTGAAAACATGAAATTGTTATCACACTGCATAGTAGCTTTAGGGGCACGTAAGTTACTCTCTTTTTTTTTTTTTTTTTTTTTTCTTTTCTTTTATTTATTTATTTATTTATTATTTATTTATTTATTTTCTTGCGTATTCGATGGAAAATGGGAGGGAGGGAGGAAGGGAGGGAGGGAGGGAGCGTAAGTTACTCTCTTAAGATGTATTTATTTTATTTATATGAGTACACTGTTACTGTCTTCAGACACACCAGAAGATGGCAGCAGATCCCATTACAGATGGTTGTAAGCCACCATGTGTTTGCTGGGAACTGAACTCAGGACCTTCGGAAGAGCAGTCAGTGCTCTTAACTGCTGAGCCATCTCTCCAGCCACCAAGTTATTCTCTTATTTTCATTTGCCTATAACCTCACAAGAATAGAAAACTACATGAAAAAAATGGTTTTATGAATCATCTTATCCTATTATTCATCTTTGCCAAGCTGAGCAGACATTACTACCCAATATTATCATGTCCAGAGCAAACTCTATTTTCTTTGTAGTGTGAAGCGCAGTAACTTAGTCATGTTCTTGATCTGAGAAGACCTGGCTGTACACTGCAGAGAAGTACAGAAAGATCACTGCAAAGGTGGCGCCCACTCTCCTTTGGCCAAGCTCTCCAAAGGACAGGGGAACACAGGATGGCAAAAGCAGACTGCAGAAACACCCTCACCCAACAAACATTTTACCTGTTTGCTATCCCCTCCTCCAGGAGCTGGATAACTTGCTGATAGTTGGTAACAACATGCTGAGACAGACCTTGTGAAGGGAGAAAAGAGATCCCATGAAATTTCTGGTAAACTAACTTTTCCTGTAGGCTTCTATCATTCTTCTTACTATACTTATATATTTATTTCCTATATGAGTTTAAATGCAGGCCCACCATATTGCTCATGGGCAGTCACAGGACAATTTACAGGCGTCACTTTTTTCCCTCCACCAGGTAGGATCTAGGAATTGAACTCAGGTCATCAGGTTTGATGGAAAAAAACCTCTGGACCCAACAAGCCATCTTGCCAGCTCTAATTATTTTTTAATTTTTAAAATTTACTTATTATTCTTATATTACTTGATAAGCTAGAATGAGGAATTCTGACTAATAAGATCACTCAGATAAAAAAAATAATAAATATGTATTGAAACCTCATCAGGTAGCCAGTGTATTTCCACAAAAATTATAGTTTAGAATTCATGTAGTGGCCATGCTTAGAACAAAAAAATTTTCTTACAGCTTTACTACAGAAGTTATAAGAAATCTCCTCCTCCTCATATATTATTGCTGGGCTTCACAAAATTCCTGATGGGAAAGTGATATTTTCCCCACAAGGTGGCAGACTCAGTTTAGCGTACAAAATAAATAGTAGATATATTTCTCTTCTTTCAAGTTTACAACATAAAATTGTACTATGTGACACATCATAGACAAACGCTACAGAAATAGGGGACAAATATGCTGAGCAAATCAGAGTAGTGGCGGGGTGGGGGTGTGTGGCTCTGTGGGCAAAGCAAGGCTAGGACAAGGCATTACAGAATGTGAAGGCTTCAGACATGAGCCTAAAGACACAAAGGAAACCTTTATGGCAAAGCCACCCACAGCATTTACCAATGCTAGAGAACCTCTGCTGAGTATCAGAGCCTCAGGGACAAGACAGTGCCATAGGTCTACTGCTAGATAAATGTATAGCAGAAGCTGACCAAGTAACTTGTGACTAGACTGCAGGTGAGTGGCTGCAATCAATTTTCTGAGGAATTTTTCAGGAATCAAGGTACAGGGTTATAGTCCGTCCATAGCATACCCAAATTGCCCAGTCCCTCAATTTTTTGTTTGTTTTGTATTATTTTTTGAAACAGGGTCTCAACTCTAGCTCAGGATGCCATTGGACTCAAAAAAAAAAATCCTCTTGCCCCTGCCTCTTGAGCGCAGAGATTGTATATAACGCCTGCTTGGGCGTTATAATAGAAAGAAATAGTTCTAATAGAAAGAAGCCCAAAGGACCCAAGACAAGAATGAGTTGAGTTTGAAGTAAATAAGCCTTTCCAAAGTCTGCAGCTAAGCTTCCCATACCTCTACTGGATCCTACCCTACTTCTTAATCTCTAGTGCTCAAAGGAACTTAGAACAAGAAAGGGAGACCAATTCCTAAGAACAGTTTTACAAATACTGTCTGCCACAAACCTTACCAGCAAACCAAACACACATGTAAGCCTGGGAATATAAATGGAAGATACCCAAGAAAGATGAAGAAACTAAAATTACCAGGCAGATCCAAAAGCAACCCTGGCTGGTATTTTCAAGGACTTAACAGACAGACAGCAAAATTCCAGAGGATATTGGAAAGAGTCAAGTAGAGGTGTGCTGAGGTCTCCTGGCTGTGTCTAAAGAGGAGGGAGGGCAGAGAGAAACAGAAAGAGAAAGTGGCAGGGAACATTTTAAAATGTGGAGTCTAAGCACTGACATATCTATTTGACAGTATTATTTTACATGGAAAAGGAAATTAAAAGGGGCATTTTTATTACCAAAGCCAGGCTGCCAGGGGAAGAAACACTTGGTAGCAGAATCAGTGAATGCCACTGACCAGCATGCCCATTCAGAAGAGCACTCAAGTGCCTCTCCTTATCAGGATTTACGTTAGCATACGGCTGTGAGGAAAGTAGCACAGCTTATCAGTTACAGGACACCAGACCTTAGAATAACTGACACCATGTTAGAGGCACAGAGGCACTGCTCTAACCTAAGAGCCTAGCATGGAGACCTTAACACTGGCCAAAAGGAGAAGAAGGTCTAATCCATCCAAGTATAGAGTTCCAAGAAAGTCACTAAACATCCTATTCTCCTGTTTTGGCTTCTGGAGTTCCTGTTCTGGCTGAGGTGCCAAGATGTGGGTTTTTCTTTTTCTTTCTGGGCTTAAAAGCCCACCCTGACAGCTGGAGAGATGGTTCAGAGATTAAGAGTACTGGCTGCTCATCCAGAGGTCCTGAGTTGAATTCCAAGTAATAACATGGCAGCTCACATACATGCAGACAAAGCACTACATATGTAATAATTAACTCTTTTTTAAAAAAAGGACCACTCTGAGAAAGGTTCAGGACTGTGCTTGGGTTCTGAACACCTAGTACAGTTGCCCACTGGCTAATAAGGACTTTCTATTGGCTTGAACCTGTGTCTAAGTAGTTTTATCTAGTGGCTACACCCCACAATAAAATGATACAACTTTACTCCTTAAAAGAGCACAACTGTCCCTCCTAAACTGCTGAACCAAGGCTCATAAAGTAAATGAGAGACGGTACTCAGGCCCAGTGTCAGCACTTGACTCTACTCACCTTCCCGGACTGGGTCCTGTGAGCCTTTCAAGCTTAGCATCAATCGTTACCTGTCAGATCTGTCAGAAGAGCTTCTCTTGACCACACACAGAGGTTCAGCTGCCTACATGTTCCAGGGGTCTTTTTTTTTTAGCTTATTCTTTTTGGTTTTTCTTTTTTTTTTTTTTTTTAATATTTATTTATTTTATGTATGTGAGTACACTGTCGCTGTCTTCAGACACACCAGAAGAGGGCATCAGATTCCATTACAAAGATGGTTGTGAGCCACCTGTGGTTGCTGGGAATTGAACTCAGGACCTCTGGAAGAGCAGTCAGTGCTCTTAACCACTGAGCCATCTTTCCAGCCCCTCTTTTTGGTTTTTCAATACACAATTTCTCTGTGTAGCCCTGGCTGTCCTGGAACCCACTCTGTAGACTGGCTGAACTTGAACATACAGAAATACATCTGCTGGAATTACAGGGGTCTTTCCTCCTCTTTCTCTTCTTCTTCCTCCTCTTCCTCCTCCTCTTCTTTCTCTTCCTCTTCTTCCTCCTTCTCCTTCTCTTTTTGGTGTTTTGAGACAGGGTTTCTGTGTGTAACTCTTGCTGTCTCAGCTGTCCTGGAACTTGCTCTGTAGAGCAGATTGGCTTCAAACTCAGAGATTCACCTGCCTCTGCCTCCCAAGTGCTAGGACTAAAGGTGTGCACCACCACCACCCAGCTTCAGAGGTCTTTTCAATCACTGTATCTAGGTACTTTATAAACCTTTATCACAATGTGTAATTGTTTGCCTTCTGACACTTTCACCAGAATTTAAGCTTTCTGTGAAGACAGGGCCAAGTCACGTCAGCTTATCAGCATCCATTGTCCAGCACAGTAGCCAGCATACAGAAAACCACATTACACATGCTGAGAAAGTTATCAAACTTTAGGAGAACTTCCTACACCTCAGGTGGTTCTCCAAGTCCCAAGATCACAGAAGCTTACCTTGGACATAGGGTCCCATCTCTGGGTGCTCCCTGACCCTTAAAGTATAAGGCTTATTTGGATTGGATTGCTTCAAAAGATCTCTCACACGTTCATTGTAGATTTCTAGGAAGCTAAAGACACAGAAAAAGGCAAGATAATTAGATTCTGAAGAAAAAGGAAAAACACTAAATTGAAAACCAAAAGGTTCTGGCTTCCTGTTCTGGCTCTGATAACCTTAAGACTTCAACCAAGCCAGGGATCCCACTTAAGGGTCTTTCTTCATGTGCACAGCAAGATTTTGACCACTGGCTACATTATATCTGAGTTTATAACATCAGTGCCCATTTTTAGATTAGCTCTCAATGAAAGATGAAATGTGATCCTTCTTTTGTTCCAGTTTGTTTGTTCTATAATATTTATATGGGGGGGAGTGTACATGTGAGTGCTGGTTCCCTCCAAGGCCAAAATAAGTCAGATCCCCTGGACTAGATTTGCAGGAAGTTATGAACTATCAGACATGAATGCTGGAAATAAAACGAGTCCTCTGCAAAAGTAGTTGTATATGTACTTGTGATAATTTGAATGAGAAATGTCCCGCAAAGTCTCAGGCATCTAACTTGTTGGTCCCTAGATCACCAGTCAGGCACTATTTGGGGGAGGTATGGGTGGTTGTGGTGCTTTGAATGAGGATGGTTCCCATACACTATAGGTTCATAAACTTGAATGCTTCCTCTCAAGGACCACTCCTAAGCCAACAGAGGAAATTAAAGAGGAAGGTCCCATCCCTGGCCCTGTTGTAAGCTGACAACTCTCATCTGTTTTACAATCAAGACTGTGAATAAGATATTATACTTTCTACAGATCTATTTCATTCTTAACTAAACCAATAATGATTACATATGCAGGAGTGGAAGAGAGGAGGTGAAAAAGGAAGGAGAATACAAGATTTAAAGAAAAATTAGTAAAGTCAGGCAGTGGTGGTGCATACCTTGAATCCCAGCACTCAAGAGGCAGAGGTATGCTGATCTCTGTGAGTGTGAGACTAGCCTGGTCTACAGCCAGTTATAGTACAGTCAGGGCTATGCAGAGAAATCCTGTCTCAGGAAAGAAGGGAAGGAAGGAAGGAAGGAAGGAAGGAAGGAAGGGAGGGAGGAGGGAGGGAGGGAGGGAAGGAGGGAGGGAAGGAGGGAGGGAAGGAGGGAGGGAGAAAAGAAAAAAAGAGGGCTGGAGAGATGGTTCAGCTGTTAAGAGCACTGACTGCTCTTCCAGAGGTCCTGAGTTCAATTCCCAGCAACCACATGGTGGCTCACAATCATCTGTAATGGGGTCTGATACCCTCTTTTGGTGTGTCTGAAGACAGCTACAATGTACTCATACAAATAAAATTATAAAAAAAAAGGGGGGAGGGGTGCAGAAAAAAGAAAACCTAGTAATCACATATCAATATTTTACTCACTGCAGCTTGGTTAAAACATTATTTTGTCAGGCCATGAAGGATCTTGCTTACAACCACACACTCGGGAGAATAAAACAGCAGGATAAAGAGTCTGAGGCCAGCCTAGGTTACATAGCATGATGTTGTCCAACAAAACAAAACAAAAATCTTGGTTCTAGCACTAGTCTAGGAAGTTGGTCTAAAATCTACAGAATGAGCCAACAAGGGTTAGGAGGGGAAATCCCAAAAGTAAGAATGAGACTACAGGAAGTGAGGGGAACAGAGGCACTAGAGGAACCTGATGGGTTAGTCCAAGGGAGGGAATTACAGTTTCTGTAACCCAAAGGCTTAAGTATGTTTCCCATGTCCTATACTGCATGATGGGTCTTCTGTGGATTCTGTCCATCCCTCTAATGACTCTGTGAAAGGAGCTGGAAACATGAAATCTGAAGTGGAAATGGGACATCTGGGGTCTGGAGCCTGAGCTCTTACCTTACTTTTTTGCTACAGGAATAAGGCATCGAGGCACAGTCATCCTTCCTGATGAAGAGACCCTGCACAAACCAGAGGGTTAGGTTTTACTGGAGGATCTAACATAGGAAACTCACTGTGGGAGAACATGACAAAAGAGAATCTATACCTCACATATCCTCGGAGTCAACCCAACAGAGGCCTGGTAACAAAAAAAAAAGGAAAACATTACTGCTTACTGGGGGCACATGCCCTCCTCTTACCACAAAACACCTGGAAACCTGGAGTCCCTGAGCACACAGGGTGTGAGCTTGTGTGTGTGTGTGTTAGCTAGCCTCTATAGAAGTATACAGAAGATGGAGACACTAATAAAAGAACGTACAGATGAGGGGCAGATTATCATCATAAGACAGATAGGAGAAGCAGGCAAACCTAGACATGTGCTTTCCTGTAATGAACTTTATCGTGCTTGGGTAAGTTCACACTACTCATGTGGTCTCTTCTGGATCCCTACTGCTATCCCTAGACACAGGACACATGAATGAACACCCTCTGCAAAACTGTGCAGAAATTCAAAGAAGCCACTATTTCCTCTACCTCATATCCAAAGGTTTACGGTTTTATTCCCCTTGGTTCGATGGGCAACTTTTAATTTCAAATATCTGAAACCACACTAGTCATGGACCAAGGAAACAATGAGCTGGGTCCAGAGGGGTGAATACTTCAGACTGTCCCTATGCAAGGTCATCTGTCAACGCTGCCCAGGTCATCTCATTAGCATACTTCTAAATCTAAAACAAAGAAAGGATAGTCTTTTGTTTGTTTGCTTTGTTTTGTTTTTCAAGACAGGATTTCTCTATGTAACAGAGTCTTGACTGTCCTGTTTTTTGAACTAAACTGGCCTCAAACTCACAGAGATCTTCCTGCCTCTGCTGGAACTAAAGATGTGTACCACCACGTCTAGCATCAGAAAAGGTATTATTAAAGAATGCTATCCTAGCCGGGCGGTGGTGGCGCACGCCTTTAATCCCAGCACTTGGGAGGCAGAGGCAGGCAGATTTCTGAGTTCAAGGCCAGCCTGGTCTACAGCTTGAGTTCCAGGACAGCCAGGGCTACACAGAGAAGCCCTGTCTCGAAAAACCAATGCTATCCTTTTAACTTTATTTTTGTTGCTGTTATTTGTTTTGAGACAGTCTCAGTGTGCATCCCTGGCTGGCTGAGAACTCAAGAGATTTATCTGCCTCTCCTCTCAAATGCTGGGATTAAAGGTATGCACTACCGCACCTAGAATTATCCCCTCAATTCTCTGTGATTAAAAACAACTTACATTATACTCTGCATAGTTTTAAATGCTCCCAGAGTTTCTCTTGCTTTCTTTTAACACACATAACTTTTAAACTTGGACACAGCAGTCTCATCTTTGTACAGCACTAGGAGTTAGCCCAGATTAATCCCCAACGAAAGTATTAAGCTTCAAGTGATTGGCCCAGAAATGATATGCATCTCTAGTAGGACCAATAGACTCTTGTGTCAAAGTGAACCATGAAATTCTGGTTTCTCAAGGCTTCACAAAAAGAAACTAATTATACAAAGTTTACCGTTCAGTTAAAGTGGTGAAGTCCCATTGTTAATAGAGAAGAGGGCCGTCAATCTCATTAACGCTGACTATGGAGGTTACACTCTCTATCCCAGTGGTGAGGACAATGTAAGATTCAGATTTTCTGGGGCATTAGAAGATAGTTCACTTCAGTGCTAATACTCACTGGAGTCCCCAGCATGGTGTATGTCTTTCCAGAGCCTGTCTGCCCATAGGCAAAGAGACATATATTGTAGCCTTTGGCAGCTCCAGACAGTACTTCAGTCCCCAAGTCCCGGAACACCTGTAACAACGAAAGCAGAGAGCTTGCCATTGGCCTGTCTTCCCATAGCACATTTAGAAATATTTTAAATCTAAAAAATACAACATATTGAATCTAAACTCAATCATTTCATAAGACTCAATTCAACTTCAGGAAAAAGACTGTAATGAAAAATTCAGTAAGTCAATTGCTCAAATACTTTTAAGTACCTATATCAGCCTAGATTTTTTTAATTAATTATGTATGTATGTATGTATGTATGTATGTATGTATGTATGTATGTGAGTACACTATTGCTCTCTTCAGACACACCAGAAGAGGGCATCAGATCCCATTACAGATGGTTGTGAGCCACCATGTGGTTGCTGGGAATTGAATTCAGGACCTCTGAAAGAGCAGTCAGTGCTCTTAACTGCTGAGCCATCTCTCCAGCCCCAGCCTAGATTTTTTTTTTTTAGTACATATTTTCTAGTCCTTTTTAAAAAAATTATTTTATTTTTAATTATCTCTGTGTATGTGCATGTATTTCGTAGAGTATTGCATGCAAATGTGAGTACCTGCTGATACCAGAAGAAGGTAGTCAGATGCCATGGGATTGAAGTTACAGACAGTTGTGAGCTATCTGTATTAGGAACTGAATTGGGTCCTCTGAAAGAGAAGTAAGTATTCTTTTTTTTTTTTTTGGTTTTTCGAGACAGGGTTTCTCTGTGTAGCCCTGGCTGTCCTGGAACTCACTCTGTAGACCAGGCTGGCCTCAAACTCAGAAATCCGCCTGCCTCTGCCTCCCGAGTGCTGGATTAAAGGCATGCGCCACCACCGCCCCGGCTGCAGTAAGTATTCTTAAGGGACTGAGCTGTATCTTAGCCTCAGTGTTCTACAGTCTAACAAAAATATTCTAAGGCAGGACAAAGATAAAAAGCAAAAACATACATACTCTTCCTCATACAAGGAAACACTTACTATGGCTAATGGGATGGTAACAGTGAAACACTGCCCAAAAAAGGTAAATTCAAGGTCTGAAGACCCCACAGGATGCGTTTCTCTTGCAAGTTAGGGAAAGTTGTCCCTGAGGATCTGTTTCTGACTGCCCCTGAGAGCTGGCAGGTTCTGCTAGACAAGCACTTGTTGAGGTCAGGTTTTAGGACAAATGCAGAAACCTCCAAAAGTCCTCATGTGGAAGCTGAACTTTAAGTTCCTAGGTTTCCCGAAACCTCAACTGAACTCTGCTAGGCGGCACCCCAACACTTTCAGCCACTGGTGTTGATCTTGGTGAAAAGCAGAACCCAGTTCTCTAACTCAGCGTCCTCTTCACTTGCTGGTGCTGGTACAATGACACCCGAGAAGAGAGAAGAGGCTATCAACCAGGGAGATTTTCCAAAGAAAGACAAAAGCAGGCAGCAGTTAACAAACGCCCCCAGAGGAGCAAGCACAGCAGCAGAAGTGTGGCAGATGGCGCTCCTCTCTGTTCTGTGCTGTGATTCCTGACGCCTAGGGGGTGTCAATGTGTTCCTGATCTTTTGGGTTTTTTTCAACTTCCTTTCAATTCTGACTCATCTGCTATGGTTCCAAATTGTAGTGTGGGTGGTATACTTCAAAGCAGGGTGATCCTGGGCAAGTTTTTGGAAGCTTCAGTTTCTCTAGCTGTAAGATGGATGTTTGTATCAGTATCACACAGACTGCTATAGAGACTGATGTCACACATGAAACTAGGGGCAACCAGAAAAAGACAGGAGCTAAGTCAGGACTGCATGGCTCCGTATTTTAGCAGCTGCACTTATGCTTCTTGGCAGAGAACTGTTTGTTTTTGTTTGCTTTTTAATGCTTCCATTATCTGGGCAAAAGGCCAAAGGAACCCAGTGTGCAGTAAAAGACTTGAGCTCCCATGATCTCTCTCTAGTCACACTAACTCCATATTAGCAAAGTTAAAGATCGGGGAGGTCTTGTTTGCCTCCTAATAGAGCAGGTGAAATTCTTGAGTCTGAAGAAGTAGTATATTTTGCTGCACATTATACTAGATGAGTTAACTACCACCCACTAATTATTTGGAAAATCTTCCACAGAATTCCAACTTCCTAGGAAAGAAGAGGTAGAGACAGCAAAAAAACATATCTAAATATAATTTTTTTTCTGCCCACAGTTTATGATCAGCTGAGCAAAGAGACAGTAAAAAAAAAAAAAAAAACAAAAAAAAAAACAACAACAACAACAAAATGTTATTTTGTCCATATTTTTCCATTAATTAATTTATTCACTTTACATCCTCATTGAAGGCCCCACTCACTTCCTGGTCCCTCCTTCACCCAGCCCTTATCCCATTCCCTTCTCCTCTGAGAAAGTGTAGCCCCTCCCTTGGGTATCACCCCACTTTGGCATACCAAGTCGCTGTAGGGCTAGGAAAATCCTCTCATACTGAGGCCACAAAAGGTGGCCCAGTTAGGGGAATTGGATCCACAGGCAGGCAACAGAGTCTAGGACAGCCCCTGCTCCAGTTGTTGGGAGACCCGCATGAAGACCAAGCTGTACATCTGCTATATATGTATAGTGGGCCTAGGTCCTCTTTGTCTATGTTTTTATCCAAATGCAAATAACTGCCTAAATGTTTCTGAACATATCTTTAAAAAAGCACTTTGCCTAATGATAAAAGTTGTCAACAGGCTTCTGGGCTCCAGCCAAGAATGATGGACTTAGCCCATCTGATCCTGGAAAATCCACAACCTTAAAAAGAGAAAAATAGGCAAAGAATGTGTGTTCTACTACACCGAGGTTAACACAACGAAGCAGATGTAAAGAGCTCACTGTGACAACCTAAAAGTTAATATGAGACACTGAACTACAGTGTACTGCAGATTCCTATTCAGGAGAGATAAACAACTTCATCTGTCTGTCTGTCTGTCTGTCTGTCTTTAAGAGTTCAAGTAGTAGAAAGTATATAATACAGACTAACCATAGCCTTTTGTTTTGGTTGTTTGTTTGGTTGGTTGGTTGGCTAGTTGGTTTGGTTTTTTGGTTTCTCTGTGCAGCTATCCTAGAACTAGTTTTGTAGACCAAGCTGGCCTCAAACTCAGAGAGATTCACCTGCTTCTTGCTCCTGACTGTTGAGATTAAACAGGTACACCACCATGCTTGGCTGAGACATGCCTATATGCCTTTCTCAAATCCAGCTAGAATCAACAACACTGTTAACTATGTCATAACAACCGTTCAAGATCCAAACATGCCTAGGCCATGGTGGCGCACGCCTTTGATCCCAGCACTTGGGAGGCAGAGGCAGGCGGATTTCTGAGTTCGAGGCCAGCCTGGCCTACAAAGTGAGTTCTAGGACAGCCCAGGCTACACAGAGAAACCCTGTCTCGAAAAACCAAAAAAAGAAAGAAAAAAAAAAAAAAAAAGATCCAAATAAAAGGGATGGCCTATATATTACTAAAGCAACTTGCCATTGATAGGTTTCTTTGGTATGGATAGATTTTTGTTCTGTTAGATATTATGTTATCTATCCCAAGTCGACTCATACCAAAAGTAACTTTAACTTTATGTCATGTTAACATAAGCTGGAGTCATTTGGAAAGAGGGACTCTCAAACTGAAAACAGTGCCTCCATCAGAGTTGCCTGTAGGCTACCTTCAGTCCAGTGTAAACCTTTAATTCCCAGCACTCAGGAGACAGAGGCCTGCAGATCTCTGTGAGTTGAGGACAGCCAACGCTGTTAACAGAAAACTCCATCTTAAAAACAAACAAAGAGTTGCCTGCGGACACGTCTACAGTGCTTTTTCTCAATTGCTGATTGTGGGGTGGGGCCCAGCCCACTGTGGGTGGTGCCATACTGAGCTGGTGCTGTAAGAAAGCAGACTGAATAAGCCATGAGGAGCAAGCCAATAAGAAGCCAGCACTCCTCCAAGACTTCTGCCTCCAGATTCCTGCCCTGCCTGACTTGCCTCAGTGATGAATTGGTACCTGGAAGTATAAGATAAAATAAATCCTTTTCTCCTTAGGTTGACTTTTGTCAACAGTGTTTATCAAAGCAATAGAAACTGAGATGCCGGGCGGTGGGGCGCATGCCTTTGATCCCAGCACTTGGGAGGCAGAGGCAGGTGGATTTCTGAGTTCAAGACCAGCCTGGTCTACAGAGTGAGTTCCAAGACAGCCAGGGCTACACAGAGAAACCCTGTCTCGGAAAAAAAAAAAAAAAAAAAAAGAAACTGAGACAATTCCAATATAGAATGAGAAAGTATTAAAACTAAGTATCAAATATTAACTTCAAATGTTGCTACCAGAAACATTTTAGTGAAGAACTAAGAGAGATGTTTAAAATCTGAAAAGACTTGGGTTTTGATGGGACTTTTTTTTTTTTTCTTTAAAAATTAACTCTATTTGGTACCAAGAACCTTTAATTCAGAAGCTGATCTAAACAACTGCTGGCACTTAACTCAATCATATGATTTTCAATTACACCATTAATCACCTAGAGAAACCTTAATGGTCCCAGAACTGTACTTACCCCGCCCATTGCAGAGATAATGAGGTGAGGATGACTGGATATATGTACACACTGATCCACCATGAAACCTCACTGTGCTATAAAAAGCAAAGTTTGGAGTCTCTTCTTTGAAGAGAGACTATTCTTGTAAGATCTGTAATTCAGTGGGGCTTTAGTTGGCAAAAGAACAACCTAACTCTTCCTCTAAAGAGATGCACTGAAAGTTTAATAGGAAAAAACACAGACTTTGAGATTTCTGTGTTAAAAGCTGGATCTCTGGCCAAATAACTTAAACTCGGTTTCCTTATCTGTGAAATGAATAATGCTCCCAATTCAGGAGCTCAGTAGTACAGTGCCCTGCCTATCAAACTCCAGAACCATAAACAATTATAATCATGCCTAACACAGGGTTAATAGACATCATTTCAGCCCTGGCCCAAGTACAGATCAAACATTGTCTTTGTTTCTCTAGAGCATATTTCCCCACAGGAAAAGAAGCATCAGCCTCTATCTGACTTTGGCAGATGAATAAAGATTTCCTGTTTGTCTGGCGTTGAGATCAGGCGATACCCTGTGCTAAGTTACTCCATACTGTATAAAACAGTGGATTCTCACTGCCCTAAGAGACTCTGCAAGTAGCTTTTGACTCTGTTTTGAGGGTGAAGGATATCAGCCATTGGATGGACCCAGAAACTGTACCACAGTCAGCACCACTAATCCAGCATGAACTAATGGATGATGGGGAGCCATTCAGTACATTTACTGGGGAGAACTGAAACTGTGGGAGCACATGGGTATTTTACAATCATATAAATATAAAGGTGGACACACCTTAATCCAGCCCCTGAGAAGCAGAGGCAGATGATGTCTGAGTTCAAGGCCAGCCTGGTCTACAGAGTTCCAGGACAGCCAGGAATACACAAAGAAACCCTGTCTTAAAGGAGGGAAGCTGAATCCAAGAATTTACTAGACACACAAGTCTAAGGAAAGAGTAGGATTCTCTTGTACCCCATCAAGTGACAGATATCTAACATTATGATGGCATGGATGATACCAACCTAACTTCCGATACCTGGTGTGTGCGTCATGGACTGAGAATTCTCAACTCAGCTTGGTGCCACACTGCTGGTGCAGCCTACTCAAAGGCCTGCTCATTCCCCCTATCTGCCCATGTTTGCCTATGTGGATGTGAACCTGGACCTGCCTCCCTCTTTCCTGCTCTGGGCTTGTTTCCTTTCATCTCTCAGCTGTAATATTACTGGGACAATCACTGAACCCTAAACTTGGTTTGACAATCACAGGGCACTAAAACAGTCACTTCATTTCTCAATTTTGAAAGTTGCATTGTGGCTATATCACAGAATACCCTCTTATAGGAAATGAACACTCAAGAATTGGGGGAAACTTCCAAATGGTTCAGGGAAGAAAAAATTTTAAATGTACTATCTTCTCTGTGAATTTGTAAATGCCTCAAGAATTCTATTTTAATAAAAGGGCGAGAGTATAGCTTGGTGGTTAAGGGTGCTTGCCTAGCATGTACAAGACCATGGATCTCCTGAAAAGGTATGAAAAAAGTAACCAGAAAGCACACTGCATTTGGGTTAAATCTGGGTCACATGGCTACCAGTGTTACCACTTTCTATGTGGTAACTTTCTATTGTCAGTCACGTGCTGTTTCCTTTTACACCATTGGTAAAATAGGGATGATGAGAATAAAAACTCAAAGTTTACTTTTAGAAACAGATGATATCAATTAGCAGGAAATAATGCATGAAACTGCTATTCAAGCATAGGATAGTTTACAATCTGATTGAGACAGATGAATAATGGCCAGAAAACAAACACGCTAGTGACATAAGAAATATGCTGTGCACTGCATCAGCTGGGAGTGAGCTAGACCAGTGACTCTCAAGCCAGAATCATTCCCTAGAACTTTAATACAAACACTCCTTAGAAAAGGAGGGGAAACTACAGGGGATAGCACAGCAACTTGTAGCAGTGGAAACTGACTACCCTGAGCTCACAAGAGAGAGCTCAAAGACAAGAAAGAGATCACCAGGCCTGAGAGGAGGGAGGCAGACAGGGTACCTACCAGTTTAGGGGAAGCTTGACTTACAGACTGCCAAACTGGACAAATACAGAACCTGCATGGTCTATGCTAGGTCCTCTGCATATACATTATGGCTCTGTAGCTTGCTGTTCTTGTGGGACTTTTGCATGCTCTTGGGACCCTTTTCCTCCCACTAGGTTGCCTCAGTCAGCCTTGACATGAGGGTTTGTGCCTAATCTTACTATAACATGTTAAGTCATGTTTGATTGGTATCCCTGGGAAGCCTGCATGCATATGCACACACACACACACAACACACACACACAAGCAATATATACATACATATGTATGTATGTATATATATATATATATATATAATATTGTATATATTGTATATATATACATATATATGTATTGTGTATATATATATAATATTGTATATATTGTATATATATATATACATATATATTGTATATATTGTAGGGAAACTGAGGAGAGTGGATCTGGAGGAGAGGGAGGTGGAGGAGGGACTTGGAGGAGTGGAGATAAGGGAAACTGTGGTTGTGATATAATGTATGAAAATTTTTTTAAAAAAGATTACCAGAGTGGACCAATCCTATTGCAGAAAACTGCCTCCCCAATCTCCTGCTAGGGATCTCATTCATTTGACCCCAGTCTCAAGCCAGAGGGGAAAGGAACCCACTGGTCAGCGTGTATGGGCTGGGCCACCCCTTGGGGCACAGAGTAAGATGGGAATGGGTGAAGAGTTGACATGGAGGAGCAAAATGAAGTGACTCAACCTACCAGAGGAGAAGGCTGCCTGAAGAACCAAGAACATGGCATGGATGGTATATACAAAGACTGGACTGGAAATGTCCCAAGGGCTAGTATTTGGTTGACTTGGTTCCCTGAGGGGCAGTGTGAGGCAGACTAGTGCCCTGTAAGGAGGCTGGGGCCTCTGGCCCCTTCTTCATCCTCTCTTCTCCTGACCTTAGCAACAAACACCTTATTCTCTCTCTTTACTTTCCAGCAGTTCTGCTCTGCCTCACTCTTACCACAGGTCTTCAAGCAACAGGGTAGAATGAATATAAACTGTAGCTCCTGCCCCAAATAAATCCTTTCTTGTCAAAGCTGATTGTCTCAGGTATTCACTATAGCAATGGGAAAATGACTCAGGAGAAACCTGAACAGGGCCTGTCTAAGCTGTACGAACAACTGTGTCACACTGTGGGAAACTGACTGAATGGAACTTGGAACAAACAAACACTCCAGGACTCAAATGTTAGTGCCAGCTAAGAACTGTGCTTACTTTCTTCTACTAAGTGCAGTGTGTCCTTCCCATGATAAGGCAACCACAGTTCTATAAGACTATTAGGACAGAAATAAAGAAATCACTGATAGATAACCCTTCAATCACAGAAAATAAAACTGAAAGTATGAATCACCCAAAATGCAATGGAAATAACAGTGTATCAGTAAATACAGCAAACACTGTGACCACAATAAAGTATAGTTTCATATACTCTAGTTACAAAAAACAGCTTACATGTAGTTTAACCAATAGTCTTTCTACAGAATTAAGGGAGATGGGGGGAGGAAGATAAGTAGAACTTAATTAGTAGATAAACTTTTCCTCCACAGAAGGAAAATTTTGGGAAATAAAGCAAATTTTGGTCTGTGCAACAACATGGATGGACCTTGAATAGTATTCAAGGTTAGTAAATGGAGAAATTCTTTTTTCTTTTTCAATTTTGAAACAGAGTCTCAGTGTGTAGTTCAGGCTAGCCTCAAACTCACAGATCCACCTGTCTCTGCATCCCTAGTGCTGAAAATTAACTGCATGCATCACCAGGCCCAGGGAAAAAAAATGAAGCAAACAAAACGACAAAAACAAAATCTACTCCTAACAATTTGTGGACTCAGTTTGTTCTTTCTGCCTTATAGGTCCTGGGGAATCCAATTCAGGTTGTCAGACTTGGTGGCAAGTGCCTTAACCTGATGGACTATCTCACCAGCCAGGAAAAAAAAATACCAATTCTGAATTTATGATATCTGGAAAACACAAAACTCTCAAAACAGAAAGCTGTCAGGAGCTAAAGTGGGAAAATATGTAATACACAGGGATAGCATTGAGAGTGACTCGAGGCACTACATGTATTCTGCTTTCTGAAGAGGTGATTTTAAAATCCTATTTGAGGTATCTCCCCATTTCACCCAGCACACAAGTGACCTGGGTTCAGGTCTCAGGACTAGGGAAAAAAAATCACAAAAACACACACCAAAAAATGGATCTTAGGAGTAGGGAGAGATTGTTCAGCAGTTAAGAATGCTTGCTGCCCTTACAGAGGCCCAAGGTTGGTTCCCAACACCAGTCTCAGCTGGCTCACAGCTGCTGCCTGTAACTCCAGCTCCAGGGCTCCGACACCTCTGGCTTCTGTGGGCACTGCATTGACAGGCATATAAGCATACATACATACTAAATTACTTAGTTATTTTATGTGTACTACATGCATGCCTGGTACACACAGAGGTCAGAAGCAGGCAACAAGTGTTCTTAATAGCTGAGCCATCTTCCCTGCCCTGATATACAAATTAAAAATAATTTTTAAAAAGGGAACTTCAGGGCTGGAGAGATGGCTCAGTGGTTAAGAGCACTGACTGCTCTGCCAGAGGTCCGAGTTCAATTCCCAGCAACCACATGGTGGCTCACAACCATCAGTAATGTGATTCCATGCACTCTTCTAGTGTGTGTCTGAAGATAGCTGCAGTGTGTACTCATATAAATAAAAAATAAATAAATCTTTAAAAAAGGGGGGGGGGCTTCATTACATAAAACTTCACTCTAACAAGAGGGGAAATATGCTTTGTATTGGAAATCTAACCAACCACTCTTCAGGGCTAGTGAAGTCATGGATCTTGGAGAAGAATCTACAACTACCACATTATTAAACCAACAATTCTTAACTTTATTCTAAATATTTATTCTTTCACCCAGAGATAAGTGTTGTGGTTTTGTAGGGAGGAATGTCCAGGAAGGAAGCTTATTGGCTAAGCCCTCGGGGCCATCTAGATACCTCATTAACATGGAGAACTCTGTTCTGGTCTATGTGACCACAGATCACATCCCTTTGTGGGGAGTGTGGTCATGTGTTCCGAGCCAAGATATAGAACTCTTGCTCCTTCTCCAGTAACATGACTGCCTACATGCCACTACACCTCTCACCATGACAATAATGAGTCTGAAACTATAAGCCAGCCCCAATTAAATGCTTTCCTTTATAAGAGTTGTTGTGTTATAGTGTCTCTCCACAGCAATAGAAACCCTACCTAAGACAAGTGTAGTTTTCATCCTTCACCAAAGATACCTTCTTTGCAACAAATGGCAACCATTACAAAAAACACCACTGATCAAAAGAGAGAGAGAGAAACAGAGAGAGAGAAAAAGAGAGAGAGAGAAAGGGAGAGAGGGAGGGAGGGAGGGAGGGAGAGAGAGAGAGAGAGAGAGAGAGAGAGAGGAGAGAGAGAGAGAGAGAGATATCACAAGGTGCCTAACCTAGTTGATACATCTATAACACAACTTCTTCATCTAAGGCTCTGGGATCATTGCAGAAGCAGATGTGGAAGGTTTAAGAGTCAGAAGAATACAAGTTTGCTATGAGATTGTGTCTCCTAGAAATGGCACAGAGTCTATACCTATAAAACCTCACTAACATGGCTACCTAAACAAAACCAGAACAATGATGACACCAATGGACATGCTAACATGGGATGGGAAGTCTCAAGGGGCCTCAACCCTAGACAAATAACAAAACTATGGGCAACTGGGGGAAATAGTCTTCCCCCAGGAAAGAGCTTCCCAGTTGGCTATCCAATATCAAGTGCCCTGAGATCATATACACACATATAACATTACACTGACTGAGCAGGTGGTATTCGTGTATTTAAGGAATATATCCATTTACCTATCCCTCCAACCCAAGTATGAATCCTTAATGTGTATAAGGTAGACAGAGAGGCATAAATGACTGAACAAAGTGTTCAATGACCATGTGTGGTCCCACATTCCACTCTGCCACTGGGGTGTGGGAACGCCACCTGGGCAGGCAAAATGGGAGGCACTAGACTGTAATTACCCTATGTCACCATCCAGTGTTGTGGGAAGCGCCAATGCACGGCTCAGGGTGTGGGAGAATATAGCCCAGGCTGAGGCCCTTAGCTGAGGCCTAAGCAGAGGTTCCCTGATTCCCAGGGGTCCGTCTCTGCGGGAAACGATGTAGAGTCAGGAATGGAGGGGGCCCACCAGCCTTCGAGGAGGAACCCAGGGCCAGGGTTTCCTAAACTCCTGAACATCCAGATGTCGCTGGAAATCACGGGAACAAGGGGACCCACGGGCTGAAGATGGCGAGCTCAGGCTAGGGAATGGGGAACTCCAGCTTAGCTCAGCAGCAGTGAGTCTGACAGCAGAGGGGCCTTCTGTGGGAGACTTAGGTTGTACGGTGCCACTCTGTAGACAAAGGCTTTCTCCATGCTCCCCATGGCGATTCTTGATGAGACAGTCCTTGGTTCTAAACTGTTTATTGACTGTTTATCATGCTAAATGGGTGCATACAACGTCCTAAAGGTGGACCTTTTGTAGGGAGGAATGTCCAGGAAGGAAGCTTATTGGCTAAGCCCTCAGGGGCCATCTAGATACCTCATTAACACGGAGAACTCTGTTCTGATCTATTGTGACCACAGGTCACATCCCTTTGTGGGGAGTGTGGTCATGTGTTCCGAGCCAAGAATCTGGTAGGGAGCAGGGAGACGACCACCATCTTGAGATGAGTTCTGGATCTCTGAACCCATTCAACCTTATTAAGTTTGCTAGCACGGTCCGCTGCCCCACAACCATGGGATACAACCAAAAGCATTTTAGACACAGGAAATACAAAGTAGTTTTCCTATATCCCATTTTTGGATCAGCACACATTTCAAAACTCCTTAGGTCCCCAATGCATCTTATAGATCAAATTTGATGCTGTAGCAGATACTATCAGTGCCTTAGCACACACACCTGGATCCCTTCACTATTCCCAAGAATGCCAGCCTATCAGTAGGTTTCACTCTTAAAAGTCCATACACCTGTCTAAGGGCTGTACTCAGGTTACGGGAACTCCATTTACCAGCCAGAGGTTCTATAGGGCAATTTCGAGCCATAGTCTATCTAAGAAAAATCTGAAAAAAAAAAATTACTGATAAGGAAAGTCCCACTCACTCTGTGTATAACACAGCCCAGTTGAATTAGATCCTCTTAAGTGTCCCTTGTGTAGCTGTCCTGTAGGAATGAAGATATTCTAAAGAGATTCTTGTGGCTATCTTTGGTTATCAGACTCTGAGACAACAGGCTCCAAGAAATTATAATTTTTTGAGAACTCCCATGCTGGGAGAAAGAAAAGGCTGAAGCCTGGTTCACACAAGTTGTGAGATCACCTTGTAACAGAGAAGAGAGTTTAGACAATGCAGTGGATGGGATCACACCTGAATAGCCCGGCTTTGCTATTTAAACCTGACTTGCTCTTCTATTTAAATCTGAACCTCATGTCAGGATCCCCAAGGCCATTTTGGAGGTTGGGGATCACTGGATCTCCTTGTTCCTCTTCCCAGTGTGGCCACATTGAATCAATCTCGTCTTTCTGCTTTTCACCATTACGTGATTCTCTAACTGACCTATTGAGGACAACTGGCGGAGCCTAACTTGTTAGGACTGCTCTGACCCCAACCCTGAGTAACACTTGCTCAGCTTCCTTCCTTGCTGTCCCTCCCCATTCTCCATTCCACCTGCCCTTTCTCCTCTGGCAATATTTCCTAGAAAATTGCTTTCACAGTAGCAGGGTCTGCTATTGCGGAAACCACTGAAAGAATTATGAGCCCACATTTAAATAAAAAGGTTATGTGTCACTATAAAACTAAGCCCAGGATTCAGACACAGATGACTCCAAATGATAGCCTCAGCTCTACAGCTTGCTTGTCTGTCTGTCACTCCAAATAGCAGGATCAGCTCTACAACTTTTCTAGAGCTTGCTGTCTGTCTGTCACTCAAATAGCAGGATCAGCTCTACAACTTTCTATCTCTCGTCTACCTATCTATCCATCCATCCATCCTTCCTGTAGGTGTACGTGCTCTTACATCACAGTGTACCTGTCAGAGGACAAGTTGCAGAAGTTGGTTCTCTCCTTCTACCATGAGGGTCCTGGGACTAAATTCAGGTCATGAGGCTCAGTCAAGCACCTTTACCTACTACATCATATCACCCAACCTCACTCAGCTCTACAGTTTAAAGAGGTAGTCCTAAATAAAAGAAAGGTTGCCAGCCCTCCTATAATGTATAGCTCAATGGTATAGCTTCTGCTTGGCAGGCTCAGATATATCCCTTTGTTTGATGCTCAGTAGAAAGTGGGGGTGGAGGGGAGGAGGTAATAGTTAACTGTCATGACCATTTTGTGAAAACCAACTACACCAGTTATGGCAGTATATGGTAGAGGTACTTTTTTTTTTTGTCTGAGACAGGATCTTTCTATATAGTCCTAAAGCTCTCTATGTAGACCAAGCTGGCCTTGAACTCACAGAGATATGCCTGCCTCTGCCTCTTGAGTGCTGGAATTAAAGGTGTGCACCACTACACCTAGCTGAAAGTACTTTGTAAACTAGACTATGAAGGAACTAACCCATTTAGGAGAGCTGTTTTTCAGCTTAGCACATTTCCTCCAACCTGTAAGTACAACATTCCTATTTGGCAATGAATAGAAAATTTATAAAATACTAGTTCTAGTTCTTGGCTGGCTGTAGTGGCATATGTCTTTAATCCCAGCACTCAGGAGGCAAAGACAAGCAGATCTCTGTGAATTCAAGGCCAGCCTGATCTAAGCAAAGAAAGTTCCAGAACAGCCAGGGCTGTTACATAGAAAAACCCCGTCCCAAAAAACAAAATAAAACAAAACAAAAAAACAACAAAAACCCCACTGGTTCTCAGATTTTAGCATGCATCTCAAGTATTCGGACAATATTTTAAAAATGTTGGTAACACAAAGGGAGAGCGAGGGAGGAGAGATACATAAATAACACTAAGGATGCCTGAAAAAGTCATAGAGAATCACATTATTTTATAAGCTTATTTTAAAATACTAATGTTGTGTGTGTGTGTGTGTGTGTGTGTGTGTGTGTGTGAATGTGAGTGATTGTGTATGTGAGCGTATGTGTACACATATACAGTTTAAGTGGATATACACCACAGCAGATGGCAATGCTCCTTTTGACCACACAGTTCATAATATATCACTTGAGACAGATAAGGCTTGTGAACAAAGGCAGGGCTACGCAGAGAGTCTGCATCATAGTCTTAGTGCTTCCAAAACCTTCCTCAGCACAGTACTTATTTAACACAATACCACATCTGTGGAGAAAGGAAAAAAACAAAACAAAAACAAATGAGCACTTCCTTCCCAGTTTTTAGACTCATTGTCCCTTCCTTTCCTTCTTCTCAAATATAACTTTCCCTACACACACTGCTCTCATAAGGATAGCATGTCAAAAAACAGCAGTCCTGGGAGCTGAATCCCTGTGTCTAGGGCTGCCTTGGATTTACTATCACAAGAAAACCCTAGGCAAGTTCCTCAAATACTAGGCAAAGAAATACTCATTTAAGGCTGAGGCTCAGACATGGCACCCACATGTAACACAGTGAATTCATTACCATGGAAGAATGAGTAATGAATGCATAACAACTATGGACTAACTCCAGTACACTCACAAAGAATATGTGGAAGAAAATTACATTATGGCTGTTCTGTAGTTTTCCTCTAAATCCCACCTGAATTACTTTCCACGTTTTATCTTCATTCAGAAGCACATCACCAGGTCAGTGTTGCACACAGCACTGTTTTCAGTATGCTCACAAAAGCTCCTTAGCATTGTTTATAATGGGTTTGGTCCAGCACTAAGAGGTAGTCAAGTCAAGTCAGGAGCTCACTAGACAAGGAAAATGTGAAAACTAGTGTTTGGGTTCTTAGAACAAAAGAGCTGGGTGGGTGTGCATGCAGGAGGGGAAGACTGGGAATTCCATCTACATTAGGCAAAAAGTTGAATCCAGGGACAGAGGCAGCCTCAGCACTTAACTCAGAGTGACTGAGAAAGACACTGAGCATCAACCTTGGGCCTACACACGCACACAGGCATGCACACATGCAGGCAACTCCGTACATGCCTGCACACTACACATACACAAATATGGGGGAAGGAAAACAAGCCCAAATGATTGTGCCTATGGGGAAAAACTTTTCCGACAATTATTCTGCTAGAAGCTTATTTCCTGTTTTTAATCTCATTCAGTCTGAAGGGTCTCTCCAGGTCAATGCTGGTACTAGAGATGAAAGTGAACATGTGTCATACTTTAGCAAGGCCAGTTGAAGCCCATCTCACGTTAAGGCTTAGTTTAACAGATTTTTGATGATCTGTACAGCATCTGCCTCAGACAGTCCACTGGCAGTACACCTTCCTGCCTAAAGCCATATTCCCCTCCTCCAGTCCCAAAGCCTTTGCAGAAGGGGCAGGCTGCATTGCATATTAGTCACAAGACCTCAAAACACACTGGCTTCAAGCCACTTCTTCTGCTTCAGCCCTCAGACTTCAAGTCAATTTCAAACTACACAAAACTAACTCCAGCTTTACAAATATTCCTGGAACAAGCATGGCTGAAGCAGGAAGATCTTAATTCCAGGCCTGCCTGACCTATACAGGGAACTCTGTCTCCAAACAAACAAAAACAAAAGCACCATATATTAATCTTCTGGATTCGTTCTGGTGGACTTAGATTCATTCCCCTCTGATTTGAGAAACTGATACCCTAAGGTATACCACAGATTGAAAGAAAACTTAACTTGGAAAATGAAGTGCCAGGAATGCTGAGATATCCTGGGAAGAAAAAGAGCACAATGAGCTAGTGTAGCTCTGTAATCGCAGCACTCAGGAGGCTGAAGCAGGAGGACAGCAAATTGAGGATTTATCATAGTTATATAAAGGGTTCCACAGTACACTGACTACAGGGCTGGTGTGCAGATCCCAGCCCCCAAGGGAGCATTGCCAGCTACACACACTTCAACATCTGACCTCAAAGTATAAGCTATTGCCTGTATCTCATAGAATACTCAAGTCCATGAAAGTAGTCAAGTAATTTAGAATAAGGCATCTTGACTGGATCCATAGACAAACACTCTGATTACAGAACTAAAATTAGGTGCTCCCCATTTCTCAGAAAGAGAAGAGTCACAAAGAGGGCCTGAAAATAAGATGTCACTCATTCATGACCTTTGGTCTTTTCTACACGACTATAAGACTTAACAGTCCCGCGGCAGTGGGGGCGCACGCCTTTAATCCCAGCACTTGGGAGGCAGAGGCAGGCGG
The DNA here is from genome assembly GCA_021653895.1 of Mastomys natalensis. NCBI lineage: Eukaryota > Metazoa > Chordata > Mammalia > Rodentia > Muridae > Mastomys > Mastomys natalensis. The sequence continues at coordinate 2,515,767 of JAJTUV010000279.1, read as the reverse complement.
AATTCTGAGTTCAAGGCCAGCCTGGTCTACAGAGTGAGTTCCAGGACAGCCAGGGCTACACAGAGAAACCCTGTCTCGAAAAAAACCAAAAAGACTTAACAGTCCAGTATCTTCTAATTGTCAGCTAATTCATCTCACACTTTAAATATTAGAGTATAGCACACAGTCAAGAAATGGAGCAAGTTCAAACAGCACTTAGGAGAACTTAATATAAAAATCAAGGTTTTGGAGGCAGCAAACCTGGGTTTAAATCTAGATTCACTCCTTAGTAGTATGACCAGGGACAAATTATCCCATCTGTAAACAGAGGCTCTGATAACTCACTCGCTTTCCAGGGTTGCTGTGTTGCTGTGAAGAACCAAAGAGATAACAGAACTCAAATATCCAGTTAGTATCTAGAACAGGGTAGCCCTCAAATGGTGATAGTTCAGCAGAGTAAGGTGGCACATATTTATAGTCCTAGCTGGAGGATGGCAGAGGCAGGAACAAGTTTGAGGCCAGCCTAGTCTGCACAGTGAAACTATCTCAAAACAACATCATTTTAAGAAGCCAGGCATGGGGCTGGAGAGATGGCTCAGAGGTTAAGAGCCCTGACTGCTCTTCCAGAGTCCTGAGTTCAGTTCCCAGCAACCACATGGTGGCTCACAACCATCTGTAATGGGATTCATGCCTCTTCTGGTGTGTCTGAAGACAGTGACAGTATATTCACATACATAAATAAATCTAAAAAAGGAAGAAGAAGAAGGAGGAAGGGGAGAGCAGCCGCCGCCACCAGGCATGGTGACACAAGCTTATAACCTAGCACTCGGAAGGTAGGGGGTCAGAAGCTAGAGATCAGTGTGAGCTACACTGAGACCCTGTTTCAAACAAAATTAAAAAAAAAGTGTTATTTTTTCTCCATGGCAGCAAGTTGGTTACAAAAACATTTCCAAACTTAACTCTGACTTTTCCAAACCCTGAAACTGAGTCACTAAACTCTATGGAATGTTTCCAGGTGCTTAAAGAGAAGGAAGAAGTTGTTAACTTTCCTGAAATCTCTGATGTGGGACAGAAGGAAAAACCATACCAGCCGAGCCATGACATGTCTGTATTTAACATCACCACAACACCACCACAAATAAGATGGGATCAGTTTAACAGGAGAAGAAAAACAGAGAAAGTAATTAAGGGTTTCTATTCTTGTCTAATTCCATCTCAATAGAACCACTGTCCCTCCCAACTCCCTGGAAGCTGTATTAATCTTCCTCCTACATCAACTTGGTGAGTATCCCTAGAAAGCACCTGTCTTGTGCCTAAACGCCTGACTTCGGAAATAGGAGTCAAACGATGAAATGAGTGATAAAGGAATAATTGACTACTTCTAGGAAATCCCCAAGACAAATGCCTCTGAGCACATTCTTCTGCTTGCTTCTTCCACCTCTGAGCAACAGTTACTTAAGAGACTGCATAAACTGAGAATTTTAGGGCTCAATTCCACATCTGCCTACATCAGCTCTACAGGGTTCTGCCTTCTACAGCTTCAAAATCTATGCTGGGTGTGGTGGCCCATGCCTCTAATCCCAGCTCTGGGGAAGCAGAGGCAGGTGGATCTCTAAGAGTTCAAGGCCAGGCTAGTCTACATGTCTGAGTTCCAGGCCAGCAAGGACAACATAGTGAGACCCTGTCATCACCCACCCTGTCCCCTTCCCAATCCTCTACTCCCAAAAAAAATCCAGACTGACTGATGCCTGGACACACAGTCATTATTGGAGTTCAGGCTTTTGTTGTGTTCAGTCTTGAGGGAAGAGGGAATATAAATAGCCCATATTCCCCTGCTTCATAGTTGAAAAATACTGTTTACTATGCCCTTTCTGCAGAAAGAGAAGAGATTTCTATTGATGTTTAAAGAACTGAACCAGGGCCCTCCATAAAGCCCAAATGTAATATACTGAGGCCCATTTCAGGCAAGCCATATGTGAAAGGACTCCATATATCTGCATATTGTGTTAATAATACAAACTAAAATGATTAAAAAATGTAATACTTCTTAATTATGGACATTGGTTGCTGACAGTTACAAGGCCTATGTGCCTACAGCTCGGTTAAAAATGACAGAAAAAAAAGAAAACTACTTCAGCTTTAATTTGAGGGACACTTTTGGTTGGCCGCACTCAAGTATTCCAGGAGCCCGGGCTACAGGCCCTGTTAAAAAACAAAAAAAAAGAGTAAACTCCAAGTTAAATTAGTGAGTCACATGATGCTCTGAGAAGTCACTGATCCTTTTGGAAATCCAAGGAGCTGAGGTTAAATGTGTGTGCATGTACTCACTGTGTATTGTGTGTGTGTGTGTGTGTGTGTGTTTACTTACTTTCAAGTCTTAGGCAAGAATGTCTCTCTCACTTTTGGAAGAGAATCAACAGATTTAGGATCTATCTCATTACAAAGAGAGCAATCGAATTGTTAATCTGATTTTTAAAACATTTTTATTAGCATATATTAACTATATATAATGGGTTCCATTATGAAACTTTTATATGGATACATACTATATTTCAGTTATATTTGACCTGTTAATCTTTCCTTTCTTCTCCCTTCATACTGTCTCCCCCACTTCCTCTTCCTAACTCCTCCCTTTTTACTTTCAAGTTCTCTTCTTCTGCTCTTTTATTTTTCAAGGAATTACAGAAATGTGCACTTTATCAGAGGCTACTCCACTGAAGACAATATCTCTCTCCCCCCTTACCACTGTTAACTGCTTAAAAAATCCTCAAGTAAGGGTGGAACCCCACGACCCTTCCCACAATGCAGTTCTGGCAGACTCAGTGTGATCCAGCTTGTGTGCGAGTAATCACAGCTGCTTTGAGTTAAAGAGTGCAGCAGCCATGTCAGGCCCGGAAGTCAGCATCTCACACCCTCATTTTCTCCAGCTTACTCTATCCTCTCCATCTTCTACAATATGAATGAACTAGATTTTTTGAAACTTGTCTTAATTACAGTTTCCATTGTTGTGAAGAGACACCATGACCAAGGCAACTCTTATAAAGAACATTTAATTGGGGCTGGCTCACAGTTTCAGAGCTTCAGTTCATTATCATCAAGGCAGGAAGCATGGCAGCATCTAGGCAGGCATGGTGCTGGAGGAGCTGAGAGTTCTATAACTTGCTTCAAAGGCAAACAGAAGACTGACTCCCAGTGGCAAGGAGGAGAGTCTGAAAGCCCACCCCCTACAGTGACACAGTTCCTCCAACAAGGCCATACCTCCTAATATACCACTACCTGAGCCAAACATATTCAAATAACCACAACACTCTTTCTTCCCATCACTGAGAATAAAAATTACCTGGCCACCCCTGGTTTTTTGAGACAGGCTCTGGATGTCTGGAAATAACTATGTCTACATAGACCAGGCTAGCCTCACAGAAATCCACTCACCTCTGCCTCCCAAAAGCTGGGATTGAAGGTAGGTGTTACCATACCTCGTATACACCTCCCTTGAAATTTCATCAAATACTTGCTTAAAATGTGTGTTATTTTCCACACTATGGAACTGAGGAGGATAGCTCAATGGACAGAGTGCTCACCATACAAGTGTGAGGATCAGAGTCCATAGCCCCAGCACCCTGTCTTTAAAAAGAAAATTTTTATAAATTAAAAAGCTGGGTGGAACTTGGGAAGCAGAGGCAGGTGGATTTCTGAGTTTGAGGCCAGCCTGGTCTACAGAGTGAGTTCCAGGACAGCACGGGCTATACAGAGAAACCCTGTCTAGAAAGGAAAAAAAAAAAAAAAAAAGGTGGGTGGACATAGTAACCACCTGTAATCCCAGCATTTGGGAAGCAGAAATGGGAGAGTCCCTACGGCTAGGTAGATAGAGCAGCTAGATTTTGTGAACCTGGATTCAGAAGAGACCCTACCTTAAAAGAAAAAAAAGTGGAGAACAATTAAAGGAAAGTCTACATATACAGCTAGACCATGGCATAATCATTTCTCTATTATTTTTTTGTTTTCTTTTTTTTTGTTTTTGTTTTTTGTTTTGTTTTTTTTCGAGACAGGGTTTCTCTGTGTAGCCCGGGCTGGCCTGGAACTCACTCTGTGGACCAGGCTGGCCTCGAACTCAGAAATCCGCCTGCCTCTGCCTCCCAAGTGCTGGGATTAAAGGCGTGCACCACCACTGCCCGGCTATTTTTTTGTTTGCAAGACAGGGTTTCTCTGTATAGCCCATGCTGTCCTGGAACTCACTCTGAAGACCAGGCTGGTCTCGAACTCAGAAATCCGCCTGCCTCAGCCTCCTAAGTGCTGGGATTAAAGGCGTGCACCACCACTGCCCGGCCTCTATTATTATTATTATAAATAATTTTGTTTTTTTTGTTTTGATTAATAATACATTTTACTCATTGTTTGACAATGATTCTTAATAATATCCACCACAAAGAAAACCCTATCATGCTCAAGACCCTTGAACATGTGTCTTTTCTACTTTCATGTTCTTTTTCATACTGTTTTTATTTTTGCTGGTCACAGAAGAGAAAAAAATCAGCTCCGTGTCTTTCTCTACACCTTCTATGAACAGTGCACTCAGGAGCATTGTATGCTAGGTATCCTGGCATGTGTCTATAATCCCAGCATCAAGGCAGGAAGACTGAAAGTTCAAGGCCAGCCTTTGCTATACAATGGCATCTTGTCTCCCAACTCTATTCCCCAAAAGACGGGGCCTTTTGTTGATCAGCTGTGCTGGTTCTCTAAGTCAAAGACTATTGAAACAGTGCTGATTTGGACTAGACTTGCTCCATAGTGTAAAGGGAAATTATTTAGCACCTGGGAAGGCAAGAAAACCTTCCTCAGGGGAAGCCAGCTGCTGTCAGCCAGGCTGGACACAACTATCTACTGTGACAGATATATAGATACTTTGTTTAAAAGGCTACTTTTGGAGCCAGCAAAATGAAGAAGCTCTTGCCACACCAGCCTAGCCACTTGAGTTCAATGCACAGAAACCACATAAGGGGAGAAGGAAAAAAACTGACTCTACAAAGCTGTCCTGTGACCTCCACACGAACTCAATGGCATGCATATATAAATATAAGAGAGTTTGGGTCTTTTAAAGGGCTACTTTCTACTCTTGTTTAGATGATTTTACAAATCACTTTTCCACAGACTCTTCAAAGCAGTCATCACCATCTATGGGTGCTTCCTCTTTAATGAGATGACAATCCCACTGAACCTCAGAACAAGCCCAATGTGAAGAACAGGATGAGAGCCTAAGACCAGTTCTCAGCATTGCAGATGCAAGTGAGACCACCTGGGTAACATCAAGGACAACTGTCTCAGAAACAACTGTCTATCAAGTGTTCCTCCCTCACAGACACTGGGTAACATCAAGGACAACTGTCTCAGAAACTGTCTATCAAGTATTCCTTCCTCACAGACATCCTCCCTTACAGACAACCTTTTCTCAGCTTACACCCCCAAGGCTCCAGATATCCCAGGAATTCTTACAACCCTTGACTCACTCAGGGGAAAACAAAACAAACACAAACAAACAAATGAACGAACAACCACTTCAAACTACTTTTTGTATTTTAAAAGAATTTTCCAGTTTTCCAGCCTATTTTTGTATAGGAATTTGGCACCAGCAGCAACCTCTAGTGTCAGAGAACTGTGTTCTTCAGATGTTTCTATCAATCTAAAAGCTAATCTTCTAAGAGTCACAGTTAAGTTTAGAGAAAGGGGAAAAACAAGTTAGACAATGCCAAAAGAATGACCTTATTCCTTCCAAATCCAGCACAAGGCCGTGCTTACGGAGCTGAGCAGCTGTGCCGCTGGCAGAGAGAGCAAACTGTAGTGAATGGCTCACGCCTCTCTCCCTCCCCCTTGCAGGCCTGTAAAGCCCCATCCAGTTGCTACACAAAAGGGCTTTTTCTTACAAACTTCTCTCCCTTTTACTTCTGACTCCATCTTGAATGGAAAGAAACAACACTAAGGATGGAATGTACATAGCTCTGCAAATATTCATGAGAAAATGCTCTGACGCCCACACGTGGCTGAGCTCGCCCAGCACAGGCATGAGCCAGGAAAAGGCAATGCAGAGAAACTCTGACATCTGTGTTACAACCAAAGCAACTGGGATGGTGCCTTATAATGGGCAACAAGATTCAAGAAGGTGAGCCTGGGAATGTAGCTCTGTGTAGAATTGTGTGCCTGGCACACTAAAAAAAGTACTAGGATCAATTCTGAATGCAAAAAAAAAAAAAAAGTTAGAGTCTACTTTTGTTTTTACAATTTATTTTTTTTTATGTGTATGAGTGTTTTGCCTGCATGATGTCTGTGTACAGTACTCTCCGATGCCAGAAAGAAGAGGTCTTTGGATCCCTGGAACTAGAGTTTCAAATGGTTAAGAGTTACCATGTGGACTAGGAATCAACCTAGGTCCCCTTGGCTAGAGCAACAAGATGCTAGTTAAGGCTGACAGTATTCCGCCCAGCCCAGTAAGCTTCTGCTACTTGCAAGTGGACACATCAAGATTCAGTTGCTGCTCAAAACCATGTGGAACCCCAACTCCAGGGGATCCAACACCCTCTTCATATATGCTCACACACAAACACGTAATTAAAAATAAAAACAAAACTGTCTCTGAAAAAAGAAGGCAGTTTTAGCTTACCTGTCACCCATCAAATTATTAATTGAACAATTAATTTACTAGTCATTATGAGGTCATTTAAGATGTGTGGCATTAGAAATAAAGGAACAAACTGTGAAGGATGCTATGTGCACAAGCCTGGACTCTGCTGTCACCAGTCAAGGATTTGATTGTTGGTGCTATTACTCCGGTGTAAGACCTTAAGAAGATACTCACTCTCTGAGAACCCACAGCTACCCTTAAATGGAGATATAACCACTCTGCATAGTAATATAATTCTAGCAGTCCCTGCTGCCCAGTGAACTCTCTGTTCCACTCCATTTTTGTTCCTTATATTTTCGCTGTTGCTGTACCTGCAAAATCCCTTTTGGGTTTCTGCCACTTTTCCACCTTCTTTATTCTTTTCCCAAAGCTTTCGTTCACTCTCTAAGTTCAGTAGATTCCAAAGAAGAGAAGGCCAGACTCCCCTCCATACCCTCCTTACTTTCTTGAAGTAGCAGATACCAGACCTTGTCTTCATTTTGTAACAGAAGTAAGGGCTGCTTCTGCAACAGAAGCTTCTAATCAAACCCTGGTCCCAGGAGAGAACCAGTAGCAGGTGCTCGATATCCCTTCATATTACTAGATAGCAACACTGCCCTGCTCTCATCTTGGTTCAGAACAAAGCTGGGGTTAGGGCTGGTCTAATGGCATACTACCAGCTGGGCTGGGACATTTATGTTGCAGTTCTTGGTGCCTACCTACCAACACCATAAGCATCAGACATTTTCCTGCAATTTAAGGACAATTCTGTATTTGCAAAAAATGCATATGTGCGTACATGCATGTGTGTGAGAGAGTCTGACTTAATGACTTGTGTCTAGCTTTCATCTTTGAAATAAGTTTTCTAGGAATACATATTTTACATTAATTGGTAGAGTGCTTACCTAGCATGCATGAAGCTCTGGGTTTGATCCCCATCTCTGTATAAAAGAAGGCTTGGTGGTGCTTGCCTGTAATCCTAGCAATTAGCAGGAAGACCAGAAATTCAAGGTCATCTCAGTTACAAAGCAGGTTCAGGACCTCTGGGGAGTGGGTAAAGTCCTGAGTGAATGTATTTTGATGTGAACACAGCCATGTCAAGGACCCCAATGTCAGATCCATGGTAATGGTAAAACCTTCATCTGGTCCAAGTATGGATGTTAAAAATGACTGTGTTCAGCTAAAAACAGAAAATGCAGGAACTCCATCACAGCTTCCTCCTCCTGGGTGACTGCAGTCTGAAATTGCTTCCCCATAGAAACCTCTTACTAAGTCTCGCTAACCCTGCCTCCTCATTCAGTTGTGTACAATAAACCACTTCCTTGGTTCAAATGGATAAAATAAACTTGATAAGACTTCAGGCTGCTGCTGATGCAATTCCTTCAGAACACATGACCCTGCCTGCAATCCTAGCTTTCCTGCACCCCATGTCTGTCCTTTCTTCATTTCCTAGTCACCCAGTCAGGTCAACTCCAAAGGCATGCAGATTGAAGCCAAGGGCCAATCTGAGATACTTGAGATACTATCTCAAAATTTCTAAAAGAATAAAAAAAAAATCTTGGGCTGGGGAGATGGCTCAGTCAGTAAAGTGTCTGCCAGACAAGCAGGCCACGTTGAGTTCAGATCTCCAGAACCCATATAAAAACCCAGCAGACACTCCCAGGCCCCCTTCCCAGCAGAGACAAGCTGAAGCTCACTGGCTAGCCAGTCTAGCCAAATCAATGAGTTTTAGGTTCTGGAAAAGAGTATCTCAAAGGATAAAGGTGGAGGGCCAGTGAAATGGTTCAGTGCGGAAGAGTGCTTGTCTTGCAAGACTCATGACCTGGAACCCATGTTAAGATGGAGAGAGAGACTCCACAAATTTGTCCTCTGGCCTCTATATTTATACCCACCTACACGTGATAATAAATAAAACAAACATTTTAAAAATAGTAGAAAACAAAATAAAGGTGAAATATAATAATGGAAGAAAGATCTGAAGTCAACCTTGGGCACATGAAGTAGAGCACACACAGAAGATACCTTGAATGGCACCTACTATTTTTTTCTAGTATTAATTTTTGTTTGTTTGTTTGTTTTGGTATTTTTGGAGAAGGGTTTCTCTGTGTAGCCTTGGCTGTCCTGGAACTCACTCTGTAGACCAGGCTGGCCTCGAACTCAGAAATCCGCCTGCCTCTGCCTCCCAAGTGCTGGGCTTAAAGGCGTGCGCCCCACCGCCCAGCCACTTTTTTTTTTTTGAGACAGGTCTCTGTGTTGCCCACACTGGTCTGAGACTCTCAGACTCCTGGCATTACTGGTAAGCATAAGTGAGCACCCAACTCAATACTCTGGATATCTACTTAGCTACAACACATAGCAGGATTCAAAAACTCTCCATAAATTATTCTTTACAGCTTAACAACACTTAATTCTCTGCAAATTAATTGAAATCTGTTCTATTCTAACAGACATGAAGACCAGCTAGTTCTTATGCTTCATAAACTGCAAACTTAATCATGTTCTGTACTTGGCATTATAACCCATCTTTGCGTGTTTGGGTCAATATTATGACATTAAACAATCCCATACAAATGCACACGAGGTGTGCTGTACTAATGCAGTTTTCCTCTTAGTTCCTGCAGTACAGTATTTTAACCACTGTTAGGTCTCAGACAGTGCGTCTTGGCTTAGCACAACCTGGGCTACAGAAGCAATAGTGATGGTTAGATAAAAGCCAGCATTCCTCAGGATCTTGTGCAACAGTTCCATCCACCAAAAGGAGTTATTTCCTTTGCTTCTGGCAGAAAAGACATATGGCTCTCTACTGACATATACCTACAGTTGCCTATCAAAACCTATGCTTCAGTCCCCTAGTCACAAACCCATTTCAAAGCCCATATGACAGCCTGCTGGCCCTTCTCACATCCTGCACTGTTAGCCCATTCTCTCTGCTCTGGATCCTTCCAGATGCCCCTGGATGTTCTGTTTCTTATCCACAATAAAAAACATACTCCCTAATTATGGAGCAGCCATTCTGGTGGTTTCTCTACTGCATCCCTCGGATACAGTCATGTTCTAGGGAAGTATGGTTCCCCTCCCAGGCCTCTCCAGGTTTCTGACATTCTCAGAGAAAAGTCCCAAAGTAGTGGAAATCTATTATCTCTTTTTTCTCTCTCCCTCTTCCCCTTTCCACTTCCTCTCCTTCCCCTCTGTTTTCTTTCTACTCTCTCTCCTCTTGAAAGGTTACAGTGTTGTTGTGTGGTGTTTGGTATTCAGTGTACAATGAAGACCAAAGAACTATAAAAATACCAGCAACCACATCATTTTACTACTGTAATTTTAGTTTTAGATGCAGTGGTTATAGAAGAAAAATCTCCTCACCCACACAATTTTTAATCTTGAAAAGTCACAAAGGTTTGGGTAATGTATTTTAGCCAAATAACAAACTATTTTAAGATGAGGATTCCCAGGAGAGTAGAGGCAATTGCTTTGCAAAGGGCAGGGCCTGCTTTTTGTTGACAGTCTGGTTTGTTGTGAACGGCCACTGGTGGGTAAAGCTGAGCTAAAATTCCTTGTGGAAGTTTTACAAATATACAATAGGGCAAATACACTGTATGTGAGCAGAGAACTCCCACCCCACAGCTGGCATCATCAGGAGGGAGTTAGCTGAGTTTCCCAAGTGGAGCATGCCGCTCTCAGGAGGAATACCTGCTTCAATGAAGGGGTAGAAAAAACTGTGTACTTGCTTCTCATATGCTGTAAGAGAGCAGTCGTTCAGGATTTGAGCCACAGCACATAGAAACTCACATGTCTTCCTATAACGTGGGCATTTACATAATTACCTTAACAAGTCCTTCATCATATGATAACTCTGAGATATATGCTACCACAAAAATGGTAGTAATACACACACACAACACACACACACACATGTAATTAACAAAACAGGACACAGAAAGCTTGTCCAAAATAAGGCAGTAAATTAGTATCTATGCTTTAACTCAAACCTGGGTCTAATTTTAGAGCAGAAACAGATTAGCATTAGTATAAACTCACACCAAAAAAAAAAAAAAAAAAAAAAAAGATCAATTTTGAAGAAAAGTTTTGACTACTGAAAGTCCAAATATTTTTAAAAGGTATAAATACAATTTTGAACAACACATATCTACCTTAAGAATCTGCCTTAAGAGAGGCAGAGGCAGGCAGATTCTGAGTTTGAGGCCAGCCTGGTCTACAGAGTGAGTTCCGGACAGCCAGGGCTCACACAGAGAAACCCTGTCTCAAAAAAACCATAAAAAAAAAAAAAAAAAAAAAAAAAAGAATCTGCCTTAGGGGCTGGGAGATGGCTCAGCAGTTAACGAGCACTGGCTGCTCTTTCAGAGGTCCTGAGTTCAATTCCCAGCAACCAATGGTGGGCTCACAACCATCTGTAATGAGATTTCATGCACTCATTCTGGCGTGTCTGAAGACAGCTACAGTGTACTCATATAAATAAAACATAATAAATAATCTTATTTTTACAAAAAGAATCTGCTTAGAGCCTGTGAATTGGCTCAGTATGTAATGTCTTTTTGCCACGAACATATGACCTGAGTTGATCCATGGACTCACATGGACAGTAAGAACTCCTAAATTTTTCTTTGACTTCTTTACTTGTGCTGCGGCATTGCACACACACTTCTCTACAAAATACTGTAATTTTAAGAATGAATAACCAATAATTTGGACACGCTAGCACCACCAGGTTATGTAATAAAGACAGTTACATGATCCCTTCACTACCAGACCAGAGCCTATTCTCGTGCTTCATCACTCTCCCTTCCCTTCTTCCTTTTTTTTTTCCTTTTTTTTTTGACGACAGGGTCTCATGTAGCCTTGGCTGTCCTGGATACTTACACATCAGACCATGCTGGCCTGAACTCGATAGATCCTCCTACCTCTGCCTCTTGAATTCTGTGATTAAAGCATGTGCAACACCGCCTTAATTTTTGAACAAACAAAAGTATCATGCCTTAAGAATCTGCCTGAGGGCTGTGGGGTTGGGTTAGTAGGTAAAGTCTTTTGCTCCCACTCTTACTAACATCTTGGTTACTTTTCCTGTTGCTATGGCTAAATACCTTGATTAAAGTCATAGAATAAGGAAAGTTTACTTTGGCTCACAGTTCAGGTTACTGTCTATTAAGCCAATGAATGTAAGACAGCAGATGCTAAAACGGGCTGGTCACACTGCATCCACACTCAGGAGGCAGAACACAATGACGCATGAACACAATAACAAGTGCTCACCCTACTTCTCTTTTTTTTTTTTTTGTTTTTTTCGAGACGGTTTCTTGTTAGTCAGGCTGTCGGAACTCGTCGTGCCAGGCTGCTCGACTCAGAATCCCTGCTCTGCCCAGGCGGATAGGCATCGCCACACGCCGACTTTTTAATGGTCCAAGATCGCCACGAATGGTCCTGCTTCAGTGAATGGGTGTTCCCACTTAACCTTAATCAAGATAATCCCTATAGACATGCCCAGAGCCATCTGCCAGGTGATTCTAGAGCTCAACCTAACAACTGAAATTAATCATCATCATCACAAAATATCTGTCTGTGGATTACTATCATTAACATCTGTTTTGTTTTGTTTTTTGAAACAGGGATTCAATTGTGTAACCCTTAGCTGGCCTGGAACTCACTATATAGACCATACTGGACCCAATTCACAGAGATCTGCCTGGCTCTGCCTCCTAAGTGCTGAGATGAAAGGTGTGTGCGTGCCATCACATCTGATGACATGCTTGTTAACACCTACCAATAATGGTGAAATCTTTTAACATTTATCTATGAGCTGTGACAGCTTGTTAACAGATATCTATGAATGTTATCATCTTATTAATGGGTTTTGTATAAATGGTGAACATCTAACAACTATCTATGAATAGTGACAACCTTGTTAATATCTAATTTATATATATGACTATATAGCTAGCACACACTACATACCACACAACACACAGCACACACACACACACCCACAGATACCAACCCATTAAGAGAAGTCTAAAACACCTAGAATGCTCATATTTTCTGTTAATGAAAAGACTAATGTCTTTTATGCAACAGTTTCCTTTCCTGAATCTTTGCGGATCTCAGTGGAAGTGTCACCAATACCAGTAGACAGATGCCTAACATACATTGCATGTTAGAATTAAAAAACAAAGACCCAGCCGGCAGTGGTGGCGCACGCCTTTAATCCCAGCACTTGGGAGGCAGAGGCAGGCGGATTTCTGAGTTCGAGGCCAGCCTGGTCTACCGAGCGAGTTCCAGGACAGCCTGGCTAACAGAGAAACCCTGTCTCGAAAAACCAAAAAAAAAAAAAAAAAACAACAAAGACCCATGGGGTTGGGAAGATGCTCAGAGGTTAAGAACACATATTGCTCTACAGAGGACTTGAGTTTGATTTCCAGCATCCACATCCAGCTGCTCACAACTGCTGTAACTCCAGGCCCAGGGCACTGCACTCATGTGCACAAACACACACACAGAGAGAGAGAGAGAGAGAGAAGAAGAGAGGAAGAAGAGGAGGAGGAAGAGGAAGAAGAGGAGAAGAGAGGAAGAGGAGGAGGAGGAGGAGGAGGAGGGAGGAAGAATTAAAAATAAAAATAAGGTCTAATGTAGCATCCCATAACTCTGAAAAAGGTATTTTATATTCACAGATTCACCAAACAAATTTGCACAGGAATGTGCCACCAGGCCTGCTATATATACTTTTTTTTCTCAACTTTAGTGCTAGACTGTCACAAAGTACCCTAATGACTGCCAGTATGAGGATGGTTTTTTTGTGGTCCAGCAAGGCTTGCTGCCATCATGAGGACTGAAATTATAACCTTCTACAGTGCTCAACCAATGAAATACAATAGACCGCTACTGCTTCCCAGAAACAACGATGCCCTAAAGATGCACTGGCCAGACCTCTAGATGCTTTGGCAACTTGAGAAAGAGATAGACAAAAACTACAAGGCATTGAGAAGATGCCCAGCAACACCTTCAACCAGAAAAGCCTTAGTCCTCTCAGTTCTCAGCTTTGGAACTGACCTCTACACACTCTTGCCGTGTGGCAGACTATCTATCTCTCCCTTTCAGATCCTGTGTAGGAGCACAAGTACACACTTCAGATCCTAAGGAGATATTCCTCAGTCCTGCTGCACACAATTCAAGCCCATGGTTATGGTGAGCCCTACTGATCAATACAATAGCAGGAGACTAACTGCACTGAACCCCACATGAATCACACTGAGGCCCGATTGGAAATGGACATTACTGAAGCTCCTGTTCCTCCACCAAGCAGTCTATTCCCACCTCTTTGAATCATTTTTCAAAACACTGATGCCACTCACTACCATCTCTAACCAATGGATCATAAAAACAGCTATCACTCAGATTCCATGCTAATTTACCTAAGTATCCAGTTATAAAAACTGAGGAGACAATGCTATCATGGAAATAACTTTAAACAGTCTACAATGAGCTGGGCAATGGTGGCGCATGCCTTTAATCCCAGCACTTGGGAGGCAGAGGCAGGCAGATTTCTGAGTTTGAGGCCAGCCTGGTCTACAGAGTGAGTCCAGGACAGCCAGGCTAACAGAGAAACCCTGTCTCGAAAAAACAACAACAAAAACAAACAAACAAAAAAAAAAAACCAGTCTATAATGTATTAGTTTTTCCTCTTGAAAACCAGTTTGCATTGAGATTTCCCAAATGTTAAAGTATTAATTAAAGTACATCCAGGCTGCAACTGCCATAATAAACTTGAAAAGTAAATTAATAGCAAACATTTGTAAAAGGGAAAATGACATTACCACTTCCTGAGATGCATAGTGAGGGTCCTCTGGGTTGACTGACCAATAGCAGTAATCAAAACCAAATGCCACAACCTTCTCCCGGGTGTCTCCAAAGCGCTCTGGTCGACTGTCCACCTAAAATTAAGCACAGAATCCAGTTTCTTCCTTGTCGTGTCTCTGGAATCTGGACAGGAGCTCTTGATTAAGTTCTCCTGTGATTACAGAGACCTGGACTAACTGCTGGAATGTTTACCACAGCCACAAAAGGAGAGAGAGAACACTTGTCTCCATCTCATTAGAAACAAATAGAGACCCAAAGAACCAAATACGCCTATGACACTAACGTGTCTCCTGCTTACAAACACATGAGCTATAGGACAGCTCAGGAGAGAAAGCCTGTAAGCAATATCTTCCTCACTCACTTATTCCCTAAGGATTTCTGCAGAGGATATTAACAGCAGATGAGTAGTACAGTCCCTAGGTCCAAGAGATTCCATCAATCCAGAGCTTTTATTGAAAGCTCCTGAAAGAATGAACCGTCAGTGTCTTCGACATAATGACCAGGAATAATCCAAAGGCAGAGGAGGGTAGGGCCAAAACTTGGAACTGCACTGAGTCCTGGGTACTGGGGAGAATGGCATTCTTTACAGAAATGCCTAGTCTTAATATTTAAATTTAAACTCTGGCTTTCAGGTGACAATGGACTCTGTATGAGAACATGCCTCTTGCAAAGATCTCCTTCATACGCTCCAAAGAGTAGAAGAAACTCAAGAATGGACACCCCTAATTCCTACTTCCCGGATGTAAAATGGGCAGGATGCTACAAAATCACCATAGCCTGTAGGCATGCTTCATGTGCTGGCTGCTCCACTGTCCTCTGCCAGCCTCCAGGAGGGTAAGTGAAGCTTACAGAAGGATGCTCCGAGGAGAACTCAGCACTAAGCGTGCCCAGGTAAAGATTAAGGAGACATATACTCCCAGTACACATTTTATATAAGAATAAAGTTTGAAAAGGGAAAGGCAACTCTGACACTAGCCATTCAGAAACTACAGCAGAACCTGGCTGTCATGAGTAAGAGCTGGTTCGTAGATAACTGACTTTAGGGAAGTCAACAGCCAAGGTGTGTGGAGGGAAAACTAAAGTTTGTTCTTCAGGACTGGAGGGAT
Organism: Mastomys natalensis; assembly: GCA_021653895.1. Taxonomy (NCBI): domain Eukaryota; kingdom Metazoa; phylum Chordata; class Mammalia; order Rodentia; family Muridae; genus Mastomys; species Mastomys natalensis. The sequence goes on along the minus strand of JAJTUV010000279.1, from coordinate 2,500,167 downwards.
GGCTCAGAGTCTGGCTGCTCTTCCAGAGGACCCAGGTTTGATTCCTGCACCCATGTGGTGGCTCATAACCATCAGCAACTCCAGGCCCAGAGAGGAGATCTGATGTCCTCTGGCCTCCTAGAGCACGAGGTTCACACATGGTTCACAGTCATATACATAAAATAATAAATAAATATTTGTTTAAAGTTTGTTCTTGGACAAGCCTATTCTCTAGACCCAAAAGTACAATGAAGTGATTAGCAAGAGAGATAAGTAAGAGGAGGCAGAGAATGAAAGGCCCTTTGTCTTCCTGGAGCTCCTGTTTAAACTTTGGCAGGGCCCATTCTCTTTTAACAAGAGCTAATGTCAAGAGGAAACAAATCACATCACAGAAGTTACACGAGAGAGGGCATAGCTCTGAGGCTGGGGTCTGTAACCTCCACTCTGCCTCAGCTTCCTCATTTCTTGGCAATGCTGGCTTACACCACAAGCTAACTACAGCAGCTGTCATGGCTTCTTTCCACTGTTCAAGGTCCACAAAAGGAGAACACATTCATCTTCCATATCAGGAAGGGTGGAGGAAGTTGGCTCTGGGAGAGGGTGAGGAGGAGGGAAAGAAGTCCCCTGTGCCTATCCAATTGTGCTCCGAAGCTTAATAGGGCTGTGGAAGAAAATCTGCAACAAGACTCAGGCTAGTGGCCTTCTGGGATCTGAAGGCCAATGTCTAATGTCTAGACATTATTGTCAGAACAAACCCTACATTATCAGGTAAATGCTAAAATTCCTAAGGATGCCATGGATAAAGTATTATCAGTTGAGGGGCTCAGGACAAGTTTAACTGGTGGTCAGGTGAGTTACATAGACACACCAATTGCCCCTGGCACAAGTTAAGCTAATCATGGCCCTTATTACATCCCTGGGGTTAGTTTCAAAGCAGCTACTAATCAGTTTCCAAAACTGCTGCACTATTCTAGTTATCAGACCATGGACCGAAACACCACATCTTCTGGAGTCTAAGCGCAATTCTCTTGTTGTTTATTTGCTTTATGATTGGTTCAAACTTCCTCTACAATCCTCTTACATCTCCTGCTCTCTCATATATTAAACACATTCACCCCAAGAGGCCACCTAATTATATAATAGTTCTTAATTAGGAAAAAAAACAAAAACAAAATTCAGGCTTACCTTTACATTCCTGATTTTTGCCACTTTGTCATCAACTTCCACAATAATTCTTCCCCCTTCTTTGGTCTCCCTAAGAAATAAGGACAGAATTTAAATGATGACAAAAACACTTTTGTTTTGTTTTCTGAGACAGATTCTCATGTATCCTAAGAATCCTAAAAAAGTGGGGAAAAATAATGCATCCTGTGAGAAGTACAGGACAGTGGGGGCAGAGCAGAGACTGGGCAGATGTGTTCTTCAACGGTGAACAAGTCTGGACAGACAAGGACAGCATCTCACAATGACAAACAACTGAGGTCAAGGCTAGGGCTTCAAACCACTTCTGTGCTGTTATTTTATTCAAGGTTTTCTCTAGCCCTATAGAACAAAGGAGTAATTTTGAGCATCTCAAAAAGAGCAGCATGGTGTAGCAAATCAAATCCTGCTTTTAGAATTTAAACAAGACAATATTCTCATTTGGAAAAAAATAATGTTAGCTTTGGCTAGGTGACTTTAATGGACCCTTCACAAGTACAGTTATCAGTGCTGGTGACTTACTTGAATGTCAGTACAGATAATCAGCAGATTCTACACATACAAAACAGCCTCAATGAACAGTGGGTACTGGCACTATCTCTGCAGAACTCTGTGGGAATTGAAGAATGGTCTGGTGTGAGCTTCTTGGCTGAGATCACACTGAGTGTTTACATAACTACCTCTGAATCTATGGTTGTGAATCAGCAGCCTGCTAAGAATCTGCTCACACCTGGAGATCAGGAGGCTTGGCAATCTACCACTTACTCTCAAGGTTCTACACTGGTGCTACAAGTAAGTTTCCTGGTTGTTTTTTCATTTTTGTTGGATGAGATATGTTATTCTTAGCAGTGACTGTAAGTAACAAAGGAGTTTCAACATCGTTTTCTTAATATAATCCATGCTATTTGAAATTCCTGGTTTCCAAGGAACTAAAAAATTAAAGAGTAAGTGGTTGATGTTGCTGTCCCTAAGAACCCTAAAAGACAGTTTGGAAAGAATGAGATCTATTAGCAGCTATCTCCTCTCAGACAGCAGCTACTCCCAGGAAGCCCCCAGTCCTAAGTCACCACAGGCAGTGATATAAAGCCAGATGTTTAAAAACCATGTATCAATCAAAACACAGCAGTTTGGGATACACTCTTCTGTGTGTCAAAACTTTTCAAAGCAGATGCCTCTACAAGGACAAACCTAATCCCACACAGAACCATTTTTGTCATAGGAGACAATGCCCTTTTTGACCTCTGTTCCCATTTACCAAATGATCTTGTGTACTGGACAGTTAAAAAAACTACTAATTCCAATACATGTTGTATGGTCTAGAACCACACTCTGCCAGTTTTATCACCTATCAATCTCCTGCTTCAATCCAAGCAGGTGTCCAAGTCTTACATCCACACCCTAAGAGCCTAAATTTGCTTTCTCTTTCTAAAGAACTCTGCACTTCCCCTTGTCAGAAAACTCAATGATCATTCAGAACAGCTTGGACACCAACTCTTGGGCAAAGCATTCTCTGACTTCCCAAGTGAGAGGAAAAGAGGATGAAGTATGCAGCTACACACTGGATGCCTCAAGGGCTGAGAGGTGCAGAATCAGACTCCGGAACTAGGAACTAGCACGGAGGACGCAGAGAATAGTCGTTTGGAGAAACTTCCCCTATGCCACAGTTCAGTCTTTAACTCACACCAACTGCTGAGCACAGGTTGAAACTGTAGTCTCTCTGGGCCTCAATTTCCCTTCCATATCCTGAGAATTCTTTTTCCTATGTCCTCATGGAGCAATCCCATGTGTATATACGAACACACAGCCTCCAGTCCTCATTTGGGTACTCCCAGAACATCAAAAGGAGTGGAGTCTGCCCATCCTTTTGTATGTCCTCACGTCATGCTCCGTGAGAAAGGCCCTACTAGGTGCACCAAGACCCAAGCCAGGGTCCCTAGAAACTCTAGTTGGCAGGTCATCACGGACTTGCACACAGGGCAGCGAACCCTGGCGCCACACAGAAACCGCTATCTCCTAGGACGCGAAGCCTTGTCCCTCCAGGCCTTCTGGACCCTGAGCCCGTAATTTGTGCCTAATTGTTTTTCTCCGCGCCAGTCCATCCTGAGGAAAGCAGGGATCTCGCGCTCCTCTCAGTTCACTTGACCTTCAGACGCCCCCTCTTGACAGACTCACCGCTTGCTAAGAGGCCGGACCCTCACGGCCACCTGCACATTCGCCATCCCTCTGCCACAACCCAAGACCCGCACAGCGGTCCGGCGGAAGCATCCCTGGCCGGCGTCCAGCGAACAGACCCAGCCACAGGAACTGCAAGAGCCTCCGACTGCCCCGCCCGTCCCACGCGCCGCCGGGAGGCAGCCCCAGCCTCGCCCGAAGGGGTGGGGCCCGTTAGGCGTCAACCAATCCTGAGACAGGTGGGGTGGGCCTCCTCGCCTCGCTCCACCCTCTCACTGTTCCAGACGCTCCCGCTCGGTGCAAGCAGACGCCAGACAGGGACGGGGCCTGCCGAGCCTTGGCCAATCTTGAGGCAAGTGGGATGGGCCTCCTCGCCTCACATCACCACCCTCAGGTCCCGGACGCCCTCGCCCAAGTGCTTGCTAACCACCCCCGACAAGGGCGGGGCCCGCCAAGCCTCCGCCAATTCTGAGACAGGTGGGCTGGGCAACCTCGTCTGATTCCAGGCTTCTCGCCTCAGACTGCCCCTACGCAGCTGTTCTTTTGTTCTAAAATCCGGTGACTGAATTTTTGGTTAATACTTGAAAGTTCATGAAGGAAATTAGTAAATTTTTTTAATCCTATTAGCCTGCTATGTCAAAACTGCGGCTAAATTTTAAGGTCAATATAAAGTGGAACCTATCATGGAGCTGAGACAGTAATATTATTATTTTGAATTCAAGGTCAGCCTACATGGTGATTTGAGGGCAGACTGGAGTACAGCGTGAAATCCGGTCTCAAAACAACAGCAATGAAGTGGGCAAAACGAATGATTTTGTAATTCTAAGGTGTGTTTAATGAAGAGGCATCTTTCTTTCTTTTTCTTTCTTTTTTCTTTCTTTCTTTTTTCCCTAATTTACTAGCAAGTTTCTCTCTATTGGTCTGGAACGTCACTGCCGTCCTAGCAGTATTTATAGTACATACAGAGCACATTGCTGTCTGATCAGAACTGGTTTATTCAAATAAGAAATAGCTGTTTTTAATCGTAAGGCCTCAAGCCCAGCTGGAAGGCAAAGGGAGCAAAACCCCTTCACCACCAGTGGTGCTGATGAACGCTTAACAATTCCAACAGTGGGGAGTTCCAGGACCGTCACATAGGAAGCCCTGTATTATACAACAAAAAACAGAAACAAGAGTCGGTTTCTGATGTTGACAAATTTGTGTCCCTGAAGACTTCTGAATCTTCAGACATCATGATTAGAGAGGGTAGGGTTAGCCATTGTATTATTAATATTACTATTAGAGCTTCCACAAGCTGGGCAGTGGTCCTGCAAGCCTTTATTTAGTCTTAGCAATTGAGACAGAGGCAGGTGGATCTCCGTGAGTTTGAGGCCAGACTGGTCTACAGAGCAAGTTCCAGGACAGACAGCCAATACTACACAGAGAGTCCCTGTCTCAAAAAAACAAAAAGAAAAAAGAAAGAGGAAGGAAAGACAGAAGGAGGGAGGGAGGGAGGAGGGAGGGAGGAGGGAGGGAGGGAGGGAAGGAAGGAAGGAAGGAAGGAAGGAAGGAAGGAAGGAAGGAAGGAAGAGAGGAGATTCACACACAAAGCCAAGACAAACAAGAAACACACTCAAAAAAACAAATTCACTTCCTTCATGGGAACTAGGATCTTATGGAAAAGGAAATAAGTATCTAAATGTGTATAACATTGTGCAGGAAGTGCAAAGAAAAATAAAAGGGAATAAAAGAGTAAAAGTCTTAATGTAGCGAGAGAGAAAGTTACTATTTTATATAGATTCTTAAAGTACCACTGATAGCAGTGACACTGTAATATATTTGAGGAGAGTAAGGCTGGGGAGTTATTCAGAGAGAGACTGTTAGTTCATAGAGTACTTCCTAAGTAACCCTCTATTAAGGCGGCAACTGTTCAAAGTGATCAGAACATACCTGTCTGCTGAAACCTCTGACCTCATAGAACTAGGAAAGTAGACTAATGGGTAAAACAGTTTTAAAAAAATGTTTAGCGTGCAGCAAATTAAAATTTAAAGTATGTTTTAAAAACCAAGAACAGGGGACTGGAGAGACGGCTCAGAAATTAAGAGCACTGTCTGCTCCTCCAGAGGTCCTGAGTTCAATTCCCAGCAACCACGAGGTGGCTCACAATCATCTATAATGAGATCTGATGCCCTCTTCTGGCCTGCAGGCATACATGCAGGCAGAATGCTGTGTTCATAATAAAAAATTAAAAAAAAAAAAATACTGGAGATGTGAGAAGGAAGAAGCAGAAATTCTCTGGAAAAATGTCATTGATTAAAAACAAACAAGAGCAAGTTGTTAGAGAACAGGATCATGAAGCTATGCAACGGAGAGGGGTATGTAGTCAGAGTCCTGCTTCAGTTGAGGCAGGAGAATTTTGAGTTCCGTGCTAGCCTGGACTGCATAACAAGACCTGGTATCAAAATAAAACAAACAACAAAACAAACGCCGTGCTGTTGTGTGAAGGACAGACATCGGAGGAGCAGGTCAGTATAAGGCCCCATGAAGTAAGACAGCCTTCATGGGGTAGACGGAGGTACAGAGCCAGGATCATGAAATTAACATGAGGCCATAGTCGTCTCTGGGTTTTATTCAGTGAATTGAGAAACAAAGGAAAGTTTTGGAGAAAGAGTAAAATTATTTGACTTACATGTTCTAATTTTCAAATTGGTGTGTGCGTGTGTATGTGCGTGCCATAGAATGTGGATGGAGGTCTGTTGCAGGAACCTTTCCTGGCCATTGTATTTGCAATGGAGCTTTGTGATTGGGCAGTAGAAGAGATAGGCGGAGCTAGGAGTTGGGAGGAGGTGGGAGAAAGGAAGAGGGAGGGGAAGGAGGAGAAGCAAGATTGAGGTAGACATAAGTGTTTCTAGGAGTCTCGGGTAGTTATTCATGTCAAAAGGTTAGATATTCCTAAAAAAAAAAAAAAAAAAAGCCGGGTGGTGGTGGTGCACGCCCTTAATCCCAGCACTTGGGAGGCAGAGGCAGGCAGATTTCTGAGTTCGAGGCCAGCCTGGTCTCCAGAGTGAGTTCCAGGACAACCAGGGCTACACAGAGAAACTCTGTCTCGAACCTCCCCCCCCCCAAAAAAAAAAAAAAAAAACAAACAAAAAAAAAAAAAAGGACTACTCTGACTGGTGTGCTGACTGGTGTGGAGACTAGTCTGAGGAGTGAGGTGTGTAGAGCCCAGAGACCAGTCAGGAGGCCTCTTTAGCACTCTGGAGGAAGAACCAGAACTATGAGTCATGTAGGCTCCTTTTTCTTGTCCATTTGAAAGCACCAATAGAGTAATGTACTAGACAGCTGGTTTAGAATTTAGACTCATTTGGAACCCCAATCTCTGGGAGAGGTTATCTATTCATGCTGATTTGCAATGAAAACTGCTGCTGAAATGATATTTCTACTGTCAGTCTATAGAGCATGACATAATTGGAACATTATAATTATTTTAAACTAGGTTTGTTTTCTTATTTTTTTTAAGATTTATTTTTATTTACTTTTATGTATGAGCATTTGGCTGCATGTACACCTGCATGCCAGAAGAGGGCATCATATCCTTTTACAGATGGTTTTGAACCACTATGTAGGTGCTGGGAATGGAACTCAGAACCTCTGGAGGACCAGCCAGTGCTCTTAATCACTGAGCCATCTCTCCAGCCCCTATAATTTTTAAAATTATTTCACTCAAGGCTAGGGATGTAGCTCAATTGGTCAAATGTATGCCTGGCATTCACAAAGCCATTCACCCAGACATTGGGTACACTTGTTATCCCGGCATTAGCAAGGGTCAGCAAATCCCAGGCCAACCTGGGATATATGAGACCTTGTTTTAAAAACATCAAACAAAAAAGCCCACTTCACTCATAAATATTTTAGTTTGTATTTTTGACATAACCACAATACCATTGTAACATCAAATATACTGGTTCATTACTGGCATCAAAACTTCAAAGTCTAGGTTTCTACTCTTCACATTCATGCCTTAATCTGTTAAAACTTTCTCTGAATAAACCCTAATTTTTCTTACAGGTAAGAGGAATAAAGATTTTTATTAATATTTTTAGAGACAGCATCTTGCTGTGTAGCTCAGGCTGGCCTAGGACTCACACTTGTCATCTCTCTGTCTTGCCAACTGAACCTCTGGGAATATACCCTGGGCTTGGTCCTCAGTACTGCAAATCACACCTTCTCACTTACTTGAGACTGAACCACTTTTTAAAATTTGTGTACATGCACGAATTAATGTTTGTACATGTGTGTTCAGGACATGGACACACAGGCTATCTTCCTTAGTCACTTCTCGCTGTATTTTTTGAGACAAAACCTCTCACTATATCTGAAGCTCACCAATTTGGCTAGATAGGAGGGCCAGCAAGTCTCAGAGCTCCTCCTATCTCTGCTTCCCTAACACTAGAATTACAGGTGTGTGCCTGGCTTTTACATGGAGGCTGAAAAAAGCCCTCATGCTTTTGTGGGAAGCACTTTACTGATAAGAGTGATCTCCCCAAATCCCATTTAAAACCTTTTTTTTTGAGACAGAATCCTCTATATATAACTCTGAACTTGGTATGTGGACTGGCTAGCCTCAAACTCACATCAACCTGCCTGCTTCATTAATTGTAGCCTCTGCTACAATGGTGTGTGCCACCATACTGGGCCTCTTAAACTTTCTTTCTTTCTTTTCTTTTTTTTTTTTTTTTCGAGACAGGGTTTCTCTGTATAGCCCTGGCTGTCCTGGAACTCACTCTGTAGACCATGCTGGCCTCGAACTCAGAAATCCGTCTGCCTCTGCCTCCCAAGTGCTGGGACTAAAGGCGTGTGCCACCACTGCCCGGCTTTAATTTTATTTTCTTTATGTGTATCAATGTTTTTGCCTGAATATAAGTAAGGTCTGTACACTTTGTCAGTAGGCCAATGTGTTCCCCTGGGATTGAAGTTACAACAGTTACCATACTGGGATTCAAACTTGGATCTTCTGAAGAGCAGCCAGTTTTATATGTTTTATATTTATATTTTATATAAATTTTATATGTTTTATATTTATATTTTTATATGTTTTATATTTCATTTGTTTTTCAAACATCTGAGAAAATCTCACATGTGCTGACTCATACTAACTCATTGCAATATCAAGTATATTACGGCTTCTTTCCCACTCTCTCCCTATTTGGTTTCAAGTCTCCTGACTTCACTGAAACTCCAAAAGGACAAAAATGAGAGCTGAGAGTAGCAGTCACAGGCCAGAGAAATACAAAGCTACAAAAGCCAGGAAGAGTCATCCCAAATAGTCTACAAATTGACATAATTATTCTAGAGTCACATTTATAAATCTCAAATACCTCTTCTAATGTAAATAGAAAATGCACATTCCTGATTTTTTTTTTCACTATTTATATGTAGAAAGCGAATTTTAAAGTTTGACCAAGGCCAAGTGGTGGTGGCATATACCTTTAATTCCAGCACTTGGTAGGCAGAGGCAGGTGGTGGATCTCTTGAGTTTGAGGTCAGTCTGGTCTACAAACCAAGTTCTAGGACAGCCAGGGCTGTTATACAGAGAAATCCTGTCTCAGAAACAAAACAAAACAAAAAGTTTGATCAAACCCTCCTGGCTAAGCCTCCTTGCTTGACATCCCCACCTCCAACTCCTCCAATTTCCCCTGCTAGGCCGGCTTGCTTCTTAAATTATTTATTTCTGTAGGTGTAGGACTGTGGTCAAGTGTGGAAGACAGAGGACAAACTTGGGGGTTAGTTCTCACCTCTCTTAACAGGGTCTCTTGTTTACAGCTTCATATAGGAACTAGCTAGCCTTCCATTTGCCTCCCATTTAGCTGTAGAGTATCCAGTTCTATGTGGGTTCTGGGGATTTGAACTCAGGTCCTCACCCTTGCCTGTGAACTTTTGCCCACTTAGTCATCTCCTCAGCTCTTCCCTGTTTTTTTGCTAAATCATAGCTTTCTCTTCTTGTCCATCTTCTTCTTCCATGAAACTGTAGAGATCTACAGCTTACCTATCCTTAGAACTGCCCTCAAGTTTCACAAAAATAAAAATAAACATTTGCTCAATCCAGACACAATGGCATATGCCTATATTACTAATATTTGGTAAGCAGAGGCCAGAGGATTGTTGAATCCAATTCTCTCTCCACCCCAGGTAACTGTCTTCTATAAACCAACTAACTCTACTTATTGACCACACTAATATAAATTAGCTTTCTCTCTATGTTGGAATTTAGGCTTAACTTACCTTAAGTTTTTGTGAGTCAGATAACTTGAATGCTTCTCTGTTGTATTTGTTAAGCTAAGACTATTTTTTTTCTGTTACTTGGGATTCATATTGGAGCCACATTTAGTTGAAATTAGTTTATTTTTACAGCTTGAGTCATTAATAAAAATAAAAATTACAAAACCACAAAGAATATTGATAGTGACAAAATAATGAATATGTCTACACATAAAATACACAAAAATTCATACAAGGAAAATGAATAGATGTTAAAAAGAGATTTGAGATGAAATATAAATAAGGATTTTACTGACTTGTCTATGTGATGTTCAAAATCTCAACAACATTCTTGTATGGCACATTTGTAAAAGCTGGAGGCTTTAAAGACAATAATCTGTTGTTTTAACAGGGACCTGTTGGGGGGTAAAGATCCTGCTTCCTTGTGAACATCTACTTTACTATCCACCAAGCGAAGTCTTGTATTAAGAGTATGAAGAGCAGGTTTGCTAAACTCCCACAGTGCAGAATGCAACAGTAAGGAAATCCTGATGCACACATTTTAAAGGAAAACAGATCCCAGTTTAAACATAAGGCAGAAGTACTTATAGTATTGATATAAATGAAAAAATCTTGGGACAATTGTTACAATCTCTACTTTAAGTATACTAGCTTCCAGCAGGGCGGGGGTGGCGCACGCCTTTAATCCCAGCACTTAGGAGGCAGAGGCAGGTGGATTTCTGAGTTCGAGGCCAGCCTGGTCTACAGAGTGAGCTCCAGGACAGCCCGGGCTACACAGAGAAACCCTGTCTCGAAAAACTAAAAAAAAAAAAAAGAAAAAAAAAAAAGTATACTAACTTCCATCTTAATAATAACCCTAAGAGTAGGTAAAATATAATCAGTATTTTCCATTACAAACCTCTAAACTTTAGCCAGATATGATGCCATATCTCTGTGATTTCAGCACTTGGGAGGCCGAGGCAAGGGAAATGTGTTTGAGATCAGCCTGGGCTATATAGTGAGTTCAAGTTCTGCTTTGGCTATATATAGGAAGTACAAAACAAAAAATTCTAAATACAACCAAGTTCAGTGAGTGATCTGCTAAGAGGAGTTATGAGACTTAGTGTCATCACACTCACAGCAACTCAACTGTTACATTTGTTAAATGCTCTCTATCACCAAAACTGTTAGGGATGAGGATCATAGGATCAAATATCTGTGGGAATCAGTGATCCCCTTCTGATGTGTGGATCCCAGGGACTGAACTCAGACCGTGAGGCTTGAAGCAGGAGCTTTTCCCCACTGAGACATCTTTCTGGCTCTGCTATTCCAATATTAAGAGGGCTCTTTCAGTGTTGCTAGCAACACAATCTATCAATATCCCTGTCATAACAATCTAGAAATGGACTTCTTTGACTACATGTAATTAATCGAAAGTAAAGATGGCATCACTTGGCATTAGAGGTTTCAGTGTAAGCCTTAGAAAAAAAAGGTAAAGGAGGCACTATATCAAGTTCATGAAGATGACTTTCTTCAGTTAGCATTTTGGGGATATACAGGGAAATTTCTTTTTGTAGTTCTCGCCACTTGAGAATATTCTCTGTCAGTTCTTCTGTCTTGTTCACCAAAATATCCATCTTGGCTAAAGCTTTGCTCTGTAACATTTGAAATAAAGAAAAATAGAAAAAAATTGTTATTGATTACAGAAATAAATACTTCAAAAATTAGCATCTGATCTTTTTCTAGTCTTTTTTTTGTTTTGTTTTGCTTTGTTTTGTTTTTTTTGAGACAGAGTTTTTCTGTATAGCTCTGGCTGTCCTGGAACTCACTATGTAGAACAGGTTGGCCTCGAACTCAGAAATCCTCCTGCCTCTGCCTCGCAAGTGCTGGGATTAAAGGTGTGCACCACCACTGCCCGGCTTTGTAGTCCTTTACTGCAAAATTCCTTAAAACTGTGGACTGGGGTGGGGAGTAGGGAAAAAGATGAAGGTGGGCTAGGGATGGAGATGCAGAATTCTGTTTAGACATCAAGACTGTAGATAGGAGTAAGTACAAGAGCCAAAAGAAACATCCCTTGTAAGAGTTTGGAAATACAGAAAAATGTATGGAATGGAAATATCAATTTAGGACTTGTTAGTGTGTAAATGGGATTAGAAACCTTGCCACTAAAACAAACAAACAAACAAACAAACAAAAACCAAAAAATAAAAACAACTGTGTGTCCACTCTCCAACCCAATCCAACCTTATATACGTCTGCTTGTGAATTCACTTCTCTACCATCAGCTTGAACTCTATGCTTTCTCAGTACATGTGTGGTATCCTCCTACCTCCTCATCCCCTACAGGCATGTGTGTGACACCAAAGCTGTCTGACTCTACGTATAGTAATTGAAGTCTGCAATTCTGAAATTTTCTTTTCTTCTGGTGCTGGGGATGGAGCAAAGGCCTTTCTTTTTTTTTTTTTGGTTTTTCGAGACAGGGTTTCTCTGGTCCTGGCTGTCCTGGAACTCACTCTGTAGACCAGGCTGACCTTGAACTCAGAAATCCACCTGCCTCTGCCTCCCAAGTGCTGGGATTAAAGGCGTGCGCCACCACCGCCCGGCCCGAGCAAAGGCCTTTCATGTACTAGGTAAGCACTATAGAGAGTGGACCTTTGACCCTTAAGGTCTATGTTTCTAACATACTCTGGACGGTAATGACCTCTGTCCATACCAGGGCTCAATCTAGTCTATTCAATATTTGCCCCATGAGTAAAAGACAGTTCTGACTAACCCACTCCTGTATTTTTCTTTAAAAACTGAAAATGGACTGGAGCCACAGCTTAGCTGCAAGAGTACACGTGTTGCTCTACTAGAGGACCTAGGTGATTCCTAACAACCACATAACAGCTCATAATTATCTGTAACTCTAGCCCCAGGGGATTGATATCCTTTTCTGGCCTCTGAGAGCAACAGACACACATGGCACACAGAGATACGCAGGCAAGACATCCATCCATATACAAAAAAATAAAACAAAAATGAAAAACAATGGTCTGGAGACATGACTCAAAGGTTAAATGTGCTTCCTGTTCTTCAAAAGGACCCAAATTTGGTTCCCAGCAACCCTGTCAGATGGCTCACAACTGCCTATAACTCCAGCCTGAAGGAATCTGACACGTCAGGCTCGCTCCCCCTCTCCCTCTCTCTTCCCTCCCTCTCTGTGATGCACAAACATACATACATTTTAAAATAAAAAACAAAAGTAAAAACCATAACCTTCACTACCAACAAAAAATGCATGCAATGGCTCCCCAGTATTCAGAGTAAAGTCTAAGTTCTTAGTCTACTGGGAGGCTGAATCATGAGCACTTCTGTGAGTTCAAGGCCTGCCTGAGCCATACAATGAATGCAAGGTCATCCTATGTTAAAAAGTAAGAACCTACTTAAATAAATAAACAAATCTCTTTTTAAATTTTAGTTTTTAAAGACAGGGTTTCTCTGTGAAACAGCCCTGGCTGTTACAGTTACTAACAATTATAGGTACAGGGCACCATGTCTGGATAAGAAAAATTTTTTTTCTTCTATGTTTCAAGATTTTAATAATGACTAAGTCAAAGTGAAATAAGCAAAGAAGGACAAACATGGTAAGTCTTGTCTCGTATGTATATTCTATATTTGAATGGTCTGTGTGTCTGTGTGCTATGAAAGTAAAAGGGAGACAGTGAGCAGAGAGGAAGAGACATTAAGGGCTGAGGGAGAAAGTGAAAGAGGCTCTATCTGGAGGAAGCGAGAGGGCCAGGAGATCAGAGAGGACAGCCTCAGAGGAGAATGCACTAGAACAGAGGTAATCACACATCTATGATAGTGCCACGAGGAAATACACTGTTTCGTACCTTCAGAGCCTGAGGCTAGTCTGAGCTATATGAGACTATCTAAAAAATAAAACCAGGACCAAAAAGGTAAAAGGTAATACAAGGTAATACAGTTGAGATCTTAGTATAAGAACAAAGATCAGCTATATTAATGATACTCACTATTTTCTTTAGGTTTGCATCTAAATGAGGGATATTTCTAATTGTTTCAAGATGAGTTTCCAATTTCTCAATGAAAGTCACAGCCAGTTCCAACATATGTACCATATATCTGAAAGAGAATGTTACAATTTGAATGTAAATTTATCCCACGCTCCTGTGTTTGAATACTTGGTCCCTATTGGGTGATGCTGTTTGGGGAGTTACTGGAGTTTTGGGGCACTGGTAGATGTAGATCACTAGGGACAGACCTTGAAGGTGCTCTCCAATTCCTAATACACTGTGATGTGAACAAGCCATGCTGCAAGATCTTGCCACCACAGATGGAGTTGCCCCAGCCACAGTCAATGCCTTCCTACCATGTTAGATGTATTACCTCTAAACTGTGAGCCAAGTCAAACCCCTCTCTAAGTTGCTTCTGTTAGGTATTCTGGGACAGAAGGAGAAAAACAATAACTTTTCTTTCTTAGTTGTTTTTGTTTCTTTCCTTTAATTAGGACTGTTAATTTGAAATACGTAAATCTAATGAGTATCATTAACCTTTTAATGGAATTATCAGTGGTAAATAAAGTTCTTCTCTTTTACTTAGGACAAAATTTAGGTTGTCATGCAAACAGAAAAATGGAATAAGCTGGGCGGTGGTGGCGCATGCCTTTAATCCCAGCACTTGGGAGGCAGAGGCAGAGGCAGGCGGATTTCTGAGTTCTATCTGTGGCCAGCCTGGTCTACAGAGTGAGTTCCAGGACAGCCAGGGCAACACAGAGAAACCCTGTCTCGAAAAACAAAACAAACAAACAAAAAAAAAGCCAGGCATCATGGTATTCATCTTTAATCCCAGCAATCAGGAGGCAGAGGCAGGTGGATCTCTATGAGTCCAAGGCCAGCCTAATCTACAGACTAGTCTATAGCCAGGGGTACATAGAGGAATACCCAAAAGATTAAAAAAAAAAATGGAAAGACATATTCATGATAACTAAAATCTAACTCAAAGGAACTGGGTGCGTGGCACATCTTTATTCCCAGCATTTGGGAGGCGGAGGCAGGAGGAGGATCTCTGTGACTCTGAGATCAGCTTGGTATACATAGTGAGTTTTAGGCCAGCCAGCACTACATATTGAGCTCTATCTCAAAATAAATAAATAAATAAATAAATAAATGAAAAAAGAAAAAGGAGAAGGGAGGAGGGCGACAACCTTCAATGGTTGGTAATAACTATCACACATAAAGCGACTTCATATTGGTTCAGATAACTGAGAAGACACCAGGGATAAATACACTGAAAAGTATCACATAATTTTTCTGAATCTGCATTGGTAAAATCTTCAAAGTCATTACTCAGCTTATCTTTTTGTTGTTGTTTTTGTTCTGTTTTTAAATCACTTGCCCAAGACTGAGATATATTATCTGTAGACGTAAGTAGAAAGTCCAATGCACAACTTTTTTCATCCTCAAGTACACAGCAAATTTGAGGCCAGCTTATGTAAGACCCTATTTCAAACAAAAAATTGTTTCCAGGTTTTGTAATCCTTTGATATTTTTATTTTATGTGTATGTGTACAATTACAGCTGTCTTCAGACACACCAGTAAGAGGGAGTCAGATCCCATTACAGATGGTTGTAAGACACCATGCTGCCAGGCAGTGGTGGCACACACCTTTAAGCCCAGCACTTGGGAGGGAGAGGCAGGCGGATTTCTGAGTTCGAGGCCAGCCTGGTCTACAGAGTGAGTTCCAGGACACTACACAGAGAAACCCTGTCTCGAAAAACCAAAAAAAAAAAAAAAAAAAAAAAAGACACCATGTGGTTGCTGGGAATTGAACTCAGGACCTCTGGAAGAGCACTCAGTGCTCTCAACCACTGAGCCATCTCTCTAGCCCCCTCTCTATCTTTTTGAGAGAGGGTCTGCCACCCTAGTGCTGGGATTAAAGGTGTGTATCACCATGGCTAGCTTCAGTTTTTGATTCTCTTATGGCATTTATTTTCTCGAGACAGTCCTGGCTGTCCTGAATCTCACTCTGTAAACCAGGCTGGCCCTTTCTTTTTACCAGTTATATTTTAAAAAGAAAGGATACTTTCCAGTTTAATGCAGCAACACTAGTAATGTTAATAAATACAATCAATAATACATTGTTTTGTGAATTATGCTACAACATAACTGCCATGCTAAACAAAAGCTACCTTAAAAAGACAGGCATAACTCTCCATTTCTACTTCTTGGTCTAACCTGTGATAAACAGCTTCCAATGGCAAGTTCTCCTGGCATACGGGTCTCAGCAGTCTTTGCCTTATGGCATGCTTCTCTTTTAGCACTGCTTCCAGATGATTATTCATGCTTTGCAGAACATCACATTTCTCAACTACATAAACCAGAGATGGCAACCACAGTGAGCAATAGGAAAAGTATGTTTTAGAACTGTTTAAAAATGTCTTCCTTGGAGACTGCAGAGATCAGTGGTTAAGTCCACTCACTGCCTTTCTAGAAGACCCCTGCCCAGGGGTGGCACTATTAGAAGGTGTGGCCCTGTTGGAGTAAGTGTGTCACTAGGGGCGGGGGGGGGGGAGGTTGCGGGCAAGGCTTTTAAGACTCTCTTCTTTGCTGCCAGTACTCTGCTAGCAGCCTTCAGATGAAGATGTAGAACTCTCAGCTCGTCCTGTACCATGCCTGCCTGGATCCTGCCATGTTCCTTCCTGCCTTGATGATCATGGACTGAACCTATGAACCTGTAAGCCAGCCCCAATTAAATGTTGTCCTTTACAAGACTGGTCCTGGTGTCTGTTCACAGCAGTAAAAACAGTAACTAAGACAGAGTCAGACCTACTCTAGGCAACAGAGATCCTTATCTCAAAAGCAGATAACAAACAAATAAGTCAAATAAATTAACTCCACAATCTTTGTAGACATCTTTCTTACTTTTGCTTTCTTTAGGAACACAAGTTTTATCTTCATTTTCGACTATTTTTCTCTCTCTCTCTCTCTCTCTCTCTCTCTCTCTCTCTTTTTATTTAACCAACAACCAAACTATAGTACTAAATTACTTCCTGTGTTTTTCAACTCTACATTTTATTTGGCTTTTAAAACCAGTGCCTATTATATGATGGTATAATAACCATAATAACAATCATCAATTTTAACATTTAGTTTCCTCCCTCCCAATCCATACACGCCTTTTTGTTTTCAAAAGGATCTATTTGAGAATAGATGGTAGGCAGCATGGCCTTTATTCCTCAGAAAGAAATCTAGGGCTGTGTGTTTGTGTGTGCTTGCAGGAGAGCCCACGTGTGTCAGGGCACCAATGTGAAGGTCGAAGAACAGTTTTAGGAGTTGGTTCTCTACATCCAGTGGGTCTTAGGGGTTAACTAAGGCATTGGGCTTAAAAGCACATGCCTTTACCTGCTTAGCTATCTAGCACACATCTTTTATTCTTAAAACTTGATTCCAAGAACATTCTCTTATATAACTACAGAATATTCCCAAATTCAATTTTTTTCCCTCACAAATTTTATTCTCTTTAACTTTTTTTTTTCTTTTTTGAAATCTCTAGAAACTTAACCTAGGGCCTTATACATGCTAAACAAACACTCAATCATTGAACTACATCCCCAGCCTTTCCCCTCAATATCTGTTTAAAAAGCTTTAGATTGTTAATTTATTTAATTCTGTGCATATGTGTGTGCATATGTGTAAACAAGTGTCACAGTGTTCATGAGGAAGACAGAGAACACCTTTTCATCTGTTGTCTTTTACTCTGTGGATGCCAGTATTTGAACTCAGGTTATCAGGCTTCGTTGAAAATGCTTTTACCCAACGGGCGGTGGTGGCGCATGCCTTTAATCCCAGCACTTGGGAGGCAGAATCAGGTGGATTTCTGAGTTCGAGGCCAGCCTGGTCTACAGAGTGAGTTCCAGGACAGCCAGGGCTATACAGAGAAACCCTGTCTCAAAAAACCAAAAAAAAAAAAAAAAAAAAGAGAGGAGAGAGAGAAATGCTTTTACCCACAAGGGTTCTTAGCACCACCTCATCTAATGGGTCCTATTTGTTTTTTTACATTTATTATTTGTATGTGGAGTGGGTGCATCACACATGCTACAGCACATGTACCATGCAGAGCCTGGGGACTGACTGGGTTGGTAACAAGGGCCTCTGCTTCCTGAGATATCCTTCAGCCCTGTTTGACTTGTTTTTTTGAGAGTTTCCTGTTATTCTGTTTCCTGTTATTCTGGCATCAAACTCATTATGTAGTCAAGGATGGCCTTGAACTTCTCACTGCCCACCTCTGCCTCCCTAGTGCTCAGATTAACGGTAGGTGCCAACAGACTAAATACGGAGTGCTAGGAATGAAATCCAGAGCCTCATACATGCTAAACAAGTACTTTACCAATTTCAGGTATATACACAGTACTTTTAGAAAATTTAACAGTCATCTCTTGTCTTTGAGAAGTTACTATAGTTTGGAAACATTTCAGTGTGTCCCACAAGCATTTAGGTGTAGTCTTCAGTGTGGTGGCTCTGGGATGAGGGGCGGAGCTTTCAAGAGGAAAAAGGAGCAATTATGTCAGTGAGGGCAACGCTCTAGTAAAGAACTTAGTTCAACTTTTTTTTTTTTTTTCTTTTTTGGTTTTTTGAGACAGGGTTTCTCTGTGTAGCCCTGGCTGTCCTGGAACTCACTCTGTAGACCAGGCTGCCCTCGAACTCAGAAATCCACCTGCCTCTGCCTCCCAAGTGCTGGGATTAGAGGCGTGCGCCGCCACCACCACCCGGCTATTTCACTACTTTTAAAAAAATGTTATTTTTATGTATATGTGTATTTTTCCTGCATGCATGTGTATGCATTATGTGCATTCCTGGTGCCCATGGACATAGATTCCTTGAGACTGGAGTTAAGATGATTGTGAGGTACTATGTAGGTGCTGGGAATTGAACCTTGGTCCCTGGAGCCAGTGCTTTCAACCAATGAGCCAGCTCATTATTCTACTTCTTAAACTCTGCTTGCTTGAACTTCAAAACAAAATAAAATGAAAAACTATAAATAAAAACTTAATTCTGCCTGGTTTCTGATTACTGGTTAGTTCTCTTGGAACCAATGTTATAAAAGAGTGAATTCTCTGAATTCTTGTCCTGCAATGTGATCTTTCTTGTCATGACCTCTAGTGCTAAAATGGCATCACCACAGATAAGCTAATGTGTCCCTCCAAACCTGTGAGTGAAGTAAATATTTTTTATCTTTACATCATTAAGCCCCAGATACTTGGTTGTGGCAACAGAAAGAGATTAGCAGAGTCAAGTCAACTGGACTGGTTCATTGCTAGTTAAAGCTACATAGTAAGGCCCTGCCTAAAAAAATAAAACAAAAACCCTGAAGACATGTTAGGGCATATCTATGGGGCAATACCTAGGAAAGATTATGACATTAGAATTCTGCTGCCTGGTGTTAATATGCTGGTATAATTCAAGAGCAAGCTGAAATCCTAGTGATTATTCTCTTAAGCAAACTTACCCAAATAGGAAGGATGAATAAGATCTGCTGTATCCTTTTCTAGCTTCAGAAGTTCAATTTCCAGATTATTCTACAAGAGGAACAAAAGTAGACTTTAGCTCACTCAGAAATCATCCCAAAGTTTAGAAGCTTAAAACACTGATAAAAAATTTAGTTAATTAATTAATTAATTAAAAAAAAAAAACACTGATAAAAATGGACAAGCTACAGAAACATGATACAAGACATACATATATTCCTTAAATGGGATGGAAGGATGGTTTATATGAAAGCAGGAAAATCACTGGAGCTTTTCAATTTAGTATCTTGACTTCCTGTTCTACAATTAACTAATAGAACAAGCCCCTATCAGCCATGCACTAGGCATTGTTTTAATTGCAAAAGAATACTATTTAAATCAATTAAGAAGTGTTTTGCTTGTTTTATCTTAAAGTTGAGCATCAAACCCAAGGCCTCTTGTATGCTAAGCAACCACATTTTCTCTAAAATATACCCCAGCATACTACACACTTTTTTAAATGGAGAAGTAGAAGTGAAAAATTCATACTTTTACCTGGTAGATTTCAGCTTGAATATCTGAGATCTGCTGTAATCTGGAAAAGTTCACAAAGCAAGGAGCCATTTTCTTAGATATATCTAACATCTCCTATTGGTAAATGAACAGAGAAAGCGTAGTATGTTACAAAAAGTTAGCACACAGAAATAACATACACAAGGGACTAAAAATATTATGTCCAAAACTGCATCTAACACAAAGAACATATTAAAACAGTAGAATGCATATCTTCTGTTTTTATTTGATTTTGATAAGGCCTCATGTAACCCAAGCTAGCCTTAAGCTTGCTATTGCCAAGGATGTCCTTCAACTTGTAATCTTCATACCTCTATTTCCTAAGTATACAGCATAACACCAGCTTTGTGTTTATGTGTGTGTATGTGTATGTATGTGTATACACAAGAAAGAAAGACAGATAGACACACACACAAGAGCAAGAGAGCGATGGGGGTTGGGGGAGAAAGAGAGAAAGTGTGTGCTTTGCATATATGTGTGCTAAGATTAAAGGGGTATCTAACCACTGCCAAGCTGGATTAAATTTTTGATAGTCAAAGTGTCACTCTCCAAGATCCCTCTATCAGTACTGACTAGAAAGGGTAGTTAAAAGGGAATATGTGGAGAACAACCACCTCTGCATCTTTCAGGTCCTTGATTGTGGTGCTAAATTTCTGCAGTTCCTCCTAGGATATAATACTTTCTTTGATTCACTATTTTTCCTGGTAGAGGCAACTCCAATGTCTTCCATTTGGCCTTTCCAAGCATAATAGCCCTCACTCCACAGGTCAGAAACCAATATGGGAATTCTGCCAACTTCTAAGTATATCTACCCCAATATACATTCTGAAACTGCGGAAATGGCTACAGGATCGGTTCGGGGACTCACTGGGTCTAACAGTAAGTTGGACTTCAGCCAAAACTCTATTAATCACCTGACCTTCATTTCAGAAGCATTTAATTTTGGCCTCATGCTTCCATAGAGTTAGAGTCTATGAGTCTATGGCCATTATGACAGAGAGCATGGCTGCAGGCAGAAATAGCATGAGTGCAGAAGCTAAGAGCTTACATGTAGAGAGACAAGCATGAGGCAGAAAAAGCTAACTGGCAATAGTATGGGTTTCTGAAACCCCAAAGCCCATACTCAATGACAAATGCCCTCCACCAAGACCACATTTCCTAATATTTCCCAAACAGGTGAAATCCTTCCACCAAATGGGCACTAGGTATTCAAATATATGAGTCTATAGAGGCCATTCTCATTCAAATTACCACCATGCATATGATTAGAGAATCAGATGCTATAGGAAGGAACATGGACACTAAAAGAAAAGAATGTTTGACCGGAGAAACAGGACTGGAAAGAAAGATGGCTCAGCATTTAAGAGCATTTGTTGCTCTTGCAGAGGACCTAGGTTCAATTCCCAGCAACCACATGGTGGCTCACTTCAGTTCCAGAGGATCTAATGCTTTCTTCTGACTATCATGGGCAACAGGCATACACATGGTGCAAATACATACATGCAGGCAAAACATTCATATATAAAATATTCATTCATAAAATAAATATATCTTAAAAAAAAAAAAAGAGTAGAGAATCACTCAAACCATGCCTGTATGTAAACAATTCCTTCCTTTAGAGCTCAGGCTATAACCTGGGGCCTTGTAGTGAACTGCTTTCAATCTTGACACTGTGTCTCTCTATATTCTGTGCTATTCCTTCCCTCAGAACAAAGTTATTTTCAATTCTTTAAGTAAGAGGCCAAGAACCTAAATATATCTAGCCCAGACCCCAACACACTAGTAACATATTGACTAGACTGGGTTAGACTGGCTAGCCAGCAAGCTCCACCGGTATCTGGCCCTAGCTCTAGGACATATACCATCACATTCTGCTTTTACCTGGGTGCTAGGGATCTAAATTTAGCCCTTCATGACTTTTTGATAGGCTATTTATTGATTAAACCACCTCCTGAGCCCCAGTACCTGTTTTATACAGTGCTTTGGATCAAACCAAGGGCTTCGTGTGTGCTAAGCAAGCACTCTATCAACAAGCTACATCCTCAGCCTATTTCCTCCTTTCTTTTAAGGGTTTAGCAGGGCATGATTGTACATGTCTTTAATCCCAGCACTCAGAAGGCAGAGGCAGGTGGATTTCTGGAACAGAGTGAGTTCCAGAACAGCCAGAGCTACACAAAATACAAAACAAAACAAAAACCAAAAAACTGGCTAATATGTGTTACCTGGCAGTAGATAAAACCACCACTGTACAGTGCCTGAGATCATCTACGGGTACCTTTCTATGGTTTAGGAACTTGCATTCTCTATAAACACTTTCAAGAAGAACACTGAGTCTCAAATGTGTTAACTATGAAATATCCAATAGTTTTATGACAAGAGAACGGCACAATGCAAGGTGAGAATACTGCATAACGTAGTAGAAAGAAAACAGGGAGGAGTGAGGAAAGGCTGCCTGAAGAGTACTGTGCCAGTTCCTGGGAAACCAGTTAGCCAGGGCTGCTCTAACACTTGAAGCAATGGTGGGTCTTCAAGAAAAGTCCAAAAATCTTTCACAGTGCAATGCTATCACAGTTCACCTTTATTATTTTAGCACTATTTATTTAGAGACTGAGTCTTGCTATGTAGCCCTACATGGTCTGTAACTCAATAGTCCTGGGATTACAGGTGTGCACCACCATGCCTGGCTGTTAACAATTAATTTTAAAAGATGACATGGGAAAAAGGAGAGGGTTATGGGATCTAATTCTGCCAGCTTGCTGAGTGATATTGGATGGTTTCTTAGTTTTTTTAGGTGTTTCTTTTTTGTTTAATGGAGACAAGGTCTCCGCACTCTATCTTAGGCTAGCCTTGAACTGTGAGCAATCTTCCTGCTTCCAGCTCCCAAGTGCTTCCAAGTCTTGTGTCACCATATCTGCCTGTTTAGGTTTCTTAAACGCGTTGCGATATATCTTAAGTCTCTATTACCTCTTTCATACATCAAAACCAAAAAACAAACAAACAATAAAACCAAGCAGCTGAAGAGATGGCTCAGTGGTTAAAAGCATTGATTGTGCTTCCAGAGGATCTGGGTTTAATTCCCAGCACCCACAAAGCAGCTCACAACTGTCTGTAACTCCCATTCCAGTGGACCTGACACCCTCACACAGACATACAAGCAGGCAAAACACCAATGTACATAAAATAGAAATAAATTATTAAAGAAATTCTTCCACCATGTCTGCACTGCTAATTTCTACAGATGAATTAACTAACTTTCCTCAACTTCCTTTTTGTATCAGTTTCCTTTCTTCGAGCTTAATGTGCTTGACTTCTCACTCCCCCATTCCCGTCAGCCATTTTCTGTTATTCCTTCACATATTCAATTTCTCCCTTCTGTCTACCTGCTTGTTCTATATACACGTCTAAAACAGTCACTTTTTGGACTAAATTTTATTCTTGCCTCAAAATCTTCACAGTGCAACAGCATACACAGAAACACTGTGACAAACAGACACACACCTTTAATAAATGCTGCCCTAGAGTCTCCGCTAGAGTTCTGTACTCAGGGCCCCAGAAATGTTTCAATAATTCCCATTAACAGACGTTGTCGAAAATGCTTTTCAAAGTACCTGCCAGTATTTCTTTTTCACTGCCGCCCCTCCTCTACAGTTTAGAGCAGTGGTTCTCAACTGAGTGGCTTGCAATTCTTTTGGTGGGGTCAAACTACCCTTTAACAGACCAGACATGGGTCGCCTAAAGACCATCGGAAAACCACAGATGTTTACATTAGGATTCGTAACAGTTGCAAGATAACAGTTATGAAGTAACAACGGAAATGATCTTATGGTTGGGGGTCACAAAACCTGAAAACTGTATTAAAGAGTCGCACCCTTAGGAAGGTTGAGAAACACTGTTCTAGAGGAAGTAGTGTATCACTGGAAGAAAAAAAAAAAAAAAAAGCGAAGCGCTGTACCATCTCCCACAAACTGGCCTGGGATAACCCGCAGGCACTCAAAACAGAGTGCTCGGAACATCACCCACTCGGTCCCTCACACTCGAAGAACCCACGGGAGTATGGTCACGGACGCAGTCTCCATGGGACGCTACCAGGTACTCAACACAGTCCGCAATTGGCTCATTCATGCCCGAATAACCAGGACCACCACCTCACAGCGTAATTCTGTCGCCAACTTGATGACGCCATCGCCGCCCCCACGTACCTCAGTGACTATCCCCGAAGCCACCAAGTGGTTCAGCAGTAACCCAGCTGCACTCTGAGCGGACGCTGGGTCCCACGGGTTGGCGGCAGCCATGGCTCCCGCACACCTCTGGAACTGGCGCGAGGAGTGAGGGGCACACAGAGAACGGGCGCGCAGTTTGATGATGTCACAGGGCGTTCCTGCCCGGGCGGAAGCCCTGGGAGCGCGTCTCAGGCGAGCGCGGGTCCCTGGTGTTCCCTGGCGGAGTCTTCTCTGCGCTGAGCGGTAGGAGGCGAGTCTCAAGCGCCCTGTTCCGGCAACAGCTATCGGAGGCTCCCTGGCCCTTAACTCAGCTGCCAAAGCATCAAGAATTCGTGGTAGCGCTGTCTGTTCACCTGCTTTCTCCTTGCCACTCTTGGGCTGACCCCTGGGAAGTAGGGATAGGCAGAAGGTGACAACTGGAACAGGAGACCCAAACTGGAGATTTAGCGGTGGCTGTATGTCTAGACTGGGCGGTGACAACTATGTTTCTTCCCTGCAGGGAACTGAGTCGTGGCGCTAGGATGGGAAACAGTGCTCTCCGTGCTCATGTGGAAACAGCGCAGAAAACTGGTGTCTTTCAGCTTAAAGACCGTGGTCTGACCGAGGTGAGACCTGAGGGGACCGGACCAAGAAACTAAAAGGGATAAGGATGGCGGGGTGGCGAAGTCTATTGGTGCAGAATTTTTCCACACTGTAAGCTCCTTTCTCCAGTTCCCCTCAGAGTTGCAGAAGCTGACAAGCAATCTTAGGACGATCGATTTGTCCAACAACAAGATCGACAGCCTACCACCTCAGATAATAGGAAAGTTCACTCTGCTAAAGAGCCTCTCCCTCAACAACAACAAACTGAGTATGGATTTTGTGCCTGGACAGCTTTTGCTAGTAATCAGCAGTTATGAAGGGTGTTTTTCCTGTTAGATGATTTTTGTTATTAAATCAGGTTAGGGGATTCCGAATGTTAGAGTATTGAAGCTTTTATCTCTTGTAATTTAATCTAAAAGCCTCCTTGGATAGTATAATCATTATTACTCGGTTAATTTGGACTTGGAAGACATTTGGGAATCGTTGTAAATAGTTATCTAATTTGGGGGGGGCAGGGTGGAATGGGAGGATCCTTTAAACTTCCCCAGATTGTTTTTAGAATTCTCCAAACCCCTTTACAAAAGGAACCTATTATACACATACACACTTTTCTGCATTTTGATGACTTCTTAATCTCCCAAACACTGTTTGTGAAACCTAAACATGACGTGAGAATTCTATGTAAGAAGTTAGGCCTGGTGATTTAGGCCTGTAACCCCAGCTACTCAGATGCTGAGGCAGAAAAATCATAATCTCAAGGCAATCCTAGACAACTTGAGACCCTATCTCAAAAACAAGATGAAGCAGGCTACCATACTTTTTATAAATTTCATTAGTTCTATCAGATTTAGGTTTTTAAAAAAATTCTTCTTTACCAGCTGTTCTACCTGATGAATTATGCAATCTGAAAAAACTAGAGACACTAAGTCTCAGCAACAATCACCTGAGAGAACTACCATCTACCTTTGGGCAGTTGTCAGCTCTGAAGACCCTGAGCCTCTCTGGGAATCAGCTGGGAGCATTACCACCCCAGCTTTGTAGCCTGAGACATCTGGATGTAGTAGATCTCTCTAAAAACCAAATTCGGAGTGTACCTGACACAGTCGGAGAGCTGCAGGCCATCGAACTCAATCTCAACCAGAACCAGGTCTATACTTGTGTGTTTTGTCCCTCTTCCCAGTGTATGTTTGCATTTATGGTCTTGTGATAATTTCCTGCTCCTTAAACGATAATCATAGAGTTGGATAATAGAAGCTAAAAGATACATAAGGTGAACTTACTCTAATGCCCAGTATCATGGAGTGGGTTGATAGTGGCTGTATAATGGTGTTGAAGGTGTTTTGAGGAAGGTAGAAGAGAGTAAGAGATAATTAAAAAAAAAAAACCTATTCAAAGTTTTACAAATATTCTTTTCACACCAATTATTTATCGAGGAGCCATGTCAGGTATGATATAATATTGTAGGAATGATACCTATACCCATAGGATCTGAGAGTCAGATGTCACATTGTTGAAAAATTCCCTAATTAATAGCTGTTCTGGAGCTAGGTTCTTTTTTTGTTTGCTTGTTTGGGTTTTTTTTGTTTGTTTTTTCGAGACAGGGTTTCTCTGTGTGGCCGGGGCTGTCCTGGAACTCACTCTGTAGACCAGGCTGGCCTTGAACTCAGAATTCTGCCTGCCTCTGCCTCCCAAGTGCTGGGACTAAAAGCGTGCGCCACCACTGCCCGGCCCTGGAGCTTGGTTCTAATTGGACAACTTTGTATGTGAAATGTTTTGAAGCTCCTTGGTTAACATTGGTATGGAGAAGTCCTCTGCTTTAGATATGAGCCACAGTGATGAAAGAAACATTTGAGATTAGGTAGCCTTTAGTTTTTAGCATTTATGCTTCCACATATGTGCATTATGAATGTATATTAGCTACTATGGACATGTTATTACTGTGCTAGATTGTAGTTAGCATAATATTCGTTCAGCATTTGAGGTTGGTTTTGTCTTTTCCCTGAGATTTCAAGAAAAGAACTGTCATTGGTATTAGTTGACTTATTCCACATTCCGTACTGCTATATCATAATTTCTCAGACCTTACTATGGTCACCTTAGTGTTTGATTCAGTAAGTGAGAAGTCTAAGAATCTGCATTTTCATAAGTTCTTAGGTGATGCTTTAGATGCCAGGTAGTCACCAGAATTTAGTGACCTGGTGCTGGAGAAGAGCTGAGCAGTACAGTAATTGTGTAGCATGTACCAGACCCTGGTTCATTCTGCGGCATGGGAAGGAAAAGACTTGGAGCTTTAATGGGCAAAGAAATGGATGAGTCAAAGACAGTGTGTTTGGAATTGACCTGAAGGACCTACACAACGCTACCAAATGGACATGCTGAGTTCATCAGATGAATTACCCAAATGTTTTAGTGAAAATTGTAGATACAAAGCTGTATTTGAGATTATTACATAGGACTGTTGATACAGATTTAGAAGTCACAAGTGAAATGGTTTTAAGAATGATTGTTTTCTAGAAGGTTGTGAATGTTAAATAGGAAGCATTAGGGATTTATTTCTGCTTGAATATAATTCTAAATAAAAAGAGTGGTGGTGGTGCATGCCTTCATCCCAGCACTTGGGAGGCAGAGAGATCTCTACGAGTTAGAGGCAAACTTGGTTTACAGAGCAAGTTCAAGAACAGCCAGTGCTGCACACAGAAACCATCTCAAAAAAAACAAAAAGAAAACAAAAATGCCACCCCCAAAAAAATTTCAGGAGAAATTCAAAAATCATGCACAAGAGGGGAAAAAATCATTTCTCAAGAAATGGATGGGTAGTCCAGTCACATGCAGCAGTGTGGAAGCATGGAACGTTGGCTTCAGCAATAGAGCAGAGGGGTAGGTATCAAGGTGTTCTTGTGATTGTTCCTGTGTGGCAGCTTACTGGTAAAGTTTTTCCTTAAATTTAACACGATTCTCATTATTTCCTATAATAAATGCACAGCGATTTTATTATTAGGTTTTATTTCTGAAAAGCTACTAGTAACCTTCAAATAATTTGGAAGTGGAGGAGTAACAGAAGGTATGTAACAGGCTTCTGTGATGAGTAGGTAGTGAGAAAATGGAGGTGGCAAAAGAAAAACTAGGACACATTCAAGATCTGTTTCAGTGTAGCAACATGGCCATTATGCTCTTTGTCCTCTTACTGTTATGTTGTTCAACAGATATCTCAGATCTCCGCCAGGATATCCTGCTGTTCTCGCCTCAAAGTCCTCCGGCTGGAAGAGAACTGCCTTGAACTCAGCATGCTTCCACAAAGCATCCTCAGCGACTCCCAAATTTGCCTGCTTGCAGTGGAGGGCAATCTCTTTGAAATAAAGAAACTTCGAGAACTAGAGGGTTATGATAAGGTGTGTATTAGCATTTTCTACATTACTAGTGCCTGCTCCAGAGGGGAAAAAAACTGATGAGATAAACTCAAGTGATGTCTACAGTTAGCATCTGACAGGTTCATATTTTGGAGGTGGCTTTAAAACTTGGCCAGATTGTATTGTGCCAAGTGACTTTCTCCACATACTGCTTGTTGCACTGCATCTTTTGATGTTTTCTAGCCCCCCCCCCCAAAAAAAGGCAAAAATTAATGCACTTTTTTGCCAAGTATGGCAGCAGGGCTTTAATCCTAGCACTTGGGAGGCAGAGGCAGGCAGACCTCTGTAAGTTCAAGGCCAGCCCAGAGCAACATAGTGGGACTCTGTCTCAAAAAGAAGGAAGTTTTGTATGAAATTAATCTAGTCAAATTAAAAAGAAAAAAAAAAAAACCCATAAAACCTAAGTTAAAAAAGTGTCCTTATGGGGGCTGGAGAGATGGCTCAGGAATTAAGAGCACTGACTACTATTTCAGAGGACCAGGATTCAATTCCTAGCACTCACATGGCAGCTCATAACTGTCTATAACTCCTGTTCCAGGGATCCAACTCCCTCACACAGATATTTATGTAGTCAAAACACTAAAGTATATAAAATAAAAGTAAATTATTGAAAAGTATTCTTACATTTGTCTATACCAAAATGCCATATATGTGTATTTTTCTTTCACATTTTTAGTACATGGAGAGGTTCACAGCCACCAAGAAGAAATTTGCATGATGTTCTACAGGACCATGGGACAGACTTGGAACCTCTGTTGGAATCTGACTGAGTCAAAGACTCCTGATGTTGGATACACTGCAGATAACATTTTACTTAATGACTTTTTCCTTCTTAGGACTATGTCAGATAAGCTAAAGGAAAGGCATTTAGGAGTAGGAGACAGGAAGAACCCTTCATCTTAAGCTGTGTAGGGCGATGGCCAGTGCTGATCTTCAAAACCATCATTAGTTGGGCTCTAAGGAACCAGTAGGTAAATGCTGCCTGTTAATAGAGGGACCCATGCCACAGCTTGAGACTTTGTTGAGTTGCAGACTGCCAGCTTCCATAAAGTTGGTCCCCATCACCTGTGTGTTAACACTTCATATTTTTTATGAAATTCTAATTTGTGGGAAGCATGTATGACTAAGGATGAATGCTTTTGCTCCAGTACATTAACTCAATAGCAGTGTTTACACTTGGAACTTGGGATGTACATAAATATGTAGTTGTCTTAAAGAGAGCTTTGTCAAGAGGAGCACCAACACAACAGCCACCAAGAATGTTCCCCAAGGCTGCAGTAGCAAATTTTTTTTTTACTATTGCAGGTGCCTTATTGGTAGAGGGCTCTGAAAGAGCTAAAACTATATGCAAAAATTATAATTATAATTTTTTTGTTGTTGTTGTTGTTTTTAGACAGGTTTTTGCTATGTAGCCCAGGCTGGCCTCAGACTCAAAATCTCCCGACCTCAAACCTCCCCACTCTTCCACATGCTGGGATTATAGGCATGCACCACACTCAGCCTACTTGTAAGATTTTAAATTAATTTTAATAATCAAGATTTTCCTGAAGCTTTGTTAAAAATCATGTGCTATTTCGGGTAACTCCTCACCCTTTTGTATTTATAACTGTACTAATCAGATTACCTTCAAGAAAACCATTGCTACACTATTTTAAAATAACCTATGTTTATCATGGCTATTCTCTGAATGAGAATACTCTAAATAAAATATTTTTAGTGAACTTTGTCTGGAAGCAATGTTAATCATTTAAAAAACTTTTAACCTGTTAATCAGTCCTTTGTTCTCTGAAAGTAAACCAGGTACCATAAAGAAAAAAAAAAGCCTGCCTTGAAAAAGACAAAAAGAAAGGAAAAGAGAAAACTGGGAGGATATGTTTCATGCTCTTGTCTGGTTTTATGGCAGTGAAATCCCAGAGAGAGGATTTCAGATTGTTACTGGTCCATCGTGAAGTTATCTGAAGTCTTCCCTCTGAACAGTGCCTTTCACTAGCAAATCTGAACCTATAAATAACGTACATGTGTTCATTTGGGCTCGCACTCCTGTAGGAATCAGTAAGTACCACCTTTTCTTCAGTCTCATTTGTATGTCCAACCATACCAGATTATACTGCTCCAGAATGCCTTTGTGTTATTCAGTCAAGAAATGCCATCTCTCTTACTTGGTGCTGACCAGTTTCTAAGCTCCTTCTCTAAATCTAATCCGAATTAACTGCCCCCTGCCCCCATCTGCTGACAGAATACCTTCCACATTCTATATTTATCTCTCTTGCTAAACTGAAATGCTTGAGGTTAAAAACCATATAAAGGGCTAGAGAGAGAGCTCAGAGATACAAAGTACTTGCCCTTGCAGAGGACCCAGACTCAGTTCCTACACCTACATGGTTCCAACACCCTCTTCTGTCCTCTGGGCACTAGGCATACATGTGCTACACATACATACTTGCAACCATAATACTCATAAACAAAATCATTTTAAAAAACAAAACCTACCCAATATGCCTCAAATTTTAGTTTGGTTTGGAGTCAGCTAGTACATGGAGTAAGGTCACAGGCACTGTACAAAATCAGTCAATTCTGATTTCAGGATAAGGAATCTGAATAACAATATGAGAAATAAGAGTTGGCTTTCTTCTTCTACCATTTAGATCCTGGAGTTCAAACTTAGGTTGTCAGGCTTGGCAGCAAGTACCCTTACCTGCTTAGCCATATCATGGACCGTTTTTTGGTTTTCTTGAGTGGTGTTTCACATATCCAAGGTTGCCCTGAAACTACCTGAGGATGACCTTGAGCTCCTGCTCCTCCTACCTAATGCTGAGTTGGAGGGGCATGCCACCACACCTGGCTTACATGGTAGAACAGAAATGAACATAGGGATTCCTGATATACTGGGCAAGCACCTCATGAACTGAGTGCTTTTGCGTTCCCAATCCTAAAAACTTAAATGCTCATTATAGGATATCTAGAGTGTAGATGATTAAGTTAATAAAAGAGTCATAATCCATATGTGATAAGGAAAAAGATTAAGAATTGAAGACTGAAGAATACATTAAAACTGAAGAAGGGATAAAATAGGTACAGCTATGTAAGTTTAGATTAAGATGAAATTTGAGCTTTACTGTTTTTAAAATATTTAATAAAAGTTTGAAGTTGGGTGTAGTGGCACACTTCAGTATCTGTGGAACAGTGACTAGTAATCTCTGGTTTGAGGCCAGCCAGCTTTACAAGGTGAGACCCAGTTTAAAAAAATAAAAAGTTGCCAGAGGTGGTAGCACATACCTTTAATCCCAGTACTTGGGAGGCAAAGGCAGGCTGATCTCTCTGAGTTCAAGGCCACCCTGGTCTATAGAGTGAGTTCCAGGACAGCCAGGGCTACACAGAGAAACCCTGTATCAAGAAAACCCAATCAACCAACAAACAAACAGTTTGGTACAAGATACTAGCTCTTATTTGTAGTCATAGCTATTGTATTCAAGATCACTATACTAGAAAACAAGCCAAAAATAGAACCCAGGTGACTCCAGCTTGTGCTAGTATTGTTCTTGGTATCTGCTCCTTTGCTTTTCTCTCTGGGGGTGGGGGACTATGTTGTCTTTCATCAAATTCATAGACAGATCTTTGACCAAAAAGCTCTCTCCACTCTAGAGAAAATATCATTTATGATGGTTACATCTAATAGGCACTGTTCTAAGAGTCTTGTTGGTTGATTTTGTTGGAGGGAGGGAGCTGTTTTTTGACACAATTTAGTTTAGGCTGACCCACAACTCACTGGGTAGATTGATTGTGCCTCAGGTTCCTAAATGTTGGGATTACCAGTGTGGCCTCTGAGCCAGGCATATTCTAAGAAATTTCTGGGCATTACTGGTCTATGAGTTAGTTTACAAAATAGGATTTATTAATTCCATTTACAGGTATGGAAACCAAGGCAAAGAAATAGGCATATTTCACACCAGCCAGCAAGAGCAAAGGGTTGCTTTAGTGCATATTCTAACCAAATATACTTTAGATACCACCTTTTGGTACCATTCCTTTAGACAAATCAGCATGTTGTTTTTAAATGTAATAAGGAAAGCACTTTTAGATACAGTAGCATCCACTGTTTTATACTTAGACATACTTCATACATTCAGTATCTTTACCTGACAAACTATTCATTCTGACATGAGCATTTCTTTTTTGTTTTAAATACTGTCCTCTTTACCCTTTCAATGCTGCTATGCTAGATGTATCTTCTTCAATAAGTAACTTGTAATTCTCACTCAGAAATACTCAGTAGTATATTTAAATTCAAATGATTAAGACATGTAATGTCTAGAATGGACTCACAGCAAACTATAGAAACTCCTGTAAACACTTCTGGTAAAAATTAGAAAAGAGCTAATGCAGCTTTCTACTGGAGTGCTTGACATATGGACATTTGCTTTATTTAATGTTAACAAAAGCTGATAAAATGATTGCCCCCACAAATAAGTCATAGAAACATTACCTATTTGAAAGAACAATACCATTAATTACAAAAGTTAATTTTAAGAATCAAGCAATGGTTACTGGTCAAACCATCTACTTTGGTGGATCTAAAGTGTACAGATGCTAATTTTTAAACAAAGGTGACAAATACCAGTTCAGCTTTCCTAACACTTCAGGATCTACATAAACTTAATTCTGTGCATAAGGCAGAGAGAATAGCAGTGCGGTCACCAATAATTAATCAAAAGGTAATTTTCCAAACAACTTTTAGTAACAAATTATAACTTTTTAAATGTCTAAAATTACACAAAACTAAAAGCAATCTATTTTTCTACCTGAGATCAAAACATGTTTTTTTTCATATCTAAACATAATTCTTAGTATTGAGGTAAATCTGAATTCACATGATACACTGTAAAAGTTTCCCAAAATATTTGAAGCCCTGCTTTAGTGAGGAAGTCTACTATTTCACATATGTATGTACATCTTTTAAAGGTTACTGACATCTTCATAAAATTAACAGGCCTACAATGGGACCATGCTATGACTCATTGTATGAGAATAAAAGGCAATCATTTATATAGTGTTCCTGCATGTGCAATATGAAACAGGATCCAAGAACCTACTATGTACACAAATCACTATGGGTTCAGAAGTGAAGCTCACTTCTGGAAAACTCACTGTGTTCTCCTTTGAAGCAGAAGCTAAAAAACAGTGATATAGAACAAAACATGTGTGTGAAAGCTCCTACCCCAAGTACTAACCTGTTTTTTTGTGACCTGTAGTTTCTTTAATGAGTCAACTTCATTTCTTGTTCCTTCCTCTTGCTCTTTACCACAAAACCAAAACCAAAAAAAACCAAAATCAAACCAAACCAACCAATAATGACAAAAGACACTTATACAGCTGCCTCCTTCATGGCTCTTTGGTAATGCAAAAAAAAAAAAAAAAATCTTGAATGCAAAAAGAAGCTAAATGAAGAGATGAAGTGACTGTGTGATGTATGGAAAGCAGCCTACAAGAGTGAAACTGAGAAAGACTGTAAGGAAGCCTGAGCAAGAACCTACCCCAAAAAGAAAGTAAGAAAGTAGGGAGGCATTCCTTCTCCAGTCCTTCTCACGGTCTTTCAAACTCTGAATAAGAAATGACTCAGCAGGAGCTAGAGAACTGAGTTAACAGGTAAAGAAGTACAGCAGGCCTTTAGCTATCAATGAGTTTCTTTGCTCTTGTATTGGCAATGTCAATACGATTCTTGTTGGTGTCAGCCTGAAAAAAAAAAGGAAAGAGAAATATCAGCATCTGTTCACAAAATAACTCATTTAAGCACATGTTAAACTGGGGATGCAAGTGTAGCTCACTTGGTAGAGTGTTTACCTAGCACACATTGGGTGCTGGGTTCAGTTTCACAGCACTGCATGAAAAGTGGCATCACAGCATGTGCCTGCAATCCTAGCACTTGGAGAGTGGAGGCAAGAGGACCACAAATGCAAGGTCTTCCTCAACTACACAGAGAATCTGAGGCCAGCCTAGGCTACATGAAATTCTGTTTCAAAAATCGACAAGTTTAATTTTAGCTTAGGGATAGAATATATATGATCTGCAATTCTATGGACATATTCACTGCAAAGCTCGCACACACACACACATGCACACACATACTTTTATATATTTGGGACTTAGATATGGACATATGCCTGTAATCTCAGCACTCAAAAGGATTTGGCAATATCATGAGTTCAACACCAGCCAGGGTTACAGTCAAACTGTCTCGAAATAACAACAGCAAAACAGGTTGAGGATATAGCTCAGTGGTAGATTACTTGCCTACCACACATGAGGTCCTATGTTCAATCACCAGTGCAACAACAAAAAAAATGCAGTAAAATTTTATTTTATTTTTTGGAGACATGGTAACCATGGCTGTCTGGAACTCACTCTATAAAGAACAGGCTGGCCTCGAACTCAGAAAAATCCACCTGCCTCTGCTTCTCAGAATGCTGGAATTAAAGGCAGGTGCCACCAGCCATCAGCAAAATTTAATTAATGTGTATGGGTGTCTTGCCTGCATGTTTTCTGTGTACCAAGTGCCTATGGAAGCCACAAGGAAGATGTTGGATCCCCTGGAACTAGAGTAAGCCACCATATGGGTGCTGAGAATTGTTTCCCAGTCCTTTTGAAGAACAGTAAGTGCTGCTCTGCCACCTGGCAGCCCAGGGTTGCAGACACATACCACGTCTAGCTTGTATATGAGTCCTTGGATCAAATGCAAGTCCTCATCCTTGCATGGCAAGTACTTTCCAACTGAGCTACCTCCCAAGATCTTCTACTTAGTTTTTGAGACTAGATCTTATTGCCTGGGCTATAAATTCAAGTGATCTTCCCACTCCTCTGGAGTGGCTGGAATTACAGGCAACACCTCCATGTCCAGCCCATTTTTGATGCAATAAAGTATGGCAAGAATGCTCTCTGAGCAGGAGTCTCATCTGGAGCTTCTGGAGCTTCTGGAGCTCTGACCAAAGAGACTGAAATAACTTTGCCAAAGATCTTTGGAACAGATGTACTACCACCCACAGAAGCATCTAAATTAAAATGATGTGTAATCTATACCCTAAGCCCAGGGTTCAGCATTTGCAAGCATCTTAGGAACCAAGTGGCTCCAGTCCAAGTACCAAAAGAGGTCAGAGGGTTTCATACTCCTTAAAGCGGGAGTTATAGGCAGTTGCGAGCCATTTGACATGGTTCCTAGGAATAAACCAGATCCTCTGTAAGAACAGTACGTGTTCTTCATCACTGAACCATCTTTCCAGCCACACAAGACCCAATTTTTAATGTATACCATATAAGAACAAGTCTACAGAATTGATTTTTGCTGCTGACTCCTGAAATGAAGCTATAGGATCTCACTACTAGGCTATCTGTGAATAAAACAAAAGTAAAAGCTAACATGCATTCAGGAAGGAAATGCATACAACGCACATGCAAAACTTAGAGGAATCTACTTGGTACATGATTTGTTTGCTGGTTGGTTGGTTTTTTTTGTTTTTTGTTTTTTTCGAGACAGGGTTTCTCTGTGTAGCCCTGGCCATCCTGGAACTCACTCTGTAGACCAGGCTGGCCTCGAACTCAGAAATCCGCCTGCCTCTGCCTCCCAAGTGCTGGGATTAAAGGCGTGCGCCACCACCGCCCGGCTTGGTTGGTTGGTTTTGAGATAGGGAAGTTTTATGAAGCCCTGGAAGTCCTGGGATTCTCTATGTAGACCAGGTTGTCCTTGAACTCACAGAGACCCATCTGCCTCTGCCTCCCCAATACTAGGATTATTAGTGTGTGCCACTACCCAGGTTACTCAGTACATTCGTAAATTTCTTTTAAAATTACATTTATTTATTGTGTGCATGTATATGTGTAGAGGTCAAAGGACAATTTATAAGAATTGGTTTTGTCGCCCGGCAGTGGTGGCCCACGCCTTTAATCCCAGCACTTGGGAGGCAGAGGCAGGTGGATTTCTGAGTTCAAGGCCAGCATGGTCCACAGAGTGAGTTCCAGGACAGCCAGGGCTATACAGAGAAACCCTGTCTCGAAAAACCAAAAAAAAAAGAATTGGTTTTGTCCTAAGATGTAGGTCCCAGGGATCAAAATCAGGTTGTCAAGGCTGGTGGCAAGCATCATTACTCCCCGAGCCACCTCACAAGCTCTACACAATAAATTCTTAGCTTCATGTGGAAAGTTTTAAGTTAAACTTCATTTCAAGCTGTGCCTTTACAATCAACCACTGACATGAGCAAAATAGCAAGATTGCTTTTAAAATGTTGGAGCTGCCACCTCACCAACACTGTCCTGAGTACACTGCATTCATCTCTCTCAAAGTATCTCACAAAGACATCACTACTAAATATCACTGGATTGACTATCTCATCTTTCTGTGGGCTTACTTTTTTTAAAATTTATTATTATTTTTTTTTTTTACCTTTTCTGTGATCTTCTGTATTTGCTGGTTTTGAGCATCAATTTCATTGCCCATGTCCAGAGCCATGTTCTTTAGGTTGCCCAGGATGCTGCCCACTTGAGTCAGATTCTCTTCCATCTCATCTTCTCTGGCATCATTAGTTATACTATCAGAAAAAAGACAGTTAAATCAGAACTTTTTAAGTTACAAATAGACTAAATCTAGAATTATAATAAAAATAAGTAATCAAAATGATGCTCAACATGAAAATGAAATATAGACTACTAGAAACAGTCTACACTGAAAGAAAGGAACAAAGGAAGAGAAAAGGGAAGAAAAAAGAAAAGAAAAGCAAGGCAAGGCAATCAAGTAGGCAGTGGGCAGACTAGCAAGATGGCTCAGCAGGTCAAAGTGCTTGCTGCACAAAGCTGATGACACGAGTTCAGTTCATGGAAGCCATGTAAAGGTAGCATGAGAGAACCAACTCCACAATATTGCCCTCTGACCTCCTCACATACATGTTACGGAATTCATGTGTACTCATGTTCACATATACACACATATATATTAATTTAAAAAAATTCTTAAAAGCCAAGCATGGTGGTACCTACCTGTAATCCTAGCACTCAGAAAGCTCAGGCAGGAAGAGAAACATAAATTGGAGACCAGCTTGGGTTACACAGACCTTGTCTCAATCAGCAGCAGCAAAGGCCAATCAAAGAGACTATGAGAGCCGTAGAGAAGACAACTAACACA
Organism: Mastomys natalensis; assembly: GCA_021653895.1. Classification (NCBI taxonomy): domain Eukaryota; kingdom Metazoa; phylum Chordata; class Mammalia; order Rodentia; family Muridae; genus Mastomys; species Mastomys natalensis. The sequence goes on along the minus strand of JAJTUV010000279.1, from coordinate 2,463,128 downwards.
CAACCCTGAGACACAGTGTGTTTTCCAGCACTGTTAAGGTACTTGTTATGGTAATACATTAATTCTAACACTCCATTCTAAATCTTCCCAATCAGGGAAGTATATAGTCCTGGATGGCCTAGATTTCACTGTGTTTCTCAGACTGCCCTTGAATTTGCCAATCCTCCCATGTCATCCTTCTAAAGTGCTGGGATTACCAGGAAAACAGCTTGTTTTGTTGTTTTTCTTCACCCCAGATGGAGCCTTATGATGCTCCCCTGGCCAGCCTATGGTTCCTGGGTTAAGCAATCCTTCATCCTCAGCCTTCAAGCCCAGTTGAACCTTCACATTTTGTTTTCTTCCAAGACAGGGTTTCTCTGTAGGTAGCCTTGGCTGTCCTTGAACTTACTCTGTAGATCAAGCTGGCCTCAAACTCACAGCGATCTGCCTGCCTAAGCGCTGGGATTAAAGGTGTGCACCATTGCCTGGCTTGTTTTTAACTTTTACATGATTTATTTATAGTGTGTGTGTGTGTGTGTGTGTGTGTGTGTGTGTGTGTATACATGTCACAACACATGTGTTGGAGATCAGAGAATAATTTATATGAGTCAGTTCTCTCCTTTTAACATATGAGAACTAGGAATTTAACTCAGGACTGCAGGCTCGGCAGCAAGGTCCTTTACCTGTTAAGACATCTGCCCAGCCCCTAATATGTATTTAATAAACCTTCAAATCAATCTATGTTCACTGAAATCTCAAGACTACTACTTTAAATAAGTAGTCAATTAGAGAAGTATGGCCAGAAGGCAGTACAGCACCAGGAGCAGTGGAAGGCAGGGTGTGGGGCTTGACAGAAGCTCTATGGAGGGCATGCCTTGCTCTGCCTTTCTTATACTTCCTTCTCACTGCTTACTGCCTGCCACAAGTGAAAAATAACCATCACCATATTCCTGCTGCCACGATTTTCTTTCCAAGAAACCAAAAACGAAACCCTTTTAAATGGAAAGCCAAAATAAACTGTCTCTCTGAAAGAAGAGAAGAAGGAAAGGAGGGAGACTGACAGGTTACTTGCTGAGTTAGGGTTCATGGCTAGCTACACCCAATTTCTCAAATGAGCCATGCGTTAGGAGATGTAGAAATACAAGGAGCTGGCATACCGTTTAATGTATCCACCGCTGGCTGCTCCTGTAGTTTGCTGAGGCTGACCATTTGTTATCCGGCTTGGTTGCTTAGATACTACATTGCTAGGTGAGTTGTCGCCACCATCTCCCCATGTTGCCTTATAGTTCTTTCCAGACTCAAAGTTCTTTGTCCTATATTAATGTCAAAGATACAGACAAACCAAAAAGCAGGAAAGGGGGGTTAAAATTATTAGTACTTATTACCTTGAATATGACTCTACCATTTCCTAGGTAACATAACAACTAGGTTATCTGCACTATGGCCAATGTCAAAAGAGGAAAGGGATGAATCAGAGAAACCTTTACCAACATTTAATCATTTTGTTTGCCTGTTTGTTTTAGAGACAAGATCTCACTATGTAGTTCTTGCTTTTGTAGACCTGGCTGTCCTGGAACTCACAGAGGCCTGCCTCAGTCTCTCAAGTGCTGGGATTACAGGCATGCACCACTACCGTTTAAGCATTTTTAAAAGGTCCAAATACTATTACCAAATCTTTGCTGAGACATTAGCAAAATGGTAAACTGAAACTAGGTATTTCAAGTCTTTCAGCTTATAACCTTTACAAGAAAAAAAAAAAAAGGTCAGTGGATACTTGAGCAGGGGGGGCGCGGGGGATGAGAGAATTCCTTGGGAAAGGTGATCTGGGATATACAAAGAGGTTTCCTGAAGGAGTCACAGAGTTTAATGTATGGTTTGGAATAAAAATCCAAGAAGGAAACTCTTGGCCCCATCTTTGTTCCCTGTTTAAATTAGAATAGTTCTCCATGAAGCTTTGTTGTTTTAGTTTGTGTTTTGCTTTTATTTTTTGAGACAGAATTTTCCTGTGGAGACTTGGCTGTACTGAAACTTGTTGTGTAGAACAGAATGGCTTCAAATTTAAGAGATTAGCCTCCCTCTCCCCTCCAGATTGCTGGGATTAAAAGCATGCACCACCAAACCCAGCTTTGATTTGTGGTGTGTGTGTGTGTGTGTGTGTGTGTGTTTGAGACAGGGTTTCATAAACCTCAAGCCGCCCTCAAATTCACAGCCAAAGATGGTCTTGAAATCCCCTTGCTTCTGCCTCCCTAGTGCTGAGACTGTAGGTATGAACTCCTAGTTTTTATGGTTCTGGGGACCCAACCCAGAGCTATTCAAATGGTAGGCAAGCATCTTACCAACTAAACAAAGACCCCAGATCCCTATTTTAATTGTAGAAGTTTGCATTACATTTATTTTTTAAACTTCTTTTAAGAAAAAACCAAAATATCATGAAGGAAAAACATGGATTATTCTAAACCAGACAACCAACTAATATAATCCCAGCACTCAGGAGGCAGAGGCAGGTGGATTTCAAAGTTTGAGGCCAGCTGGTCTACAGAGTAAGTTCCAAAATAGCCAGGGTCACACAGAGAAACCCTGTCTCGAACACTGTCTCCTACCCCTAAATCCCAAGTCTAGGTCTTTTAAAACTAAAGAAGAGCTTGCTGCACAAGACCCAAAGCTGATTTCAATCTCTGAAACCCAGTGAAAGTCTGGCTGGTGGTGAGCATCTGCAATCCCAGTGAAAGCCTGGCTGGTGGTGTGCATCTGAAATCCCAGTGAAAGCCTGGCTGGTGGTGAGCATATGCAATCCCAGCACTTCTCTATCAAGATAGGTAAAGATGGGTGTGCTGGACAGGTGGACCTCTGTGAGTCCAGATGCCAACCTGGTCTACACAGTGAGGTCTTATAACCAGAACTCATCTAAAAGGTTTAGGTGTAGCTAACAGAATTTTAACACAGAATATACTTCTCAACTGATACAACCGCAAGAAAAAGAAACCCAGATCTGGGCATAGTCATACACACCTTTAATCCCAGCACCCAGGAGGCAGAGGCAGATCTCTGAGAGTTCGAGGACAGCTTGGTCTACAAAGCAAGTTTCAGGGCAGCCAAGGCATAGAGAAACCTTGTCTTTAAAAAAAAAAAAAGAAGAAGAAGAAGAAGAAGCCAAGAAAAGTGCTTTTCTTTTTTAGACAGGACTTAACTATATAGCCTAGGCTAGCCAACTTCTGACCTGGCTTGCTTCTACTTCCTAAGTGCTGGGATTACAGGTCTATACCAACCCACTTTGTCATGTGACTTTTAAATAGCTATTTCAAAACTGTCTTTACTGATTACTTTTGTTTCAAGCAAGATTTTACTTAATTTTAGTTTTATTTTTGTATTAACAAAATTAAGCTCAGTGTTGCTGTAATATAAATCTTTTTTTTTTTTTTTGGTTTTCTGAGACAGGGTTTCTCTGTGTAGCTCTGGCTGTCCTGGAACTCACTCCGTAGACCAGGCTGGCCTCAAACTCAGAAATCCACCTGCCTCTGCCTCCCAAGTGCTGGGATTAAAGGGCGTGCACCACCACTGCCCAGCTATAATATAGATCTTATTTATCCTAATTTTGAGGCAGTCACTTAATTGCAAAAATTGCAAAAGCAGAGAATAAATTCTATGAAAAAAAAAAAAAAGTGGTTTCTTCTTTCATAAGTATACAAAGATTAAATTCTGGTAGAACTAGAATTAGACTTTTTTTTATTACTTGTAAGAAAGGCACTCTTAGCAGGGTATGGTGGCACATGCCTATAATCGTAGCACTCAGGCAGCTGAGGCAGCAAATCATTTGTTTGAGGCCAGCCTGCCTTATGTTGTGAGAACTTGCCTCAAAAACTAAAAAGGAGGTTTGTTAGGGCAGCTCAGTAAGTAGAGGTGTTTGCTGCCAAGCTTAACATGAGTTTAGTTCCCAGAATCCATATGGAGGAAGGATGAAAAGAACAAGTCCTGCAAATTGTTTTCTGACTTCACAACTGTGAAAATATGTGTGTGTGTATGTGTATTAACTTATTTACAAAGGGTACTCCAGATTGAGTGATTGGATTAATTGGCGTACACATGCATATGGAGGTCAGAGGACAAATGGCCTTCAAGCTTGCTGAAGCAGAACTTTGTTTCTGCTGCTGCTGCTGGCTCACAACTGCAGTGTAGTTCTCTGCCCACCCCCTGATCTGTGCTGGGACTGCAGATACACTGAACTTTCACTTGCTTTCAGGGATGGAAACTGGGATACAGGGCTTGGGTGGCAAGCACTTTAACCTTCTCAACTGTCTTGTAGGCCCTTAAAGGCTCTTAAAAGAGAAATTTATGAATACCAAAAAGCTCATTCTCAAAGCCCTTTTTTTGGTCACATTCGAAGTTCTCATAATTATTTTTATATGTATACTACTATTTCTGTCACTCAGCCAATTAATCAGTCATGTCAAGTCTTTTCTGGAACAAAGTGAGATATCTAATTTTTAAATTAATATTTTTATATAATTAGTTATATTAGTGAACCAACACAGCATGCATACTTTGTTAACATATAGGTTCCAGGCAAAAATATAATACGCAAAATAACCAATATTTCTCAATATTTTTTAAAGAGTGGCTTCTGGGCTTTTGTCCATTTGTGGTGGTGGAGAATAATCCCAGGGCCTCACTACTGGGCTACACCAACCACTGGGCTATAGCTCTTAGCACAGTAGCTAGGAATGTTAATTGAGGTAATATAAGTACGGCTTCTATTAGAATGCTGGGTTGCAAAGCAGGTGAAAGAAAGTGACAAATTGAAAGCAATTAGAAAAATCCAGGGATAGTGGCATGCCTGCAAACCCAGGACTCTGGACACTGAGTGCTATCAGTCTGGGCTAACAAAGTGTGATCCTGTCTCAAAGACAAAAATAAAACCAAAAGTGACTAATGAGATTTTACCTTTAAAAAAAGTATTTATAGCTGGGTGGTGGTGGCACACGCTTTTAATCCCAGCACTTGGGAGGCAGAGGAAGGTGGATTTCTGAGTTCCAGGACAGCCTGGTGGTCTACAGAGTGAGTTCCAGGACAGCCAGGGCTACACAGAGAAACCCTGTCTTGAAAAAAAAACAAAAAATTATTTATTTATTTATTTATTTTTTATTTAATTTATTTATTTGTTTTTTGTTGTTGTTGTTGTTGTTTTTTCAAGACGGGGTTTCTCTGTGTAGCCCTGGCTGTCCTGGAACTCACTCTGTAGACCAGGCTGGCCTCGAGCTCAGAAATCCGCCTGCCTCTACCTCCCAAGTGCTGGGATTAAAGGCATGAGCCACCACTGCCCGGCTATTTATTTATTTTTATTGTTCTTTTATATTGTTTCATGCCTGGCACATTTAAAACTGATATCCCACTTTATTCTAAATAGGATTTATGATGACTAGACTGACAATTCCTTGACTTGATAGTGGCCTAAATCAAGGGCAATTAAAATGCAGAGAAGCAATACTTTAATAGAAACACTCTACTGGAACCAGAAGGTATGAGGATATCTAATGGGAAGGAACAGAGAGATGCAGTCAACCTTTAAAAGAACTGAACTGTAGCTGCTGACTGCTAAGAACAACAATTTAAAGCTTGTTGAATTTCAGGGGTGCTTTTATTTTGCTAGTAGTAACTTAGCAAATAAAAACATAGTTTTTGGTGCCTTAGTCTAAGGGAGTTATAACAAACACAGATAATAAAAAATTAAGTCAGCCGGGCGGTGGTGGTGCACGCCTTTAATCTCAGCACTTGGGAGGCAGAGGCAGGCGGATTTCTGAGCTCGAGGCCAGCCTGGTCTACAGAGTGAGTTCCAGGACAGCCAAGGCTACACAGAGAAACCCTGTCTCGAAAAAAAAAAAAAAAAAAAAACCCCCAAAAAAATTAAGTCCATCTTTTGTCTGCTAGCACGCATCACAACAAAATTCACTTCACATTACACACAACACAGCTTTAAGACCACTTCCATCACTCACAAAATCCATGCACATGCACAGAAAAGCCATTTGAAACATCACCTGGGGCAGCAGGTTAGCAGCTCAGCCTGCACCTCAAGACTGCATCTTAAAGATCCCTTTGATCAGCTACTGAGCCCGGCTTTTGATGTTAGATCTTCATTTTTAGTAAGCAAGAAAGAAGAGATTAAGTGAGAGAATAAGAAGCAGACAGTGCATGTCAGTCAAACAGAACAGCAACAGATTTTGAGCTTTAAATACACGATGCATTCAAATGCCTGCCTGTTTTCAAAGAAACAGTCACCAACTGAGAATCTAGATAAAAAGAAAAACAAGAAAACAATTTAAATGATGGCATACTTCATTTTTCCTGTGCATGTCCAAAGGATAATAATACTCCTCACTAAAATGTTAAAGTTTATGCTGAGCAGGAAGTACTGGCTGGCAGCACTTAAGTCCCTTCAGTCCTCCTTAGTGGTAGAGTGCTTATTTGTCCTGTGCCAGGCCCTGAGTGTGATCACAAGAGTATACTAATATAAAAGCTTCAGTGCAGTTGCAACTTAAAGCACAAGCAACCCCACCATTTTATGAAACAAAGTGAACAAAAACTAACTCTTGTCTTCCAGAGTATTATAGATTTCTAAATGGTTAGATAGACACAATTGTGAGGGGTAGGGGTGGAAAAGAAAGGAGAGAGAATGGGGGAGGAAGGAAAGGAAGAATACATGAATTCAAGCAGTTAACTACTGATCTAGTAGTACTGCTAGATTTTGACACCCACAGAACTCAGAGAACTAAGACGCTGTATGTGTGTGAGGAGCTCATGCTATGGTTGGCTAGGTGCTGACCCTGACTGAAACAGGTAAGGTTTCAGTCAGGTAAGGTTAGGAAGATCTAGACAGTGGAGGAAAAGGAGACACTAGGGACAAGCGACTTAATAGCAGCCCAGGTCTCAGTGGTATAAAGACACTGGAAGAAGAAGAAAAGCTCCCCAAGAATCTTTCAGGTGGGTTCTGCTCTCTTTTCATTCAACAGTTGTTCTGTCACAGCAGTCCTGGACACCATCTGTTAAGGAATGCTTTCTCTTCACCCACTGAGAAAGAGTTCTGCCAGTGCTGCAGGTGAAAGCCTATGGCAGGGCCATGGTCTACCTTCTCTCCTCATGTTCAAGAAAAGCTTGCCCACACACGGCAGGACACACAGAGAAAAACTTCAATACGCCCATTGTTCTACCCTAGGTGTTCTCTCATCTTTGACCCTTTTAGAATTCACTGCTATTCTGTTTATTAACCTACAACTTAGTAACAATCTTCTAGACTGAAGAGGAGTTTTTGTTCATGGAAATTCACCTACTTTCTCTTCCTCATTCTTCCAAGATGGTACATGAAACATATAGGAACAGAAGTTTGTAAAACATATCTAAGAGTTTGAATCATATTATGTAGGCACTTAGAATGTGTCTGCTTAAATCAATCGGCTAAACCTGGTTGAAACATTGTAGCTTTTGTTGCTATTGTTTTGGAGAGAGGGTTTCATTTGGCCCAGGCTGATCCTGAACTCAATATGTAGCTGAGGAAGAGGAGGAGCCTAAGAGCTAGGATTATAGGCTTGAACTACTATTCCCAATTTTATGCTGCACTGGGACTCAAACCCAGGGCTTTATTCATGCTAGGCAAACACTGTACCAAATGAGCTACATCCCCAGCTCCAGTCATAATTTGAACTATAAACTTTTAGAAAGTCAATCAAAGTATAAACAGGTCAATGGGCTTGTATTAAAGCTCAGAAGAACAGTAAATCTTTAACTCCTCATGTCAAAACAAACCCAGAAGTTGACCAACAAGCAACATAATCCTTTTATTTAGTGAAAATAGCACAGAAGGGAATGGAGAGATGGCCCAGGGGTTAAGAGTACTGGCTGCTCCTCCAGAAGATCTAGGCAACTCCCGACGCCAATATGGCAGCTCCCTATCTTCTCTAACTCCAATCCCAGGGGATCTGATGCCCATTTCTGGCCTCTGTGGATACCAGACATGTATATAGTACACAGACATCAAGCAGGCAAAATACTCATACACTTAATTTTTTAATTAAAATTATAATACAATATTATAACATAGAAACACGTATCTGAGAGCTGGGGAAATGGCTAAGCAGTTAAAAGATGTTTGCTGTACAAAATAAGGATCTAAGTGCAAATCTCTAGAACTCACATTAGAAACAAGGCAAAGCAAATAACAAAATATGTACGCCTGAAAATATGTACATGTAAAAGACTTAACTCACTGGGATTTATGCACCTGAGACAACTAACTGGATGAACTGTTGATGAAGCTCTGTAATTTAATCTTGAGACACTCATCTTGAGTAAAGTTCAAAGAGCTCCTAACAGAAGATTAATGATCAACTGCCTCTGTCCAAACTTTACCTTATCTGAATATCTATTATTAGTAAAAAATCATAAAGTTTACTTTATCCAAGAGTAAGATGAGAATAGAAATTTCCACAATGGAATAAAATGAGTGACTGGGCATGGTGATACACTTTAATACACATCTTTAATCCCAGCACTCGGGAGACAGAAGCAGGCAGCTGAGTTCAAGGCCAGTCTAGTCCACATACAGAGTTCCAGGCCAGCTAGGACTATATTCTGTCTCAAGGAAACAAAAAACAAAGGAAATGGGTAAAGTCCTTTGTCTCAAGCACAATCTCACACAGTATACTATAAAATTTTCTCTGTTAGAGATGCTCTGCCTTATGATGTTCTAAATGTCAGCTTGTCATAACTTAGAATCACCGAGAACATCAACTGAGGACCTATGTAGATTTGTTTTGCCTGTGATCATGTCTGTGGGCAGCACCATTCCCCAGGCAGGGAAGCTTAAACAGTGTAAAATGGGAGAAGACAAGGTGTGTAATGGTTTGTATATGCTCAGCCCAGAGAGTGGTACTATTAGAAGGTGTGGCCCTGTTGGAGTTTGTGTGTAGTGGGTGTGGGCTTTAAGACCCTCATCCTAGCTACCTGAAAGCCAGTATTCTGCTAGCAGCCTTCAGATGAAGATGAAAAGCTCTCAACTCTGCCTGCACCATGCCTTCCTGGACACTGCCATGCTCCCACCTTGACGATAATGGACTGAACATCTGAATCTGTAAGCCAGCCCCAATTAAAAGTTGTCTTTTATAAGACTTGCCTTGGTCATGGTGTCTGTCCACAGCAGTAAAACCCTAAGACAGAACACAGCTCTCATTCCTCTCTGTTCTTGAATGAGATGTGACTAACTGCTTCAAGTTCCTGCCTTGACCTCCCTTCAGTGATATACTATCACCTGGAATTGTAATCCAAATAAACTTTCTTTCCCTAAGTTCTTTTGCTCAGGCTGTTTTATCACATAAAGAAAACTAGGGCATACCATCCATCATCCGTCTTCTTGATTCTCCCTCTTTCATGCTTCAAATGCAACCAACTGATTTAAAGTGAATCCTATGGATTTATAATTTCATCTTTAATCTTACTGATAAAATCTAACCTCAAAGACCCAGATAATGAATTACGTTTAACTAGGCTCCTGGTGCAGTCACAAATGTCAATCCAGTCTATCTCCTCCTTAACTCTGGTATCCAAGTTCCTCTACCAGCTACTTACATCTCTGGCTACTTCTCACCTCAATCATGTAGTTCAGTTAAATTCCCTTTTGTTCCGTATTTAATTCTTGTTGTTTGTTTTCTGGTGCTATCGGGTTCCCACTTAGCCTCACCCCCAGGCCCTTTCCTTCACATTCATCCAAATCCTTTTAGTGGCAAGCTCAACTCACGCCCTGCCTCTTCTGTAAGGTACCATTTAACCACATCCATCTGTTCCCTCAGCCTTGGTAGACATCACACCATCTAACACTAGCTCTAACACACTGTCTTATGAAAAAGTCCACTCTTTACTCCTTGAATGTCTAGACACAAATGCCATTCCGTTCTACATCATCTAGATGTACATTCCTCAGTCTTTCGTATCCAGATTGAAACTCATGTTTGGTACAAGAGTTGGTCAATCTAAGCATGATTTTCTATGAACCTTCCTGCTCACATGAAACCTTGATCTTCAGTTTGTTTTTAACAAAGTTGCTAATTTAGGCCCAGTTATCCAGTTACACTTTCAACTTTACTTCCAGGGAGGGGTTAAGCAAGGACATTCTCATGTACTCATTTATTTTTAAAAGTTCTTGATTTATCAACTTACCTATTACAAGGGCAGACGCAGAGGCCACAACATTTGTTGAGTTCTGTTAAAGTCTTCTCTGCCTCTCTCATGTCTTTATTTATTTGGTCCATGCCTTCTTCTATGCGATTTAGTTGTTCTAAGAATAAGTTGTGGTGTTACATTCACAGATGTCCAATGGAAAATGCTAATGTTACAAAGCAGCAAGCTGCAACCTCCACACTATCTATCACCTGCCAGTGAGTAATAGTACCAAGAAAACAATACTGATCCTACGGTTATGGAGCCTCGCTGTAGAAAGATTTATTCTCCATCAACATGCGAGGGTTGCTTAGAAATCACTGCAGCCAGATTCTTAGTATTCCTAACATGCAGGCACTAAACTAAGGAAAGCTTAGATGGGATTAACTCAGGCAACAAAACTGGATGTTCTAAACTCATCAGAATTTAGATCTGTTTTAGACCTTGCTATCTGGGAAATGATCTGAGAATGTCATGTTTAAAGTTCATGTGATAAATGCACACATGCAGCTCAGCATGTCTAACAGACTTGTATCCAGTTGGGTACTGCTGCCTCTCATCCCAATCTAGCAACGACCATGATATTATAATATGAATCAGAGAAAAGGAGGAAACATATTACTCTTATCTTACAAAGAGAAGTCTGAATTTTATATGGATTTTTGGCACTGTAAGTCAAATTTAGACTTTCTTTCAATGACTTCAACTCACCCCCTTGCTCATCCAGCATAGTGATGGTCTTGATTCCTGTATCCTGAGTCTAAAAGAGGGAAAAGAAAGATGAAAGTATAAGAAAGCAACCCAAAATACCTGCAAACCTTACTGACAAATGATAAGAAAGAATCATATCAAAAACCAAGTTCTCAGGAATCAGTGTTATAGACAGGACTAGGTGTCTCACACCAACACGCATATTAAGCCCTAAAGTAAGTCACAAGCCTATGGTAAATTCTCTTCCCTGTCAATATCCCAATACTTTCAAAGAAGAAACAGAACTGGCTTATTAGTGCATCACTGGGCAGTCTTCAGCAATTGCTGGTTTCAAATCACATCAACTGCAGCTAGTGCTAGCATCCCACCTATATGTTTCTATACTCAAATATTAAATATTTCTTACCTCAATGGCTAAACCCAGGATTCTCCTTGTGCTTTCCAGAGACTAGGAAGAAATACAGAGTTATAGCATACCAAAGAAATACAGAGAAACAAATCAATCACAGGCTATGTTTATGATGCTACTTTATTGTTATAACTTGCAAGCACACCCCCTCCTTACAAGAAAGCAAAGAAAGCAGTGTTCGACTTTCACTTCCTTCCTACCAGGCACTTCTTAAGAGAGATCCCACATGGTGGAGCCAAGGGAGTCCATGAAGGTAGGCAGAGACTCTCACTTTTCTACTGTGAAATGGAAATAGTGGCCTGCAAAATTGTTCAGGAGGAAAAGGTACTTCCCACCAAGATAACTACCTGAGTTCAATCCCAGGAACCTCCAATATGGAAGAGCAGAGTTCTGACTCCTGCAGGTTGTCTTCAGACTTCCATATGTATGTGACACTCAATACTCAAACATACCCACACAAAAACTAATTAAAATGTAATAAAAAAATCATTCACCTCATCAGTAACTTGGTGAGCCCGAAGCTGAATTTCTTCTGGTGACAGATTATCCATGATGAATCAAAACTATTGAACACAGAAACAGAAATATGGATACTCTAGAAGAATAAGGATATAAAAATGTTTGAGCAAAAAGTATAGATTGCTGGGATTTAGGTACTTACCAGGCAAGAAGGATAAAAGGGCTGATTCTGTCACCTGGCCACCTATTCTACAGAGACAGGAACTCAGGCTAGGAGGAAACATGGATATTTAATGCTATTAGTACAAGAAGTAAACTTAAAGCTCAGGACAAATACTCTTCTAAGACAATCAGCCATATATCCTAAGTGGTCTTTAACTTGTTATGTGCTAAAGATGACCTTGAGCTTCCAATCTTTCAGCCTGTATATCCTGTGCTAGGAATACAGACATGTCTGGTTTATGTGCTACTAGAACCTGAATCCAAGGTTTCATTAATGCTAGGGCAAGCACTCTACCAACTACTCTACATCCCCAGGCCCAGGTGAAGTATTCTTTCCAATGGGAAAGGTCCTTAGCTTTAAAAAGCAAGGCATCAAAGAGCCTGTGAGATGGCTCAAAGGGTTAAAGTACTTGCTATACAAGTCTGACAACCCTTTCTGGGCACTGAAATTGGCTTAACAGGTAAAGGTGCTTACCAGGAGTTTGACCCTGGAACCCTTGTAAGGTGGAGAAAGAGAACTGAGTCTACAACACTATCTTCTGACCCCCATGAGCATCCCCCAAACACCAATAACATGTTTTAAGCTTGTCCTCTGCCCTCCACATGCATGTTATGCCATATGAGTACCTACATTTCTAGGAACACACATCCTAATGCACATATGCAATAATAAACTTACTTCTTTCTTTTTGACTTTTTTGGAGACAACATCTCACTATGTGGCCCTAGATGGTCTGGAACTCAATATGTAGACTAGGCTTGACCTCAAACTCACAAGAAATCCTCCTGTCTCTGCATCCTTAGTGCTAGCATTAAAGGCATGCTGATATCACCATACCTAGCTAAATAAATTTTTTTTAAAAAGCATGAAGTGATTCCTTGGTTGTGCAATGTTCTTTATTATTGTTGTTGAGACAGGGTCTCATGTTTCTGAGATGCACAGCCAAGAATGACTGAATTTCTGATCTTGTTCCCTCCATGGTGTATGCCACTATGTCTGGTTTATATAGTGCTCAGGGTTGAACCCAGGGCTTTGTGAGTTCTAGGCAAGCATTGTATCAATTGCACCACACCCTTAATCCCTATAACAATGTTCTTTAAATCTTATCTGAATATGGCAAAGCAATAAAGAAAAGACATTCAGGTAAATAAACTGTCTTAGCTTGGGTTTTTTTTTTTTTTTTTTTTTTTTGGTTTTTCGAGACAGGGTTTCTGTGTAGCTCGGGCTGTCCTGGAACTCACTCTGTAGACCAGGCTGGCCGCCTGCCTCTGCCTCCCAAATGCTGGGATTAAAGGCGTGCGCCACCACCGCCCGGCTTAGCTTGGGTTTTATTGCTGTGTAGAGATACCATGATCATAACAACTCTTATAAAAGAAAACATTTAATTGGGGCTAGCTTACAATTCAGAGGTTTAGTCCATTAACATCAGACAGGAAACATGGTGGCATGCAGGCAGACATGTTGCTAAAAAAGAAGCTGGGAATTCTAAATCTTGATCCACAGGCAGCAGAAAAGAGACTAGCTTGAGCTTTGGAGACCTCAAAGACCCCCTAGTGACATACCTCTTCCAACAAAGCCATACCTTCTAAAAGTGTCACTGTCCATGGGCCTATGGGGGCTGTTTTCTTTCAAACCACCACAAAAATGATAACTTAAAAGTCATGTGAATAAAGAATATATAGACATTACTTCTAAAAAATACATGAGTTTTTCAAGCTACTTCTTGGAGAATTATCAAGAAAAGTACTTCTGTGGCTGGAAAGACAGCTCAGCAGTTGAGAGCACAAACTGCTCTTGAAGAGAACCAGAGTTCAATGTTCAATTACCAGCATTCATGTTCGGCAGCTTACCTCTGGTAACTTTGGCTCCAGGGATACTGCCCAGCCCCCACCCCCGCCCCCTCACCCCCAAAACACACACACACACACACACACACACACCCTTAAAAGATTTTTTAAAAAAAGATCTGATACAAAGAGCTCAAAATCAATTTTCATTATCAATAGATTCTGCTCTTCTATTTTTATGGTCTGTTGTTTCAGTGAATACTCTCTGAAACAAAGCAATAATTTTCTAATACATAGTAAAATATCTTGTAAACATGTAAGGAAATAAAAGTGTTATGGTGTGGTATTCCTCACAGGCTCTTGTGTTACACTATTTTGGCAGGATCTGGAAACTTTGAAAAGGTGAAGCATAGTTAGAAGAAGTAGGTCTGTGGGTGAGGAGTGCCTTAGAAGGTCAGACTCAGTCCCAAGTTCTCTGCTGCACTGCTGTCTACATCTCCTCTGCATGCACACACTCCTGCAGCCATGATGCTCTGCCCAAGGGCATGGAGACAAGCAATCAGGGACTGAACCCTATAAGGTCATGAGCTAAAATAAATTTTCCCTTAATACAAGTGCTATTCAGTGTCGCTAATGTGAGAAATCAAGTGTATCGATAAGCATTATGGAACTGACACAGGTTTTCTTTACTGCACTTTAGTGTTTTATTACCTTTTGTATGTGTATGCATATGTTTGCAATGTGTACCCAAGCATGTATATGAGTCTGAGCACATGTATGTCATGGCACAGATATCAACCACACTACTGCCCCTGTGTCAGAAGACAGTTGCAGGTATCAGTCCTCAACTTTGACAAAAGAGATAGGGTCTCTTTTTGTTCACTGGTGCATACACCAAGCTGCTTGGTCCCAGGATTCTCCTGTCTCCACCTCCCACTGAGCCATGGTGCTAGTGTTATACTTGAGCTACTGCATCTGGCTTTACAGTAGTTCTGGACATTTGAACTCATGTTCTCGTGACTGTGTGACTATCACTTGACCCATTAAACCACCTTACGGCCCTATATTACATTTCTGAAAACCAATTATCAAAACTCTTTGTCTACAATATAGATAATACTTGGCTCACATTCAGATTTATTGTCATGCAACATTTTGTTTTTAAAAAGGGTTTCATGTAGCTCAAGCTGGTTTCAAACCTACTATGTAACTAAGAGATACTCTGAACATCTCATCCTTCTGCCTCTACCTCCCAAGTGCTGGGATTAGAGGTGTGGACCACTATGTTCATCCTTTGGAAACTTGTTATTACAGTAACATGAGTATAGGGATGTCAGTGGGAAGAAGATCAGGGAAGCTACTAGAACTAAAACTCCTAGCACTCCTGAAAGCTGATCAACAAAGAATGATGAGGCACAAATGAGGTGAGGTCAGGTATTTTGCTATGAATTATAATGACAAGCAGAGAATCAAATTAACCAGGAATACATTACTAGATTACACTCTTGAAGGCAACAAGTTTTCTCATCTATGTCAACACCTAACAGGCTCTGATGGTACATACTTGGAAAGTACCTAATAAATAAACAAGTACATAGAGAAACAGGATACACTCTCAAAGGAATGCAGCTCTTTCAAACAGAGCTGCATGTGGTATCAGCAAAAAGCAGACAATCGCTAGATGACATCCCATTATCCACCACTGCAAGTGTGTCATATGGAATTTTTTTTTTTTTTTCTGGTTTTTTCGAGACAGGGTTTCTGTGTAGCTCGGGCTGTCCTGGAACTCACTCTGTAGACCAGGCTGGCCTCGAACTCAGAAATCCACCTGCCTCTGCCTCCCAAGTGCTGGGATTAAAGGCATGCGCCACCACCGCCCGGCGTCATATGGAATTAAACAGCCAATTGTTCACGAGCAAATTTCTTCAGCTGGGGCTGAGGGTGTAGCTCAGTGGTAGAGCATTTACTTCACATGCACAAGGCCCTGGGCTCAATCCCCTGTAATGGAATAATCAGACACTTTTCCTTTTTTTGTGTGTTGGGGATTGAATCCAGGCCTCACACATGCTAGGCAAATTAGGCACAACTCCTAGCCCTTTATGTTATGTGTGTGATTGTGTATGTAGTTAAATGTGCTACATGTAATTAAGATTTTTGAGCCTTAAAAGTTCATTTAAATAGTACATTTAAGGTCTATAAGATGGCTCAGTGGGTAAAGGTGTTCATTCAAGTCTAAGGACATGAATTCCACCCCTACACCTACATTGCAGAAGGAGAAAGTGACTCCTCCAAGTTGCCCTCTGAGCTTCCGAATGTGTGCTATGTCAGATATATATGCATGTATACATGCACATATGTACACAAAATAATTTTTACAAGCATCAGAAGTTACAAATATAACATACTTTTCTTTTTTTTTTTTTTTTTGGTTTTTCGAGACAGGGTTTCTCTGTGTAGCCCGGGCTGTCCTGGAACTCACTCTGTAGACCAGGCTGGCCTCGAACTCAGAGATCCGCCTGCCTCTGCCTCCCAAGTGCTGGGATTAAAGGCGTGCGCCACCACCACCCGGCTATAACATACTTTTCATATCCATGGTTCACACACTAAGATATATAAGCAAGAAATACTGGTATTGGACAGATAGCTTAGTGGTTAAAAGTACTGGCTGCTCTTACAGAGGACCTGGGTTCAGGTCCCAGGATCACATGGTGGCTCACACCAATCTGCAACTCCAGTTCTAGGGGATGTTAGGCCCTCTTCTGACCTCCAGCACCAGGCACACAGATAGTGGACAGACACAAGATGGCAAAACACCTGAACCCATAAAATAAAATAAGTAAGTTTAGAAAAAGAAAATATAAATTCCTTACTTGAATTAGCAGCTATTCACTCATTAGATATTAATATCAAATCATGTGTGTTATTAATTTCCTAATTGTTTAGGAAACTTTAGCTTTATTATACATATGTCCATGTTTGGCTGAGTATGGTGATATACACTCAGTTCCAGAACTCAGGAGGTTCAAACAGGAGGATCAAGTTTGAAGATGGCCTAGAAAGCACAGTCAGTCCTGAGACAGTATGGGGGAAGAGAGATGCAAATGCCATCACCTCTAAATGTGTGTCTATCCTTTGCATATCCTGCTCTTGTCTGCTCAGGTAGATTCTGGCTTCTCTGTCACTTCCTAGAGCCCCATCAAAGACTACTTTTCCTAGGCAGCACTCTCAAAAGTCACTTATAGTTCCAATGAGTAACTTCTTAGTACCCAACAGAGGGACAAGTGACAAGAAAAATAACACACATGAACCAATTAGTCCCTGCAAACAGTACTTCAATCAGGTTTTCAGACAATATACTACTGATATAGAAACATTGTGGGATAAGGAAATCAGATCTCTCAAACACACAACTTTGTAATTTTACTCCTACCAGTCAACTACAAATCAACATTTACTATCTTGTTAGTGAAAACAAAACAAAAATCTCAAATGGGTTCAAAGAAAGGCTTAAATCTATATCTGACTTGTTTCAAAAATGAGGACTAAACTGCCTTCTAAAAACCAAGAGATACAGAGTCAGGTGACAATGAGGTCACTTGGAAACACACCCTTTCTGTGAACTCAAGTGCTACTTAAAACTTCCTCCTTCTCTTAGGAGAAGAATAAGAATCAGGAAGGAACAAAGACTTCATATACTTAGAGCACTGACATCAGGAAGCAGATGTCTACTTAGGATTCTTTTAAAGATTTACTTTAGTTAATGTGTATATGTGCATTTATGTGCACTGCATACATGCAAGAGGTCTCAGATGCCAGAAAAGGGTGTTGTTCTTTGACGTCCATGTGTGTATACATACACACAAACAGAGAGAAAGAGAGAGAGAGAGGGAGAGAGAGAGAGAGAGAGAAAGAGAGAGAAAGAGAGAGAGAGAGAGAGTGAGAGAGAGAGAGAGAGAGAGAACAAACAAGATTCAGTTTCCTCATTGTAAAATAGGGACAATAACAAATTTTGTGGATTTTTGGTGAAGACTTAAAAAAGAAAGCAAGCCAGGTAGGTGGGACAGCACAAGCCTACATTCTCAGTACACACAAGTAGAAAGATCAGGAATTCAAGGTCAACCTAGCTTACAAAGTAAGATTCTCAAGACAAACATACGTGGGTGATCCTTAGAACAGCTAGGCGTGGTGACAGTACATGCCTTTAATTCCAGCACTCAGGAGGTACAAGCAGGTGAATCTCTATGATTAGCGAGTTCCAGGTTAGCCAGGGCTGTATGGAGACCCTGTCTCAAAAAACAAAAACAAAGAGTCCTTAGAACACTCACTGGCATGTGCCTGGTATTCAATAAATGTTACTCATACCCAACCTCACTTGTTTCTTTGCTTTCTGAGACAGGATCTCATGCTGTCTAGACTTTGACTGCCTTATTTTCTATCTCCTAAGTCCTAGTATTCCAGTCCTATATCAATAAGCACCACATTAAAATTTGTTAATTTTTTTGTTATTTTTAAATAACAAAATGGGTCCTAATATTATTGCAAAGGTTGAAGTAGCTGACAAAACAACATATTTCTTTACAAATCTAAAAACATAAGATTCCCCTTAAATGTTCTTTTCTTTTCTTCTGACTTCCAGCCTCTACAAGCACCCACACTCATGTGTACATAACCACATACATATCCACACACATATACATATAATTTTAAAAGGGGTGGGGGGTAAACTCTCTGTGAGTTTGAGGCCAATGTGGTCTACAAAATAAACTCCAGGGCAGTCAGATACATTGTAGTGGTGGTGGCAGTGAAGCATTAATCTCAGCACTTGGGAGGCAGAAGCAGGCTGTGAGTTCAAGGCCAGCCTAGTCTCCACAGCTATTTCCAGGACTGCCAGAGCTACACAGAGAAACCCTGTCTTAAAAAAATAAAACAAACAAACAAAAAGAATGGATAAAACAGAGTTAAGGAATAAATTCTAGACCCTGGTTCCAAAGGATAATACCAATTCCTGGTTCTCTAGAAAGAAATCTTCCAGTTGGCTCATATAGTACATCTAAATGACTGGAAACATCCCCATCCACTGGGAGATGACTGACCACTCCGAATCATAAGAGAACAGAAATAAGATTTGTTTTAAGCACTCCCAACAGAGGTTTAGTGGGAAACCTTTACTGAAGCTTAGATGGAAAATATTTCACATGACGTAGCAATACTAGGTTCAAATAGTGCCTACACAAGTTTTTAACAATTTTTTGACACAAATGAGTAAATAGATTAAAGAATCCCATAAAGAAAACAGGGACTGTAGCTGTAAAAGAGAATCTGTAACAACCTCCTTATGGAAGAAGGAGGAGGATGAGGAAGAAAAGGAGGAAGAGGAATCAGAAGAGGAAGAAAGCACAAAATGGCAACAGTCTTCCTTTACCAAGGATACACTTCAATACCCAAGTAGATACCTCAAATTACAGAGCACAAATTCATACGTTCTCTTATTTCTGTACATATCTATGACAAAAATTCATCTTTCCATTTAAAGATAAATATAGCTTCTGAGGGCATATGTGAATTGCAATACATCTATCAAGCCTATTATTACATTATTATTATTATTAATTAAGGGTTATCTGAATGAACATAAACACTAAGATACCCAAACCTGATAAAAGAAATACCCATGAAGTTACTTACAGGTAAGTGAAGATGCTTGACAAGGGAGGGATTCAGCCCAGGCAGGATGGGTCAGGGGAACATGAGATTAGATCACCACAATCCTAGCAGCATAAAATACCAAGTTTACAAACTAGATAGCACATGCCCATAATTTATTTAAGAGGCAGCAGCAGAAATGGTTTCAAGTGAGAGGTCAGTCTTGGCTACCTAGTATGATCCTGTCTCAAACATAAACACATTACAAATTGCTTTATTTCTGAAGCATTCTATTTAATACTTTCAGACAAAAATTGACCACAAGTAACAGGAACTGCAGAAAGTGAAACCACAGATAAGAGGGGAGTATTGCTGAAACTGTCTCTTCTACAGCCCAGGCTGGACTCTTAACCAGTGGTCTTCCTGCTTCCCAATGCTGGCATTCATGATATGAGTTATCATGTCTGCCCTTGAAGATGTCATTTACATAGCTGTTTCTAGGATTTGCTTTACAATTTGGAGGTGAAAAATGGATGGAGTTACAGAAGAAACAAAGCTGCCAAGACATGACTGTGTGATACTAAGCAAAGATATCACCATTCAGCTTTCTAAACTTATGGAAAAAAAAAAATCAAGTGTATGGAAAAACAGTTTTTTTAAAAAAAAAAAGAGTAGCCAAAGTACTCTGGAAGCTAAGGCAGGAGGATCAATCATTAGTTAGAGGCACATAGTCTACACAGTGAGACACAAAAAGCAAACCAAAACACACAAAGACAGCAGCTAAGAGTGGAAGATGTTGCTTGTCTAGTATGTCCAAGTTCTCTAATATGATCCCTAGCATCACACACACACACAGACAGAGAGACAGACACAGATACATAGACATACACACACCCCAGGTGGCTTTTAATTAGTCTCTGACTACTACTTTGAAAATTCTGAAGTCAAGAAGCTGACCAGGGTGGTCTTTGCCTACAAATCCCAGCACTTAAGAGGCTGAAGCTGGAGACAGATGGCTCAGTGGTTAAGAGCACTTGCTGCTTTTGCAGGAACTGCAGAAAGTGAAACCACAGATAAGAGGGGGAGTTTTGTCCAAGTTTTGTTCTCAGCACCCACATAATGGCTCACATCTGTTTCTAATTCTAATTCCAGGGGATCCGGTGCCCTCTTCTCTTCTCTATGGATGCTATACATTTATATTAATGTAGGTAAACCGTATACATTGCTCACAACAAGTAGGGGTAGGGGACAAACGTTCATATAAGGGGACATTATTCACCTCTAAAACAAAAGTGAAATATTTACAGTCTACAGTATGTGTTAGCACTGAAAGTATTATACTAAATAAATAAAAACAAACACAAAAGGCCATATATTATGTAATATCATTTATCTGAGATGTTTTAAGACAAGATCTCCCTATGCAGCCCTGGCTGGCCTAGAGCTCAACCAGAGTGGCCTTGAACTCAAGAGCTCTACCTGCCTCTGCATGTGTCATGAGATCCCAGCAAGATGTGATATAATTCCAGTACTCAGGAGGCAGAGGCAGACAGATTCTCAGCAGTATGTATTTATACCAACTTCTTCAGAATTTAAAAACATTTTTATCTCTAGGTGTTCTGTTTTGAGGCAGGGTCTCACTGTGCAGTGAAGGCTGTTCTGATACTCACTGTAGCCTTGTGAACTATTCTCCTGTCTCAGCCTGTTAAATTCGAGGATTACAGGTATGGCCCACTATATCAAGTGTCTTTCACTCGTTTTTTGCAAGATGGAACAAGATCCAGTCTGACGTTGCTTACCTGACACTTGTGAACCTGAGGCAGGAAGACTGAGACTGAGGTCAATCTGGGATGTAAAAGAAGCCTTCAATTCTGGCCTAAGCTAGAGTGAAAACTTATCTGAAGAACCAACATAAACGAATGGGAAAAAAGTCCAAGTTTCTATCTCTAACAAGAAGAAATTATTTTAAACTGGCAATCCAAGCTAGCCTAACTATGCTACCAGCACAAAAACCTTATCCCACCTATAGCACCACACAATTTACTTAGCCTGTTTATGTGATAGTTCCTTATATTTATTAAAAGTTCTTCCCAGAATTGTTTCTAAAATAAATGCACACTAAGTGCTTAACACAGTGCCAGCCATAAGTACAAGTTATCAATGAAGTGAATATTATTTATTTGATGATGATGATTTGGGACAGTCTTGCTATGTAGTCCAGACTAGCCCTACACTTCAATCCTCCTGCTGTGGCTTTCTGAGTGCTGTGATTACAGGTGTGCACCACTCCTCACCAGAGCACTGACACTCGTGCTCTGTCGTGTTCTTTACCTGCAGTCCTGACTCCTAGTTTGAGGGGGAAAATCAAGGAAACTTGTACATAAATTTGAATCATCTAAGACCTTGGATAGTTTGGGTATATACAGTTTAGGTAAGATGAAGCCTTGTCAATCATCTCTAACGCATATAAGACATTCAATGCCATGAGTGCCTTCATTCTACGCTTCAGATCAGTGGTTCTCAATCTATGAGTTGAGACCTCTTGGGGTTGCATGTCTGATATCCTGCATATCAGATATTTACATTATGATTCATAAAAGTAACAAAATTACAGTTATGAAGTAGCAATGAAATAATTTTATGGTTGGGAGGTCACCACAACATAAGAAATTGTATGAAGGGCTGGCGAGATGGCTCAGCAGTTAAGAGCACTGACTGCTCTTCTGGAGGTCATGAGTTCAAATCCCAGCAACCACATGGTGGCTCACAACCATCTCTAAAGAGATCTGATGCCCTCTTATTAAAAAAAAAAAAAAAAAAAAATTGTATGAAGGGGTCACAACTTTAGGAAGGTTGAGAACCTCTGCTCTAAATGTACAAGTATATGTGCAACACACCTATACACTGTTTACTTCTAGAATCTAAAAAGAAATGGATTCAAAAAA
The DNA here is from genome assembly GCA_021653895.1 of Mastomys natalensis. NCBI lineage: Eukaryota > Metazoa > Chordata > Mammalia > Rodentia > Muridae > Mastomys > Mastomys natalensis. The sequence goes on along the minus strand of JAJTUV010000279.1, from coordinate 2,440,772 downwards.
ATAAATCAGGGGCTGGAGAGATGGCTCAGTGGTTAAGACTACTCTCTGCTCTTCCAGAGGTTCTGAGTTCAATTCCCAGCAACCACATGGTGGCTCACAACCATTTATACTGGGATCTGCTGCCCTGGCATGCAGGTGTACATGCAGATAGAGTACTCATACATAAAATAAATATTATTTAAAAAAAAAAAGCCAGAACTTCAAATACAGACCATAAGTCACTAGGCAAAATAACTTAGATTCGACGGGCAGTGGTGGCATACACCTTTAATCCCAGCACTTGGGAGGCAGAGGCAGGCAGATTTCTGAGTTCAAGGCCAGCCTGGTCTACAGAGTGAGTTCCAGGACAGTCAGGGCTACACAGAGAAACCCTGTCTCGAAAAACCAAAAAAAAAAAAAAAAAAAAAAAAAAAAAAAAAAACCTTAGATTCTCTCTAGAACTGTATTTTACTAGTATAATCCATTTCTTTATGGGGTGAGGAGTGATAGATAGAGTTTCAAGTAGTCCAGGCTGGTCTCAAATGCCCTGCATAGGTCTGGTAAGATGGTTCAGCAGGTAAACAAGAGCTTAGCATCCAACAATACAAGCCTGTTGATCTGATTTTAATCCCCCAGGAACCACATGGTAGGAGAGAACCAACTCACCAAACAGTTGTCCTCAACCTCCAAGGCACACCAAGGCACACCGATCCCTACAAATAAATATCTGTAATAAAAACACACTTCAAATCCTATGTAGCAAAAGTTGGTGCTGAATTCATGATCCCCTCCCTTGTCCCAACCTTCTAAGTGTTAGGACTACTGGCACCTATCATCACACTGGTGCTACATTTCATTTCTAATGATATCTAAAATGTTCATGTACTTGGCCAGATTTGCTGCTGCATGCCTATAATCCCAGCAGGCTAAGGTAGGATGATTATAAGTTTAAGGCCATCCTGAGCTATATAGGGAATTTTCAAGTCAACCTGGGCTACTTTTATATAAAAAGGATGCAGATACAGGCAGGCAGGCAGGCAAGAGACACAGAGAGAGAACTTTTTAAATGTTTCTTTTCTTTTCTTTTTTTTTTTTTTTGGTTTTTCGAGACAGGGTTTCTCTGTATAGCCCTGGCTGTCCTGGAACTCACTCTGTAGACCAGGCTGGCCTCGAACTCAGAAATCCACCTGCCTCTGCCTCCCAGGTGCTGGGATTAAAGGCATGCGCCACCACTGCCCGGCTACAGAGAGAGAACTTAAAGCCAGAAAAGAAACAATGTTCCAAATTTAACAATTTCTGAAGGCATTTAGATCAGATGGTTTATGTTAAGAACAATTTCCAGAGCCAGGTGTGATGGTCCGTACCAATGCTTGGGAAGGTAAGACAGAAGGATGGCTACCTCGGGTCAGCCTAGGCTATACACACAACATTGTCTCAAGAAATAGGGTTTTTCCCCCTTATTTCCTTTCTAGTTTTCTTCTAAGTGGATAACTTTAGCTATTCTTACATGGAGCCCCCACTCCTAAGGTATGCAAATGATGAGACATAAGTTTTTTTTGTTTTTGTTTTTTTTTTTGTTTTTTCGAGACAGGGTTTCTCTGTGTAGCTCGGGCTGTCCTGGAACTCACTCTGTAGACCAGGCTGGCCTCGAACTCAGAAATCCACCTGCCTCTGCCTCCCAAGTGCTGGGATTAAAGGCGTGCGCCACTACCGCCCGGCTGAGACATAAGTTTACCACAGAATCATATCTGTTATAAACATCTATGTTTCAAAGTACAGATGACTCAAGGGAAAAAAAAATCCAGTCAGAGAGGACCACTAGAAATCAAGAACAAAAACCAAACCAAAACCCAAAATTACACTTCAGTTTTACAGAACTGATTTTAACTGTTTGGTGTCTAATGCCCAGCCTTCAAGCTTCTGTCAGCTTTGGAATTTCCACAATTCTACCCTAAGCGACTTGAGTGTAATCCTGGGGAGATATGATCAATGACATTAACAGTGCATGTGTGGAAGGTGAAAAAGCCATACAGACACCAGCAGTTCTTCTGCCATTTGTCTAGGAAAGACGATAATTTGGCAGATTGAGTAAATTAGATACCAAGTTTAGGTGAGGATAAATGACAATGCATCACCTTACTTGAAACATTCCCTCCAACCCTCTCAGGTTAGTGGATTCAAAAAGGCATTGCATTACAAGAGAGTCTAAAAAGAGCAATGGGTATATCCACATACAGAGAACATCAGTACTGAGGTTTCTAAAAGAATAATTCCAAAGAGCATTAAAGACTGATGTTCCTGGGGTCAGTAAGACTGCTTAGTAGGTAAGGTGCTTGCTCACATACCTGATGACCTGAGTTCCATTCCAGGAATTCATAAGGTGGAAAAAGAGAAGACTCTTACAAGCTGTCCCCTGACCCGGACATGTGTGTATACTTGCTGTGGTGGTGGTTTGAATGAAAATGGCCCCAACAGGCACATCTCTTTGAATACTTAATCCCTAGTAGATAGAATGGTTTGGGAAGGAAGGATTAGAGGGCTGGCCTTGTTGGAGGAACTGTGTCACTGGGGACAAGCTTTGGGGTTTGAAATGCCCATGCTATTCCCAGTTCTCTCATCCTAGTGGTGGTGTCTCATGATATGAGCTCCCAGCTATTGCTCAAGCTCCCTCTCTGCCTGCTGCCATGCTCCCCGACATGAAGGTCATGGACTTTGACCCTCTGTGAAACTGCGAGCCAAAATAAGTGCTTTCTTCTCTAAGTTGCCTTGGTCACGATCTTTTGCCCCAGTAATAGTAAAAAATAAACTAAGATAGAAGCTGGTACTATTTAGACCAGGATAGTTTCAAATTTAAATCCGTCTGGGCCCTCAAACTGTCTCAGCAGGCAAAAGTGCCTGAAGTCAAGTCTGATAACCTGAATTTGAACCCTGTACCCACACAATGGAATGAAATGGACTCTTGCAAGCTGTCCTGACAGCCATATGTGTGCTCACCCACACACATAAAAAAATAATTAATTAAAATGTAAAACAATAACAAAAACCCAGCAATATTCCTGCCTCTGGCTCCCAAACATTAGGATAACAGGCAAAAGCTGACATAATGTTTTCAAATTCAGACTATTGCTTACTTAATTTTTATGTTGTAGTTTCTTAATTGGATGAGAATAATCATGCTTAAATCCAGTAAGTATTACATGATTCACTTATGCAAAATATTTATAACAGCACCTATTCCTAGGAGAACAGTTCTCAGAAGAAAGCATATGTAGCATGCAGGAGGGAACCTGGGTTTAATCTCTAAGCACCAAATACCAAAACAAAAAAGTGCTTAAAACAGAGTGTTAAATATAGTTTATATGTAGATATAGATATATATTCATTTTATCCTGGTCTAAACAGTACCAGCTTCTGTCTTAGTTCATTTTTACTATTGCTGGAACAAAAGACCAGGAGCAAGGCAACTTACAGAAGAAAGCATTTATTCCACCATCATGGCCAAGGAGCATGGCAGCAGGCAGAGAGGGAGTTTGAGCAATAGCTGAGAGCTTATATCTTGAACAACCACCAAGCTGAAAGAACTAACCAGGAAATATATATTTAATATATGTCTATTGTTTAACTGTTGTTTTGAGATGGGGTTTCATGAGGTCGCTGGAGCTGGCCTATACAACAGCTTCAGAAGTATTAAATATGTTATTATGGAACACTGTCCTCAGAGAATAAATAAGCATTACCATCTTAATAGGAACAAACTGGAATTACTTCATAAAAGACTCTCAGGATCGGGCCTGTTGACATTCTCTGATAGAGAATGGGGTGTCACTGGACTCTCACCTGGGACTCCAGCCACCCACTGTAGAAAGGGGACCCCAACCTAAAAAATCCAAATGAAACAAGAATTCCTACTAAGAATGATAATTATTCAGCACTTGGGAGGCAGAGGCAGGCGGATTTCTGAGTTCGAGGCCAGCCTGGTCTACTGAGTGAGTGCCAGGACAGCCAGGGCTACACAGGAAACCCTGTCTCGAAACCCCCCACCCAAAAAAAAAAGAATGATAATTATTTCAGGTACAGGCTAGGTTTAATCATTTAACTTACTTTAACATAACCTGTCCCACAAGCATGGTAAGAAAAAGCGTTCTCCAATTTGTTATTATCTACTTGAATGTATTCTTTCTCATAACTTCTCACCAAAAGAACAAGTAACAAGTGCTCAGTGGATACCTTGGTCATCAACTTTGCCAGTGACAGATATACTAACGTTCCTTACTTTGTCATGAAATAGCTTTAAGTTTGGACTTCAAAGTACCTAAGCTAGCTTGAGAGGGGGAGGGTGTTGTGTATGTGCATGCCTTTAATTTCAGCACTTGAGAGACTGAGGCAGGCAGATCTGAGTTCCAGACCAGCCTGAGCTACATAGTGAGATCATGTCTTTAAAAAAAAAAAGTTTTAAACTAGTAATGCCTCACTGGATCAGGCTGCCCTCAAACTCACAGATATACACCTGCCTCTGCCTCCCAAGTACTGGGACTAAAGGAGTGCACCACTACTGCCCAGAGCCTCACAGAATGTAAGCATAGTATTTTCCAAGAAAAAAAAAAAAAAAAAAGAATGTGAGAAGGATCTGTTTTACCTTGCTATGACTGAACTATTAGCATTTTACCAGGACATCTCAAAACCCTCTTAAAAGGCAGCAGGGCAGATGAAGTTATTTCAATTCTTAAAATATCTTTAAGAAACTATACTAAAAAGATAAAAGAAAGAAAGAAAGAAACTATACTATTTTCATAAGGCTGAGAACACTCTTGTCAAAAAGCGCCAGTTTCTGAACTCTCCTGCAATCACCATCCCTGGCCCCAGCCCAAACCTACCCAGATGACAAACAGCAAAAGGGAAAGATCTCTTTCCTCAACTCGGATGTTTTTCGCTTCCTCTATCACCAGTTTGCTTTTCCTAATAGTTCAGTGACTAATGATTAAGGACGAAGGAAAGAAGTGTAACAGTACTTTAAGATACTTTCCTCACACACAAATCGAATTGGGAAAAAAAAAATCGTCTTTTGACTGATCATATTCTTGGTGCTTGCCCGCGGGGAAGCCCCAAGGTAAGCAGGGAATTTCCTAGACAGTGAAGTCTGCAACGCCAGGAACCTCAGGGTCATTCTTCTACTATTTCAAAACTATGTGTTCATTCGGGCCACCAGATAGTCTGTTGATACTAACGAGAAACACCATGAGGCTGGAGCTGAGGGATGAGGAGCCGAACCACACAAGTCCAAGGCATCACCATAGCGCCTCCCTTCCTGCGCGGGGCTCGCGCTGGTCGCCAACGCCTGGCGATCGCGTTCTCGGCCGAGAACTGGCCGGAGCTCCCTTCTCCCCTCAAGTCTGACCCCCAAAACGTTGAACCACCACCAGACCCTCTTTCTCGTTGGGATATCGTCCTACCTGTCCCGCTGACCAGCTCCCTCAGCTACTTTCCAGAAGGCTCACCCGGCTGCTCCGGCCACTCCTCTCCAGCCCCCCAGCTCTCGGACTCTACAAGATCCGACAGGGTGCGCGTGAGCGCGCATGCGCCCCGAGGACCTGTGCGCCTGCGCACTCGCAGGGAGACGCGGGGCAGACATGCCTCTACCGCTGAAGCCAATCAACACAGAGCGGGGTTAAATCTCCTGCCACGCAGGCGGAGATCCTGGGAACTCACCCGTTAACCCTACTGATTCTCCGTTGAGGAGTTAGTGCAACCATCTTCCCTGAAGACAGTCTTGCACGGGACGCTTTAGTGTTTGAACGCCTAAGAAAAAACTGCGACTGCCAAAGCCTACAGGGTGTTTTGGCCTGTTTAAACCAGGGAAATAGATGCGTAAACACAGTTAACAGAATACGGTCACAGAAATTCCGAGGCGCCTTTGGCCAACAATGAACAAAACTTATTTTTGAGGAATGCCTGTAGGATTGACGCAGGAAGTTACTCTTAAAGTCACGAAGGATAAGTAGGAGTTCCTCCGGAAGTCCACGAGATAACAGTTTTCCTGGCTGTGGGAACAACAACAACGCCGCATCTTCTGGAAGTTTCTTTAAGTTCATTCTTGTTAGAAGTTTAAGAGTTCACTTTATGAGACAAAAGAAAATGAAGGCGTGGTAGCTCACACCGAGTAGTCCTCAGGCTATCAGAGGCTGCGGCTGGAGGATCACTCGACCTCTGGAATGTAAAGCCAAACTGACTAGTGAGATCCTATTTCAGAGTACAGGCTATCAGTGGGTGGGGGAGAATGGAAGAACCCTTCTACTCCTGAGACAATCGCCATCAGGCCAGGAGATCAAGCTAGGGAGAAACTTAGATCTTCAAAGGTCTTGTAAATTTTAGAATAATAGACCTAGAATTCGTTTTATGGCCATTGAGTTACTGAAAGGTTTTAAACCACTTGCCCCAAGAATTCTTCCATGCACCTCTAAGAGTAAAGCAAAATGCTGGCAATCTAGGGAATAAAAATTATTTTAAAAAATAGCCTCATGATGCCGGGCGGTGGTGGCGCACGCCTTTAATCCCAGCACTTGGGAGGCAGAGGCAGGCGGATTTCTGAGTTCAAGGCCAGCCTGGTCTACCGAGTGAGTTCCAGGACAGCCAGGGCTACACAGAGAAACCCTGTCTCGAAAAACCAAAAAAATAAAAAATAAAAATAAAAAAAATAAAAAATAGCCTCTTCCTAAGAGATAAAAGAAAAAGAAGTCTGAGAAATATTTTTTGAATTTAATAACAGGGGATTGATGATAGTTGACTGACATTGCAATAGTTTGGAGAAGAGAGAGAAATGGGGACATTATAAAATACTTTTGGAAACTGGCTTTATCAGAGAAAAGGAGGAATGGTGTGTTTTATTAGTTTTTATTTTGTTAGGATGAAGACAGAAGAACTCTAATAATGGGAGAAAAGACTCGATTGAGAAAAACAGTTGAATTTTAAAAATCCAAGGGTGGGGTTTATAAAGATCTTGATAGAGTTAGAGCTGCAGTAATCAAACCACTGATGAGAGTTGGTGGTACACACCGTCAATGCCAGCACTCAGGAGGTGGAAGCAAGGGGATCTTTGTGAGTTTGAAGCCATCCTGGTCTACTCAGTAATTCTTTGTCTCAAAAGTAAATAAATAAAATAAAATTATGGGTTGGAGAAATGGCTGTTCTTCTGCAGGACATAAACTCAGTTTCCAACAACCAACTGGTAGTTCACCATTATCTGTACTTCCAGTTCCAGGGGATCTAAACCATCCTCTGGCCTCTGTAGGCAAAGGTACAAGGGTGGTGCACAGGCATTCATGCAGACTAATCACCCATACACATAAAATATAATTTTAAAAAATCAATACTGAGCCAGGCAGTGGTGGCACATGCCTTTAATCCCAACACTTGGGAGGCAGAGGCAGATGGATTCCTGAGTTCGAGGCCAGCCTGGTCTACAGATTGAGTTCCAGGACAGTCAGGACTACACAGAGAAACCCTGTTTCAAAAAAACAAACAAAAAAAAATCAATACTGATAGGTGGTCTAGGATACTGGTTGAAGCCTATAATCTCAACATCAGGAGGTGGAGAGGCAGATCAGAAATACAAAGTTATCACTGACTATATAGTGATATTCAGGTTAACATTAGCAACCTGAGACCCTGCCTCAAACAATAAAACACATAGAACTGAGGTTTCCAAGAAGGCTCCGCAGGTAAGTCACTTTCTCTCAAGCCTAAGGACCTGCTTTTAATTCCTGATTTAGATTCCATATAGTTGTATGTCTTCTGATTTCTCTATATGAGCACCGGGTGGGAAGCATGTTGCCATACACACACACAAAACACATACATACAAACATACATACATACATACATATTTTAGACAGACAGAGATATATCCCAAGACACTGAGAAGAAAGGAACATTCATGGAAGAGAGACTAACCCACACAGATTTGGGGGAAGGAGGAATATTCTCAATGATAATGACGAAATTTATTTGTAAAGCCTGTATGTTTAGAAACAGGAAGTTAACTTTTCTGAGAAGTCAGAGACTGATCCTTTGCTGATTAGAAAAGTGGCTGCAACTTTAGGGAAATTGAGACACTTTGGGGTGTTGTAAAATTCGATAGACTGACAGAGAAAAGGAGGACGGATAAGCAGTTAAGGCCTGTAGCAATGAACCCAGAAGTTTGTTTTGTTAGTCTTTCTTAAATCACTTCTTGAGGGAAAGGAGGGATAATATATATGGCTGCATACAGTTAGGGCTGGGATAATTATGGATTTAATACTGTAGTTCTCAACTAGGGACAGTTTTGCCCTCCAGGGGTACATTGGGCAGGGTCTGGAGAGTTGGGGAAGCATTATCTTAGAATGTACTAGACAGTAACTGATAACAGTTATCTGCTTCAAGCTGTCAATGTTGTGAAATCCTGGTCTAGGGTTATTTTGGTCCTCACTTTTATTGGCTTTCCTTGAACTATGGCTCTGAACTTAGAGCAAAGCACTTCTGTAACCTGCCTTTAAAGGAAAATGAGCAGCCTAGCAGACTTGAATGCTTTAAGGACTTGTGATGTCACAAATACACAATTGGAAGAATTCCCTAAACCTTTAGAAGGAATCTGAATTTATACATAAATAAAGGTAGGTATTTATTTTGATTCGAGGCTTTAATGGTTTCCTTAAATGGAGTTGTTGTTGCGGTTTCAATCATATATAAGTAGCTATACTCATTATCAACTGCAATGTAACTGTTCATTAAAGTCACTATAACAGGATCCCAAAAAGAACAGGAATGCTCCAAATTTAACAATGAATCAAACATCCTAATTTTAACTTTAAAAACTACCGTTCCAGCTGGGCGGTGGTGGCGCACGCCTTTAATCCCAGCATTTGGGAGGCAGAGGCGAGAGGCAGAGGCAGACGGATTTCTGAGTTCGAGGCCAACCTGGTCTACAGAGTGAGTTCCAGGATAGCCAGGGCTACACAGAGAAACCCTTTCTCGAAAAACCAAAAAAAAAAAAAAAAAAAAAACCTACCGTTCCAAGAAAACATTACTTTATCTAAAGTAAAAAATTATTGTCGGGCAGTGGTGGCAAACATCTTTAACCCCAGCATTCTGGAGGTAGAGGTAGACAGAGCTCTGAGCTTGAGGCCCACCTGGTCTTCAGAGACAGTCCCAGGACAACCAGAGCTACACAGGGAAACATTGTCTCGAAAAACAAAACAAAAATAAATAAATTATTACTAGCTAGGCTAAGATTTAAATTTAGTTCTGTCCTTTGTTGAAACAGTTTCACTTTGTATCACAGTAACTATGTAACAGCTCTGTCTAGCCTTGAACTCGCATTGCCCTCGGCTCTTCACCTCCAGAATCAGGGGTGAGCTACCATACCTAACTTGGGATCTATCTGTTCAAAAATTTCACAAAGAAGGAATAGTTTTGAAATTTAGTCAAGACACTGCCACAGCAGTGGAGTGGAGGGCTTAGAAAGTAAGGGAAGTCCAGAAAGAGCTTGGAAAGTGAAAAGAAAAAGAAAAAGGCTGAATGAAAGGGAGGCGCGGCCAACTGGTTTGTGCAAAGGATCTATCTCAGTTCTTCACGCGTTTTGAGTAAAGCCGCTTGTCTGGTGTCCGTTGTTCACTTCTTATGTTCAAATAAAGCTAGATGGTTGAAAAGGGCGGATGGGGTGGGTGGGGGGGAAGAGAGAGCGCGCTGAGCTGCGTGCGCTTGCGCGCTTGCGCGATGGTGGTGGCGGCGGCGGCAGTGGCGGCGGCGGCGACGTCAGTGCCCGGCGGGGAGCGGGTCCCCGGCCGCCACCGGAACGGAGGCTAAGGGGGCGTCTGGGAGCTCCCTCGCCGGGCCCTCGGCGGCCGGATGGCGTAGGAAGGACGGGCTGTGAGTGTGAGTATGGAGGGTCCGCCTGGTTGGGCGTAGTGGACCCCGAGGGTCCGATGGTCTGCCCTTGGGCATGTGGTGGGGCTGAGCCTGCACGCGTCTACGCTACGATGCCTCTTCTGACCCGTGTGGGTTTAGGGTTTAGGGGCGAGTGTGTGTCTGGCTTCTGGGTACGGATTCTGGCAAGGGCAATCCGATTCTAGTCGCAGCTGGACGCGTGGCTCCAGGTCTTTGACCTTTGGGGCAGGCCCTGACCTCTGTCCGCCTGGGGTCTAAGAGGAATCTCAGCCTTAGTCTGTTGTTTAAAGGCTGTTGGTTTCAGGCCAGGGCCATCTCTCAGCTTTCCGAGACTAACAGTGTCGCCTCTTTTTTCCGCTTCTGAGGACTCTACTTTTGGGATACGTCTTAGCAATGTACTAGCAACTAGTGGAACAGTATGAGTCCATTTAATATTTAGTACGATCTTGGTGCGTAATTGTGGAGAAGAGATTCTTGCACCATCTCCCATTTAAGTCTGTTAGGTATAGTCATCTTTGAGAGTAAAATAAGCCATCTTTTGGGGGAAGTTCCAGATTTCAGTGTTGTGTGTAGGATTTTTTTTTTCTACTTGGAAGCAGATTAGATAGAGCTCTAGCCACCATAACGGTTTATATTAAGGTGATTCGAACCACAGATTAAATAAGAGCCAAATCCTGTTCTAAAACCCCGGGGAATTAAAGTGTAATGCCAAAAACCGAAAGAATGGATGATCAGATTCATCTAGGAGTTACTTAGCATCCACTTTGCATGCACTAAGTATATTCAGGTGTGTCTCGAGAATTTAGCGAAATGGTTTAATAGATTGTTTTTGGCGGCACTTTTCACATGAGGTACTGAAACACTGATAGTGATTTGTTGAAGTTTTCATACTGTGAAACTAGTAAACTTCATCTAAGGTTAGAGCTATGCTCATCTTTTTCTGGTATGCCAAATTAGACATTATAAGTACTCCTTCGAAATCGGACTGAACTATTGGGTACAGAAAATAGTAGAGTTTATTTTGATTCATAGTTTTGAGAGAGAATCTGGCTTATGTAGCCCAGACTGGCCTCAAACTTGAGATCCTGAGTTCAGTCACAGTGCTGGAATTACAGGTACATGCCCATCTTAGTTTTTGTGGGGTTTTTTTTGTTTTTGTTTTGTTTTAACTAGAGAAATGGTCAAGATATATTTTTGAAGAGAACTTCAAAACAGCCAAGAAAGAGAAAAGGTGTGAAGGAATTTCATCAATCTAATTCAGAACCAATTGCTTTGATACAAAGGAAAGTATTTTAAAAAGAAAACCAAGTAGTTACTGTACATCCAGATTAGAACAAATTCAAGGTTGGTCTGTGAGAAAAGCGAGGAACATGGAGTGGCCTTTGGTTCTCAAACCCAGGATGACTCGATGAGAACAGTTTGTGTTTTGTAAATGGATTGTGGAAAGGGAAGTTGAGAATTTGAAGACGAGCCCTAAGCAGACAAGTTACATTGCTCTAACTGCTCATCTGGGATGTAGGGTTGCCAGTGAAAAGCTTATACTTTGTTGCCGTTGTTGTAATCTGAAAGATACTATCAAGATATATGAGCTACCAGGTGTATATTAGAGGACTTGTATCAAACAAAAGGCCAAAAGATCCTCTGGAGTGGCTGGTGTTACAGATGGTTGTGAACCAACATATGAGTGCTGGGAATTAAATTCAGAGCAGCTAGTCCTCTGAACTGCTGAGCCATCTCTTCAGACCTCCTTCACTTGCAATTTTAAAGATTGTTTATGTGTAAGAGTGTTTTGCCTGAGTGTATGTATTTTTGTGTGCTATATGTGCCAGGAACCTACAGAGGCTACCAGAGGATTTCAGATCCCCTGGAATTACCAGCTGTGAGATACCATGTGGGTGCCGGGAACAAGGTCCATTGCAAGGGCAGCAAGTGCTCTTAACTTCTTCAGCCTGTCCTCTGGATTTTAATATGTTACTAAAATTTGGTATGCTGTTCTTTGTTGTTTGTTTTGCAGTGCTGGGATCTGAATGGTGGGCCTCACCTTGCTAAGCAAGTGCATTACAAGTGAACTGTATTTCCAGTCCTGTATTGTTTTGACCCCTATCTATATTATTCAGTACTTAGTTGTTTGTTTTCTGTGATAAGGTTTCATGAAGCTAAGGCTGACCTTTAACTCTGTGTATTTCCCAAGTGCTGAAATTATAAGTAACCACCACGACTAGCTTGTCCTTTTTTTGTTTTAAGAATACTGTGTGTGTCTCTCTCATGTGTGTGTCTGTGTGTATTTATCACTGAGCTACTTTCTACATTTCTTCCCTTTCTCTTTTTGAGACATGGGTAGGTCTCTCTGCCGTGCCCAGGCTGGTCTTGAATTTGTTTTCATTCTGTGCCTCCTGAGTAACTAGGAGGGCAGGAACTTACCATCAGGCCAGTATTTGATTCAATCTCCAAAAGGTACATGTTTGACTAGTATACATCTTGAAGTCTCTTTTAACATAGAACAATTTCTTTCTTTCTTTCTTTTTTTAAAGATTTATTTATTTTATGTATGTGAGTACACTGTCGTTGTTTTCAGACACACCAGAAGAGGACATCAGATCTCATTACAGATGGTTGTGAGCCACCATGCGATTGCTAGGAATTGAACTCAGGACCTCTGGAAGAGCAATCAGTGCCCTTAACCACACTGAGCTACCTTCCCAGCCCCACTATTTTTTGTTTGTTTAAAATTTCTTAGCTATGTAGCCACAGCTAGCCTGAACTCAATAGGTAGACCAATCTGGCTTTGAACTAGCTCAAACCTGTAACTGCTTACCTCAACCTCCTGGTGCTGGAATTACTAGTGTGTGCTACTATGTTTATTTTATGATGATCAAACACCTTAAACTGGTACTTGCTTTGTAGACCAGGCTGGCTTCAAACTCACAGAGATCTGCCTGCTTCAGCCTCCCCAGTGCTGGGATTAAAGGTGTGTGCCATCACACCCAGCAAGTGATAGTCTTATATCATATCAGCCTATTTTTATAGTTGCTACATTCATAATTTTATGATTTCTAATAAAGTCATGCCCAAGCACTTACATATATTGAAGTACATATTTTATAGTAAATCACATTTATCTTCTTTGTTTTTTGTTTTGTTTTAAGATTTATTTGTTTTATATAAGTACACTGTTACTGTCTTCAGACACACCAGAAGGGCATCTGATCCCATTACAGATGATTGTGAGCCACCATGTGGTTGCTGGGAATTGAACACAGGTCCGCTGGAAGAACAGCCAGTGCTCTTAACTGCTGAGCTTTCTCTCCAAAAAGCTCCCTTGCTTTTTTTGTTGTTGTCTTTGTTGTTTTGTTTTGGGGGGTGGTGTTTGTTTGTTGTTACACACACGCACACACACACACACACACCCACCATGTTTCTCTGTGTAATAGACCTGGCTGTCCTGAACTCTCTTTGTAGACCATACTGGTCTTCAACCCTCTGAGATCCACCTGCCTCTGTACCTCAAGTGCTGGAATTAAAGGAGTGTGCCAACACACTTGGCTCTGCTTTCTTTTTAATTAGCAAGTTATGTTATTATGGTTATGTTTTAAATTTTAATGTGCCAATAGGAAGTTGTGGCTGAATGTGCCCCTTACGCTCATCTATTTGAATGCTTAGTCACTAGGGAATGAAACTTTTGATAGGATTAGGAGGTGTGGCCTTGTTAGAGGAAGTATGTCACTGGGGATGGGCTTTAAGGTTTCAAAACACCGTGAGAGGCCCTCTCTTTCTCTTCCCTGTCCCCTTCCCTTCCCCCTCCCTCCTCTGTTTACAGATCAAGATTTAGCTCTTAGCTTTTTCTCTATCGCCTCGACTCACCTACCTGCTGTCTCAATCTTTGCCATGATAAAGGACTAAGCCTCTGAAATTGTAAACTAGCCTCCAACTAAATACTTTGCCTTGGAGGCTGTAGAGGTGGCTCAGCAGTTAAGAGCACTGATTGCTCTTCCAGAGGTCCTGAGTTCAATTCCCAGAGATTCCCAGGTGGTGGCTCACAACCATCTATAATGGGAATCTGATGCTCTCTTCTGGTGTGCAGGCATATATGAAGAGCACTCATACACATAAGTAAATTTTTATATCTTGATATATCTTGATATCTTCACAGTTACAGAATATTAAAGCAGGAGTATAGTTTGCATTTCTTTCTAGGAAGGATGAAGGTGCCTGGGAGATATTTGTGAAACTGGGTAAAAGATCTGTTCAATGTTTAGGGTAGAGCCTTAGGCCTACTAACCAGGCAAGCCTTTTACTGCCAAGTTGCTTCCTCAGCCCACATTTTATTTTTACAGTGTTAGGGATCAAAACCAGAATTTGATTCATAGTAGGCAAGCAAGCACTTCACATAAATTATATTCATAACCTCAAAAATATTTTTCATGACCCAAATAATGTCTTTCATAAAGTAGAGAAGACAAAAGATCTCTGCTCATCCATATTAGCTGAGTAACCAGGGGGCATTGTGGAAAATATGCAAAAGGCTTAAAGGAGGAAAAAGGCAGTTTTCCCAATTATATCAAGACACCTGTTTCCACCCAAATGGTAGGCTATGTCGAGTATCTGCCAAAGGGGCTCCATCTCCGTGTAGAATATAAATGTTGGAAGCTTTTTAAAAATCATTTAATTTTAAGTTTATGGGTATTTTACCTTCATGTATATTTGTGCACCACATGCATGCCTAGCATCTACAAAGGCAAGAAGAGCATACCAGATCCTTGGAACTGGAGTTATAGCCACTTGTGAGCTGTGATGTGAGTGCTGGGAGTTGAACCCAGGTCCTCTGGAAGAACAGTTGGTGCTTTTAACCCTCTTTAACTACTGGTCCTAGAAGCTTTTTTTTTTTAAAGCTTATTTGATTATATATCTGTGTGTTTGAGTGTGGTTTTCTGCATGTGAGTACAGGTGCTTGTAGAGGCCAGAGGTGTTGGACCCCATAGAACTGGAGTTGCAGGTGGTTGTGAGGTGCTTGACATAGGTGTAAAGATTGAACTTGGGTCCTCTGCAAGAGCAGTAGGTGCCATCTTCAACCATAATGAGAGCTTTTGGTCAATGATGAAAGAGTATCTCAAAATCTCAAAAAAGCAAGCACAAATAAACAGAAGCTACCGACAGTTTGTACATTGTCAAACATCTTTGGGAAATTGTTTTTAAAAAAAAAGTCTGTTGATGAGATTCCAACCCGAGGTTCTTCTAACCTGGATGCTGAGATCCACAGCAGACCCTGTTTCCACTTTTAGGCCGAGATTGGTCAGTCAAAAGTGATGCTATCGTTTCATATCTGAGTGGCTGAACTGATATTGGCCAGCAGTTTGCAAAAGATTGTTGAGTGGGAGACCACTTACTACTCTTGCAGAGGACCCAGATTTGGTTTCTAGCACTGATATCAAATGGTTCACTCACTGTATGTAGCTCTAACTCTAGAGAATCTTTTCTGGGCTCCAGCAATATTTGTACTCACATGCACATACTGCCATGCAAACACACAAATATGTATAACTAAAAATTTTTCAAAAGATCAATTATTGGTGCAAACAATCATAAATGTATTTGTACAAGTTATCAACATCAAAGTTCTTCAAGCAGAAATTATAAGTAAATTTAAATTTACTTTAAATTAAAGGTACATTAAAGTAAATTAAAAAAGAAACATTTATTTTTGTTCTTCAACTTTTTGCAGAAAGGGTGTGTGTCTGTGAGTGCTTGGTCATGAGTAGTGGTGTGGACATGCATTCATGTGAAGTCTTGTGTTTCCACCCTGTTTGAGACAGTCTCTTTGCTATAAGTCAGACTACCGGACATACTACAGACTTTGGAGACTGTCCTGTCTCTGCCTCTCATCTCCCTGTAGGGGTACCCTGTATGCTAAAAACTTCCTTAGCTAGAGGCCATGTACCTTTTTACTTTATAGTGAGACCTACTCTTCAATGTGAGTCTCTCCCAGAAGTGTCACTCAGTCCAGGCGAACTAGAGGTAGGTTAGGTAAGGGGAGAAACAGACCAGTAGGCATGGCAAGGACCTAAGCAAAGAAATAACATAATCTAGATTTGATTTATTTTTTTTTTTTGGAGACAAGGCCTGACTATGTGGCCTTGGCTGGCCTGGAACTCACCTGCCTCTGCCTCCCAAGTGCTGAGATTAAAGATTAAACACCATGCTACCAATCTGTTATGAGAATCTTCAGCTCTGGTTTTGAGAAAAAAAAAAAAAAAAGTACAGAAGAATAAGAATGGAAGTGGGGGCTTACACCAGGAGGCTGTGCTGTGACAGATAAGAGCCCGGCGGTGGGAGATGTGGAGAGCTGGATGTATTTCAGTAGGAGCGACAGGACTTGTCACATGGGATAAGAGGGGAGTCCATCCGTGGTGACACTCAGAAGTTCGGTTTTTTTGTTTTGTTTTTAAACTTTGGTTAAAAGCTGGAATTTACATTATTGAGATTGAAAGATTGAGGGAGGGGCAAAGTGAAAAGTGAATTAAAGGCGATATCTGGAAAAGTTACTAAGTGTTATTTCTTCGTTGCAGGTTGACATTGAGTGCTTTAGATCTGGTCACTATGGTTCGAGAACGAAAATGCATATTGTGCCACATCGTGTATGGCTCAAAAAAGGTAACTAACAACCAAGAGACAACACCTGGATCATCTAAGATAGTTAAAACTTGATATTGAGGAACTGAAACTGTTAAAATTTTTGCTGTTTGTTTTACTGTGTAACACTAGAACACTCTCTATGTACACTGACCTCAGATTGTGATGCTCCACCTGCCTTTGACTCCCAGACTCTAGAATTACAGCTTAGTTGTCCCACTACGTACACAGTCCTGGAGAACACATTCATGGTCTCTGCATGTTAGTCAAGCATTCTTAGTCAGTCTCCCAGCTAAGCTATAATCTGTCCCCAGCCCTGGGTGAGACATCACATTTGTGCTTTTCCCTAAAACAATCTCAATCCAGGCGTGTTTTTTAATTAGTGTCAAAAGCCAGTAACTATATTATTAATCCTACCTTGAGTTTAGAGGACTTCAGTTAGCAACCAGTTAAAGAGAAAATATGGTAAAATTCAGGCTAATTGAGATTTTATGAGTTTGTGAAATTTTACTCTGTGTCTACTCAGGGACCTCTATATGTACTCGGGAAACATTCTACCTCTTAGTTATATCCTTAGTTCCCAAAATATGTACTTTTTGATTTACAAATGTTTAACAAATACTGCATTTATTACGTTCACTTGCTTTTTGTGTGTGTCCAGGCTCAAGAAAAGTGCAGTGCAGCCAGGTGCAGTAATGCACATGTACAATTCCAACACTTGGGAACAGAGGCAGGGGATCTTGAGTTTGAGGCCACCTGGTCTGAATAGCGACACGACCACCAACAGACAAGGTGTAGTGTAGCAAAGATGCTGTTGAAGTATCTTAAATGTCCACAGGTGGAGCATATAGCACACAGGAAAAAAGAACCAAATGTGGAGAAGGAGGAGGAGGAGGAGGAAGAGGAAGAGGATTGTGTGCATTATGTGTGCAAGTGTAGGTGAGGTTTCATGTGCCCTTGCTGAGCTTTTGTCTGTGGATGCCGGGAATTCAGCTCAGATCCTCATACTTGAGCAATAAGTGCTCTTATCTAATCGAGATATCTTCCTACCTAGTTCCCCCAAAATAAGCTTTTAAAAAACAACATATTTTTAGATTTTTTTTTAATTTTATGTGTATGAGTGTTTTTGCTTACATGTCTGTGTACCACGTGCGTGCCTGGTACTCAAAGAGGTCAGAAGATGTTCCAGAACTGTAGTTATAAGTAGTTTTAAGCTGCCATGTAGGTGCTGGGAACTGAACCTGGGTCTTCTGGAAGAGCATCCAGAGATCGGAACTGCCGAGCCATCTCTCCAACCCCTAAAGCAAAGTTTTTTAAACTAAAAGAATTTGCTTGTGCCTCAGGGAAATTGCTTACAATTTCTCACTTTTGGTCTTTATTTTTATTGGTTTTTTTTGTTTGTTTTGAAAATAGTTGTTTGTTTCAAGTTTTTGTTCATTTGTTTGTTTTGTATCTTTTTTCCTTGAGCACCTCATTACATAACTGGCTGGCTTGGGGCTTGCTCTGTAGACCAGGCATGTCTCAAACTTGCATGGATCCTCCTATCTTTCTTTCCTGTCACAAGAGTCACTGTGACTGGTTATTGATGAAGTTTTAAATTCTGTGTCTTTAACTTGACTCAGTTTTCACTGTGTGTTGTTGTAGTTGCAGAAAATCACTTTCTTATGGCTAGAAAGGGTCACTTGTAAAACTCTGTTCAGATATAGTTTTTGTAGAGATAGAAAGGAAACAGTCTTTAGTAAAATCATGATTTAAGGGAAGTGTTTTGAAACAGCTGTCCTCTTTATCACAAAATAGAAGATAGAGCAACAATGGGCTGTTGAGTGGTTATACTGTTTCTGACAAGTGTCTATATGATGAAGAAATCAGATATTTACAGCATAATATGACGTTTTGTGTCAGATCTTCCTGGGTTTGAGATCCAGTTTGACTACTTGATTATCAGAGAGGCATCTTTTCACATTTACTTCTGTGCTTAGCTTTGTATATAGGGTATAAGCACTTGAGGAATACCTGGTGAATGAAGGAGTTAATTTCTCTACATCCTTCAGTCTTTATGAAGTTAATAGTTGTAATATTTTTGTGGTTTAAGTGGGAAAATGTTTGAATCAGCACGGGTATAGTATACAGAAACCATCAGTTATTACTCTGCATGTAAGCAGCTGTTCTTTAATTATAATGAGATATTTACAGCTCTTTAACTTGTATGTGCCTTTTTTCTTTTGGTGGGGGGTATTGCTCCTCGTTTCTCTAATAATCTATTGGGGAAGTTGAAAAATGGGCAAAATAGAACAGTGATTGAATTGCTGTGTTTAAAGCCTTGGTCTCATTTGTCCCAGCCTGGCCTTGGTATATAACCAAAGCTGTGCTTTGAACTCCAGATCCACCCTTGGCTTCCTGAGTGCTAGGACCACAGGTGTGCCCCATTGTGCCCCCCTGCATCCCAGTGGTAGAATTTTGTTGTTATTGTTTGTTAAAGACTTAATTATTTTTATTTTATGTGTATAGGTGCTTGGCCTGAATGTATTTTGTTGCATTGAGTGCATGCTTGGTGCCCACAGAGGTCAGAAGGTAGAGCCAGGTTTCCTGGAACTGAAGTTGTAGAGAATTGTGAGCTCCCTTGTGGGTGCTGGGAACATACCTACGTCCTCTGCAAGAGCAATGAGTATTCTTAGCTGCTGAGCTTGTAGCTAGTCCCTCAAAGTGTGTATTTTTAAAAAACAAAAACAAAAACCTAAATAGAGATGTTTTGTTTACTTTTTAAATATTTTTGGAGATTTTATTTATGTGTTTTGCCTTAATGTATATTTGTGCACATGTACGTGCAGTGCCGAGGATGCCAGAAGATGACATCAGATCCTCTGGACCTGAAGTCACACAGATGGTTGTGAGGTGCCATGGAATTAAACCTAGATCCTAGAAAAGTAGTCAGTTTTTTAAACCACTGAGCTATCTCTCCAGCTCCTGAGAGAGACATTTTATTCTTTATTTTTATTTTTGTTTTTTGAGATAAAGTTTCTCTCTGTAGCCCTTGGCTGTCCTGGAACCCAATCTGTAAATCAGGCTGGCCTTGAATTCACAGAGATTTGCCTGCCTCAAACTCCTTAGCGCTGGAATTAAAGGTCTGTGCCATCACCGAACTGTACACGGTAGCTGTCTTCAGACACCAGAAGAGGACATTAGATTCCATTATAGATGGTTGTGAGCCACCATCTGGTTGCTGGGAATTGAACTCAGGACTTCTGGAAGAGTAGTCAGTGCTTTTAACCACTGAGCCATCTCTCTATTCCCTAAGAGACTTTAATACCTATCTATGATCAATGTACCCAACCATATTCATTCAACAAATGTTAATTAACAACTTATATGACAGACTCTGTCAAACCTTAAAAATAAGAATTGTAGCTTATTCTTGAGACACTTTCAGTTGAGTTGGGGAAGACTATGGATAGAAGTAGACAATCAGGGACTAAGGAGATAACCCAGTCAGTAAAGTGCTTCCCATGCAAACAACAAGGACCTGAGTTTGGATCCCTAACACATAAACCTCCAGCAGCAACAGTATACGTCTATAATCCCAGGCTAGAGACAGGCAGATCTCTGGTGCTCACTGGCCGGCTTAGCTGAATTGGTAAGCTTCCAGTTTATTGAGATGCTGTCTCAATAAGGTGCAGGATCTGGAGAGATGACTTAGTGGGTAAGAGCAAATACTGTTCTTGCAGGTTCCCTTGTTGGGCAGCTCACAACCACGTTAACTCTCTAACTCCAGAGGATCTTCCATAGTCACCTGCATTCACATGCATGCACACTCACATGCATTCACACTCATAACACATATACACACACACTTCAAACAATTAAAAATGAGGTAGAAAGCAATTGAGAAAGATATCCAATGTTGGTCTCTGCATATACATATATCTGTATCTTTATGTACATGTGTTCACCAACATGAGCATGTACATATGCCACATACACATATAAAGTAGCCAAATAGTTTTAAAAGCTAAGTGATTTTAAAGAGTTTAAAAAGCATTGTATGGATGTGTTTGACCACACACACCTGGATGCACCCATATACCAGAGTGCACATGCAAAGATAGACTCTCTCCTTTCACCATGTGGCCTCCAAGGATCAAACCCAGGTCGTCAGACTCAGCAGCAAGTGCCCTTACCTGCCAAGCTCTTGTCTTGTTGGCCCCTTGGGTTTTTCTGTATGGTTTTGGATGAACTAGAATTCCTTGTGTAGATTATGCTGTGGTACTCATGCTGTAATCCTAGCATGTGCAAGTGGAGGCCAGCCTAATCTACTTCAAATACCTAATCATTCCTCTTTTTAGAATGAGAGCCAGCTACAGTGATGTTCACCTATAATCCTAGCACCAGAGATGGAGTTGAGAGGACTAGGAATTCAAGGTCGTTCTCAACTACATAATAAAAACAAGGCCTGCCTGGTCTCAGATCCTACCCCACAAAATAAAAATTAGCATGAAATATAGCCAGAGAATTACTTAATGTGGAACCAGTGTTGGCTTTAAATTAAAAAGAGTAATCACAAAAATTTTTGACCTAGGACCTTCAAATTGTCTTAAAATAATTTTTTTAAAGTTTTATTTATTTGCCGGGAAGTGGTGGCACACGCCTTTAATCTCAGCATTTGAGAGGCAGAGGCAGGCGGACTTCTGAGTTCGAGGCCAGCCTGGCCTACAGAGTGAGTTCCAGGACAGCCAGGGCTACACAGAGAAACCCTGTCTCGAAAAACCTAAAAAAAAAAAAAAAAAAAGACTTATTTATTTATTGTATACTAGTACATTGTAGCTCTCTTCAGACACACCAGAAGAGGGCATCAGATCCCATTACAGATGGTTGTGAGCCACCGTGTGGTTGCTGGGAATTGAACTCAGGACCTCTGGAAGAGCAATCAGTGCTCTTAACGGCTGAACCATCTCTCCAGCCCCCTTAAGATAATTTTTTAACTTTTTATTTTTTCCCCAGACATGTGTATGTGTCTTATGAGTTTATGCAATGCATATGTGGGGGTGTTTGTCAGAAGAGGCTGTGGGATCCCCACCCCAGGCCTCCCACAGAAGTGAGCTGGCCACCTGGCATGGCTGCTGGGACTTGAACTCCAGTCCTCTGGAAAAGCAGCAGGTGCTCTTAACCACTGGGCCATTTCTCCAGCCTCATAACCCAAATTGTTAATTGAATATCCACAGAGAAACTCCACCCAGCACCCTGCCAGACCCACCCCACCCCAGCAACCCCTTTTGGCCTAATCTGCCTTGTTTTGTTTTGAAGGAGATGGATGAACACATGCGAAGTATGCTGCATCACAGGGAACTTGAGAACCTGAAGGGCAGGTAAGGACAACAGCTCTCTTTCCTAAATTTACGCCATGGGGTTTAAGTGCTGATGATGACTGTTGTCTGATGGCATTGAATCATTGTTCATAATTAATAGCAGTAGATTTGGGGCATTTAAAAAGATAAGCTGTGGTACCTTTGTGCATCTGAAATCTACACATGGGTAGAATTCACTGCAGCTCAGGCAAGTGGAATTGGTATGCGTTGGCTTGTAAACTGATTCATTCTTGCAATGTGGTCTTGCAGCTAGTACTTTCCATAATTTTACTTTAGCAAAATTAATTGTATGTCATAAACCTCTAGTCTTGCTGAAACAGCCTGGGACATCTACAGCCTGCTAAGCTATGCTGAAGCGTATTTGTGTCTGCAAAACCAAATAAGAGATCTTAGGTGTGTTTGAAAATGTTCTGCTCATGGCTTAAAGCTTAAGGCGTTTAAAAGAGGCTTAAAAGGAGTGTGGTACGTATGTGTATCCCATGTGTGGTGTGGTGTGTGTGTGTGTGTGTGTGTCCCAGGCCCTTTTCTCTGTGTGTCTTCTTGACTAATTTGACTAATGTGAATTTGAAATGTAGAGATTACATTGGTATATTTGGAAATATGAATTATATTTTATTGTATGAATAATAGTTAAAAGTTTCTACGAAGCTACTATCCTGTTGTTTGATATTAATGTGTTAACTTTATTTTTAAGTCATACAAGTTTATCTTGTGTCTGTAAATTAATGTGCTATTATTAGATTTTAACATCTCAGCATATAAGTGGATTTCTTTCTTTGCCTGGTTCCTGTATTGTGTAATGTTTATGCTTCACGGCAACAAAAACAAGGCTTCACTTCGAAAGACCAATCTGCTTATAAATCTGTTTTTAGCTGTTCAGTCTTTGATAAGCAAGCTGCAATCCATATAACCACAGAGGTTAGGCATAGAGGAAGTGACTAGGCGTGACGGATGAATTTCCCTAAGAAGAGGAAATAGAAGAGAGCTGTGGTGGACAGGAGGGTGACAGTAAGAGGAAGGGGGGAGTGAAGAAGGGGATGAGGGAGGGACAGCTAAAACTAAGGTCCATTTGAGTGGTCATATAGAAAAGCCTAATACAGTAGAAGCTTCCTAAAATACATATATAAAGGATCTATCGTATGCTGTCAGTTTCAGCACTTCCATGAGGTGCTGAAAAAAAGGGTGTATTCTTTGGTGTTGGAGTAGAATGCTCTGTAAATATCTGTTAGGTCATTTGGTTTATCAGAAATATTGGTTTGGCTCCAGAATTTCTCTAGTTTTTGTCCAGATGACCTGTCTATTGACAGGAGTTGGGTATTGGCATCACTCAATATCAATGTGTGGGGATCAATGGGCTTAAACTGTAGTAGTGTTTCTTTTATGAACTTGGGTGTCCTTATGTTGATGCATAGATGTTTAGAATTTAGAATTGCAATATCCAAGCCGGCCAGCGGTGGCGCACCGCTGCAGTCGCCATGCTCTGGAGTCCGAGGCAGCCGTCTCTCCCAAGTTAGAGTCCAACCTGAGTCCAACCTGTGCTTGCTCACAGCCCGGTGAGGTTCGGGGGAGGGAGAATTGCAATATTCTCTTTGTGGCTATTTCCTATGAGTATGTAGCCATTCTGTTTTGTCAGATATTAGAATGGCAACACCAGTTTGTTCTTGTGAGTCCATTTGCTTGTGATAAGATTTTCCATCCTTTTACCTTGAGGTGATGTCTATCCTTGATGTTAAAGTGTGTTTCTTAGAAGCAGCAGCAGAATGGATCCTGTTTCTTTTTTTGTTTTTTCGAGACAGAGTTTCTCTGTATAGCCCTGGCTGTCCTGGAACTCACTCTGTAGACCAGGCTGGCCTCGAACTCAGAAATCCGCCTGCCTCTGCCTCCCAGGTGCTGGGCTTAAAGGCGTGTGCCACCACCGCCCGGCTGGATCCTGTTTCTTAATCCAAGCTGTTAGTCTGTGTCTTTTTATTGATAAATTGAGACTATTTTGTTGTGGTGGTGTGCCCTGCCACCCCTTGTTTTACTGGTCTGATATTATTTTCCTTCTGTTTTCTTTGTTAACCTCTTTAGGTGAGGTTTTCCTTCTAACACCTCCTGTAGAGCTAGATTTGTAGATACTGCTTAAATTTGCTTTTATAGTTGAGTCCTTTTCTTTCTTCTATTGTGATTGAAAGTTTTGCTGGATATAATAGTTTGGCTGGCATCTCTGGTCTCTTAGAGTCTGTAGAACATTGTCTGGGCTCTTCTGGCTTTTAGTATCTCCATTGAGAAGTCATGTTATTTTAATAATTCTGATTCTGCCTTTATATGTTATTTGGTCTTTTTCTTTTGTAGCTTTTAGTATTCTTTCTTCATTCTGTACATTTAGTGTTCTAATTGTGATATATTGAGGAGAGTTTCTTTTTTGATTTTTATTTGGTGTTCTGTATACTTGTACTTTGATAAGCTTTGCCTTCTTTAGGTTGCAGAAATTTTCTGTTTTGTGGAAATATTTCCTATATTTTGACATGGGTTTCTACTTCCATATTATTATTATTTGTAGATTTGGTCTTTTCATACTATCCCAGATTTCCTGAATTTTTTTTTTTTAATAAATTTAACATTTTCTTTGACCAAGAAATTGTAGGACATTGATCACATGTGAGCCCCAAGATTGTGTTATTTATTGGAAAACAAAACAAAACAAAACCTGTTTCTAGTTGTAATGTGGCTCAGCTTTTAGCATGCATCTTTTAATCCCTTTGGTTGGAATATAGACCACATACTTTTAATCCAAACAAGGTAACGTTAGTTTGTATAAGGAAGCACCCATGAAGCCGGGCAGTGGTGGCAGCACGACTTTAATCCCAGCACTTGGGAGGCAGAGGCAGACGGATTTCTGAGTTCGAGGCCAGCCTGGTCTACAGAGTGAGTTCCAGGACAGCCAGGGCTATACAGAGAAACCCTGTCTCGAAAAACCAAAAAGAAAAAAAAAAAAAAGGAAGCACCCATGTTTAAAAGTGATCTGTAAAGTCAAAGTAATGAATCAAAGAAAGATTTGATAGAATTAGATATGCCCAACTCTCCAAAACGAGTGGAAAGGGAAGCTATTTAAGAGAAAGCAGGGTAGAGAAAAAACAAAGATAGAGGTAGTTTTACTGGGACAGTTATAGAAAGACAGGTTATAAAGAGAGAACAAGCTAGATACAAGTAAAGACAGAACAAGCCAGAAAATGAGAAAGAACCAGACAATTAGAACAGGTTGTCAAAGTTAGTATGATACTAAACAGAACAATTTAGGAGAGGCCAAGAAAGAAAAGCCGTATTGAATCAGCCAGTGTGGAGAAGAGTTTGAGCCAGAGCAGTTGAACCAGCCAGTCAGAGTTCAGAAAGAGCTAGAAAAGGTGATCTTATTCAGAAGCAAGTCTCAGAGGCTGAAAACCTTCTAACATAGATAGGATTATATATTATTATGTTTTTATGCTGGTATATAGGCACCTGCATTTGGAATGATTGTAATTCTAAATGCTGATATCTGGTCTTGTCTTTATTGGGGTAGGTGTTCTCTTCATTGGTTTCCGTTGCCCTCTCGGGTTCTTAGATTGTGGTGCCTGTGGGTGGCCTGGTAGGGAATGCTTCTCAGATCTGCCGGCATAGCCACTGGGGGTCCCGAGTAGAGCATGTATTGGAAGTTGATACTAAGAAGTGGGTGAGGATGGGGCCTGGTGCTGAGTTGCTGTTGCTCAGAGGGTCCATAGAAGGGAGGAAAACTGAGTGTGCTGCCAGGATCTGTGTAAACTCCTGGGAATGGAAGCAAACAAGCAGGTGGGCTGCTCTAGAGCTGGAGGATTAGAATTGGCAGGAGGACCAGAGGGCTTTCACAGAGTGCCCCAGCCATTGTTGTTAATCATTGAGCCATCTCTCCAGTCCCATAAAATGATTATTTTCAATGATTTATTTTTATTATTTTCAAGTGTATGGTACATCTGCATGTGGGTATGTGCTCCTGAATGCAAGTGCCTGTGATGGCCAGATGTTCAGTCCTGAAGCTGGAGTGCTTGTGAGAAGTCTGCAATGGATATTGGTCCTTTGTAAGAGTAGTAAGCAATCTTAACTGCTGAGCTATCTCTCCAGCTTCCCCTAAAACTTTTTTTTAATAACAAATTTTATGTAAGATTCGGGTTATAATGAATATAGAATCATAGAAAGTAAGTCTGTTGGGCCAGATATGGAAGCACATGCCTTTACTCCCACCACTCTGGAAGTAGATGCAGGAAGATCTCTGAGTTCAAGGCCTGGTCTACATAGGACGTTCCAGGACAGCCTTGGCTACATAGAGAAACCCTGTCTCACAGAGAAAAGAAGGAAGGAAGGAAGGAAGGAAGGAAGGAAGGAAGGAAGGAAGGAAGGACAAACTGTTCACCTTTTTCTTCTTTAATAAAATCCCTTTCCATCCTTTGGTCTAGCCTACTCAAACTTTATATGCATTGACATCTTTAGATCTATACACATGCTTTGTTTCATCTTGAATAACTGGACTTCATGCCGATTATATGTTGCTTTGTAGGTTCTTTTTCTCCTGTAAATACCATCTTGACCACCTTAACTCATTTTATTTAGAGATGTTCACATTAATACAGATTTCTTCATGTTATGTCCAGCCATAACAAGTTTTATACAATTTGCTAGCTCATAACAAATAAGTTGCATTAAAAACCTGATGAGATAATTTTTGGAGAACCCCATAAAGTCTCAAATATACTTCATTGACATGTAGCCTCAATTTAAGGATAGTCATAATGAATTTGTACCTTAGAGACAAATCAATCTGTACCCCTTTTCCCTCTTAGCCTCAGTAGATGATCACTTCTTCTGGATTTCATATTTAATTACTGTGCTTATAGTTTACTTTTGAGTTATGATCTTGTAAATAATTATAAAATACTTCATTAATTTTTTGTGGGTGTTTTTTGTTTGTTTGTTTTACCTTTTGGTTTTTTGAGATGATTTTTCTGTGTAGCCTTGGCTGTCCTAGAACTCACTCTGTAGACCAGGCTGGCCTTTAACTCACAGAAATCCACCTGCCTCTGCCTCTGGAGTCCTAGGATTAAAGGTGTGCACCACCATGCCTGACTATTTAAGTTTTTATATTCAGTTTTAAAGGCAAATTTGACCATATGGTAAGTTTTCTTTGGTTTCTTATATGGGCATAGGGAAGATGTGTGATATGAGCAGTTACTCCAGATAGATGCTATCAAAGACTCAAGCCTTTATTTATCAAGCAGCTGTTGCGGTTTTAGTTAGAGCAGGCTTAATAAAGAAAGGCTTATGCATAGAGTATCTTAAGACTGCCTTTTGTACATGAGGGGAAATTGTGTGGTGACAGGATGGAGCTAATTTGGGCCCTTCAAACACCCTGAGGAAAATTATTGCCTTCATTAGCTGTGACACAAAGGCAATGCATTTTATCTGTAACTATGTTTATACAAAGTATGTAAGCCAGTTATTAATGAAGTATTCAAAAATGGTATATTGATGATTTGAACATAAATTTTTATTTTATAAATAAAGTCATAATCAGCTATTTTGAAAAAATAGATATCGTACAAAAGTTCCAATAGAACGAGGCACTGGTGTGGCCACATTCAATGCTGTGTCTTTTTTTTTTTTTTTTTTTTTTTTTTTTTTGGTTTTTCGAGACAGGGTTTCTCTGTGTAGCCCGGCTGTCCTGGAACTCACTCTGTAGACCAGGCTGGCCTCGAACTCAGAAATCCACCTGCCTCTGCCTCCCAAGTGCTGGGCTTAAAGGCGTACGCCACCATTGCCCAGCTATGTTGTTTCTTATATGTTAGTGGAAATGTAGATGAAAACATTGAAAATAAGATGATTGCTAACAAAAACAGGTTGGCTTGGATCTCAGCTGCAGTGTATGTGCAGTATCTTATCGTATAGGCTCTTGATTCTTCTGGCACTGCCCATCATGAGCAGATTCCTGTGTATATTGTAAACTTTCTGTGTTGTGAGATGCTTGCTTGCTACTACAAGTTAGCACCCACCTAGAGTGAGCTAGCATCAATCTAGTTGTTTCAGAGAACTTTATTCTTTTTTTTTTAAATGATTTATTTATTTTATGTATATGAGTACACCATTGCACTTTTCAGACACACCAGAAGAGGGCTTCAGACCCCATTGCAGATGGTTGTGAGCCACCATGTATTTGTTGGGAATTGAACTTAAGACCTCTGGAAAAGCAGTCAGTGCTCTTAACCACTGAGCCATCTCTCCAGCCTGAGACCTTTATTCTTTTATTTATTTATTTATTATTATTATTATTATTTGTTTTTTTCAAGACAGGGTTTCTCTGTATAACCCTGGCTGTCCTGGAACTCACTCTGTAGACCAGGCTGGCCTTGAACTCAGAAATCTGCCTGTCTTTGCCTCCCAAGTGCTGGGATTAAAAGCGGCACCACCACCACCCAGGAGAACTTTATTCTTAATAAGCTGTTTGTTTTCAACAGGGTCTTGCTTATATAGCCTTGTCTGGCCTGGGACTCACTAAATAGACCAGGCTGACCTAAAAATAACAAAGATCCACCTGCCTCTATCTTCACATCCCTTTAATCTTTAAATATATTTTAAATATATAGATGTGGCTAGAAAATAATGCATTAAAATATTATAGGATGACTTGGAATTAGAACATTGAATTCAAGGTACCCATTGATATTTTTAGGAAACCTGGCCAGAACTCTTCATTTTAAAAATTTAAAATGAAAGCATTTGTGCTACAGAGTTTAAAAAAAAAAAGTTTAAATTTCTACATTTTTTCCATTTTCAGAGATTCTTCCAAAATAAGAAACAGTATTGGGTGTGGTGTGTGCCTAAAGTTGCTGTTGCTTCTCCTGCTCCAACCCCACCCTATCCCCCCTTTCTTTTTTGAGACACGGTCTCCCTTTGTGGCCCTGGCTGGTCTACAACTTGGTATATAGACTAGACTGGCTTTGAACTCACAGGGATCTGCTTGTCAGTTCCTTAATAATGCTGTTTCTGTTTCCTTTATTTGGGGAAGGTGTTGGTTTTTAATTTTTGATTTTCGTTTTTTAAGACAGGGTTTTTCTGTGTAGCCCTGGAACTCGTTCTTTGTACCAGGCTGGCCTTGAACTCACAGAGATCATTGGTTTCTGCCTTCCAAGTGCTACAGGGTTAGGGTTAGTGACAGACAGCAGCCACTGCTGATCTCCTCTCATTTCTGCTTCTTAGTGCAATGCTGCAGATATAACCTAGTGTCTCATGCCCTGCACTAGCTGGATACTAGCTACCTTGATAGTACATTTCCTGTCCAACTGCATTGCATTTTGTTCCCTGGGATTTATTTTTTATCTGTGTGTAAATGTATATTTATGTAGTAAATGTATGCCATGTGAGAACCAGTGCCCACAGAGGGCAGAAATGAATGTCAGATCCCATGGAACTCATTAAGTCCTCTGAGAAAACGGAAAATGTTCTTAACTACTGAGTCATTTTTCTAGCCCCCGTGGTTGTATTTTAAGATGTACCAGGCATTGTTTGAGTTTCTATAGTTTGTAACTAAGTAGCATAGTGTTGTGCTCGACATTTAGTAATTGCTTTGTAAGTGTTTATTTTGCTTTGGTTTAAATGGACATCCAAGTGATTTGTAACAGAAACTGTCTTCTAGTAAATGAAGTGTTCAGTTTCAAGGACTTCTGTTAATTCATATCAATTCTGCTTATTTTGGTTGGGTTTTGTTTAAAAGGGGGTGCGGGGAGTAGGTGACTGGGTGTGTTTCATGGCATGTTTCTGGAGATTTATATAGGCAGATACATGTAGACACCCAGATTGGTGTGGGGATCACAGAAATATCACTATTATAAACCCACAGCACTAGCTCCTGGACTAAGTTTGAATTATGGGACAGCCACAGTTGCATGCTTCTCATCAGTGCTGCACAGACAGATGATGTAATCAGAGGATTGAAACAACTTAAAAACAGTTAAGTTATTGATCTGCTACATATCCGGAGAGGATTTAAGATATTGATTGTTAAGACTGGCCACACAGGATTTTTGCTATTGTGTCGAGTAAAAGAGAAAATAGACAGAAGCAAGCCAGTCCTGCCCATGAATTTAGGTAAAAGCCAATTTTGAGTGTATCTAGACTGCATCATTTTCTGAAACTTGAGAGAAACAGTTGCCTAACAGCTGTTAACTTCCTACAATTGACATGGTTTCAATTCCCTTTAAAATAAGCCTGCTGTAGCAGAATGTGTCACATGTATCATCCAGACTAAGAACATTTGCTAGGACTACTACTGTCATTTGCCAGGGTCCGGAATCTTCACATTCCAGGCAGAGCGCCAGCTGTTCAATTTAGTTACCAAGCCGAGATTGGCTGTTCCCCCTCCTCTTTGCTCCACCCCAACTTTCACTGGAAGAATACTTTAGAGCTGGAGATTAAATGGATGTGCTGTCACCAGGCTTTCTGAGTGCAGCTGGCACCATGGGTGTGCTCCAGAGCAGCTTGTGTTTGCTCTGAGCCCCTGCCCTGCCTCCCCTTTCACCATGTTTCCTCTGGCAAGACTTTTAAGTACAGCAATTCAAGAAGATTTCTCCTAAAACCCATTAATCTGAAGTGTGTTACCTCTTGATTGCTGGAAAAGAATCTAAGTACAGCAATTCAAGAAGATTTCTCCTAAAGTTCATTAATCTGAAGCGTGTTGCCTCTTGATTGCTGGAAAAGAATTTAAAATTTATTCCAAAGTAATTTAATAAACAAACATACTAAAAGTGATGAGAGGAGCATCACTCTAACCTTTCACTGTGTCCATCTGCATACAGAGTCTTTCAGCGGAAACTAGCAATCTGGTGAGTGTGCCATGCCAGTGGGGAGCATTGAATGTCCTTCATCTCCCTCTTTCCCTAGGGACAGTAGTCATGAGTGCCGAGTGTGCGGGGTCACAGAAGTGGGTCTCTCTGCATATGCAAAGCACATTTCTGGCCAGTTGCACAAAGATAATGTTGATGCCCAGGAAAGAGAAAACGATGGAGAGGAAGAGGAAGAGGAAGATTATTTTGACAAGGAACTTGTTCAGTTAATACAAGAAAGAAAAGAACAAAGTCGGTAAGTCGGTTTGTTTTCAGTTTTGCTTTTTGAGATAGTCACATGTAAACAACTTATCTGTCCTGAGAATGAGCCTCTAGAACTTTGTGCAGCTGAGTACACTCTACTAAGCTACATTCACAGCCTTGTGATTGGAAATTTGAAAGATAAGTAAACCTAACTTTAAGAACTTTAAAGCTCAATCTTATTTTAAATATAAAATTTTCTTTGAGTTTGCTATCTGGGGACTAAGGACTATGAAGTGCTTTTTTGAATTGTTGTATTATCTGTCCTTAAATTCAATCTTGTCTTTAGACCTGAAAACTATGATCTTGGTCACTGTGTCTTGAACTGTTTTTATCAGTATCCAATTTTTCTACTAGAAAGCTGTAGAATATAAGTATCATTGTACAGAGTGAGTTCCAGGACTGCCAGGGCTACACAGAGAAACCCTGTCTCAGAAAAAAAAAAAAAAGGATCATTGAATAGACATTTCATCTGTTATTCATTTGTATTATTATATTTTTTTATTGTTCAAATAATATCTCTTAGGAGAAAGAATGACCTCTTAAAATTAGCATGGTACTTTTGCTAAATTTGAGTTTTACCTTGAGCATTCTAATGACTGTACAGTGCCTGGTTCACTCTGGATGTTTCTATAAATATTAATATTTTAAATTTAACAATATCAAGATTATTTGTACAATATAAGTTCCCTAATTGTACTTCCTAATTTTATATACCAGTGTTTATGTATTTGTGTATTAGGCATTTATGGTTTTACTTACCTGATTTTCTGGCCTGAAGTTTTTTGTTTGTTTGTTTGTTTTTTAATTGAGCCAGGCATTCATGTAGCCACAGTGAGTCTTCAGCTTGCTCATAGCCAAAAATGAGTCTGAACTTCTGTCTCTGTCTCCCAAGGTGGTGGGATTGTAGGTGTGTACTACTACAGCTGACTCTGACCTCAGGAACTTACTTACTGAGACAGAAGATAGGAGAGAACAATTAATGAAGTTCATTAGTTTTAAAGTCCTACTATGTGATAAGAAAATTTCCAACTTGATTGAAGTAGGGTCTCTTTATGTAGTCAACTCACAGTTTTCTTAGCCCTGTTCTAAGTGCTGAGATTACAGGCAAGTGCTACCGTGCCAGCCTAGATGAATTTTTAATTCTATCTCGTGAAAAAGGAACTAATTTATGTCCACAGTACAGGCATTAAAGGCCAGTTAAGAGCCATCAAGATGGTTCTGTGGGTAGAGGAACTGCAGCCAAGCCTGATGACTACATTTAGTCCCCCAAACCCACATGGTAGAAGAATACTGACTGTACTCTGTTCTCTGATTGCACACATGTACCATGGCATGCACATGTGCACACACAATCAGTTTTCTTCTAAAGACCAATTAAGGTCAGTTTTTAAGATGATAGTCAGTGTGTTTTGTTTGTTGAAGCAGAGTCTTGCTACGTTACCTTGCCTGGCCTGGTGCTCACAGCATAGACCAGGCTGGCCTCAAACTCTGAAATGCTCCCACTTGTGCTTCTCAGTGCTGTAAAAGGTGTGTTATAACCACACCCAGCCTAAGATGTTATTACTGTATATGTATAGGTATATGTGTGTCTGTTCACCACACTCATGCCTGCTCTCCATGGAGGCCAGATGAGGGTGTCACATCCCCTGGAACCAGATTCCAGATGGTGATGAGTGGGTGCTGGGGATTGAGCCCCAGGTCCCCTGGAAGAGCCAGTCTTTCCAGCCCTAAGTCAAGTTTAGAGAAAGAAATTCAATTGCAGAAACTGTTGCTGTGGCATTTTTACTGTGTGGGTAGTATAAAATCTACAGTCAAGGTTCAGACCATTGCTTGACCCCTTTGTGGTTATATGACTCCGTTCATGTTACTTAGCTTCTCTGAACTTGAGCCTCTTCATTTAAAAAGTAATAATATATGCCTCTGGATTGTAAAAATGGAATGAGGTAATCTTAAAAAAAAAAAAAAAGCATTAATGAATTAATCTACATGAAGTCTTTAGCAGAAATGAAGAGAAATTTAGGTCACTTTATTACCTGGTGTTTTAAGCACCTATTACTTGCTGAGGTATTGGACACACTATAAGTAATATGTAAAGAAAAATGGTTTCATGCATTGCTGTGACAAGTAAGTTTAGCCTTTTATGGATACCTTCTGTAACATAAATAGCTTAAGTAGCGGTAGCTTCTCTGTGAAGAGCCTGTAGCTCAGAAACTCTTTGTAGCTTCTTATGGGATCCCTTATTTGGTCTGTGCTGTTTTACTGCATTGGGGACCTAACTTATTGTATCAGCTCAGTTCTAAGCCTATTCCAAAAAGGAACTGTATGTAAATGTTTTTTATACTACTAACAGTTACAGAGGGCCACTTGATAAAGTGTGATCTTACCACTTAAAGTGGGTTAGAAAATACATCTTTTCAGTAAGAACCTGCATCTGGAGAAATCATGGATGGCCACTGACTGAACATGGAGTTACTTTCATAATCTAATCACAAAATATAACCACCCTTATTTTGAAAAGAGGTAAATAATGTAAAAATGCTAAGATATAGGAACAAAATTCTAGATCAGTAATCCCCCATTGCCCCTTCCCCCCAAATTGGGAGGATAGTTTAAATGTATCCAATTTTTAATGTTTCTAGGATGAAGGGGAAGGTAGTCTATTACATTCCAGATGTAAAAGCAAGCACTAGAAATAAAAATGGGCTGCATTCTGTAATCTAAGAAAGGGGAGAGGGGAGTTTTAGTGGGTTATACCTTTAAAAGAAACACAAGTAAGAGTTTAATTAAATTCATAATGACAAACTTTTTCTTTCAGACAAGATGAACTTTCCAGTAACAGCCAAGAAGTAAACTCAGATGACAGGCAACCCCAGTGGAGACGAGAAGACCGAATCCTTACCAAGACAGAGAGAGCTATAAGCAACCAACATGGCATAATCGTGGGCCTGCACAGAGGGACTGGAAATGGGAAAAGGATGGCTTCACTAATACTAGAAAAAATACCTTTCCACATTCTCTGAGGAACGGTGGTGGACCAAGAGGAAGTTCTGGCTGGCATAAAGGTTCTGCAAGAGGCTCTTCAACTTGGTTCCATAATCATAGTAATTCTGGAGGAGGCTGGCATTCAAACAGTGGGATGGTAGATTGGAATTATAACGGTACAGGAAGGAATTCCAGTTGGCATTCTGAAGGAACAGGTGGCTTTCCCAGCTGGCACATGAACAACAGTAACGGAAACTGGAAATCCAGTGTACGTGGTACAAATAACTGGAATTACAATGGCCCTGGAGACAAATTTCAACAAGGCAGAAACAGAAATTCTAACTATCAAATGGAAGACATGACCAAGGGGTGGAACAAAAAATCTAATAAGCCAAACAAGTACAGTCAGGAGAGATGCAAGTGGCAGCGGCAAGACAGGGACAAAGCTGGCAAGTACAGGAGTCCTCCTGAGGGATACACAAGTGATACATTTCCTTCAGAAGGCTTACTTGAGTTCAATTTTGAACAGCGAGAAAGTCAAACCACTAAACAGACAGACACGGCAGCCTCAAAAGTTAACGGAAAAAATGGTACCATAGCAAGGGAAAAGTTCCGCCGCTGGACACCTTACCCTTCCCAGAAGACTCCAGATTTACAGTCAGCCCTGAAAGAAGTCATTGGCAACAAGTCAGAAACGTTAGATAAGCCTCTCTTTAATTTTAGCTTAATAACTGCAGGACGGCAAGAACCAGTTGATAAAACAAGTAATCCCCCAATGCTAAAATCACAAAAGGAAGTACATCCTGGATCTCCAAGTCACAAAGCCGTTTCTGACGGCACTGCTTTCTGTGAGGTGGCAAGAACTTGCCCCATTACTGAGCAGTCTGAACCACATCAGAAGTCAAATAAGAGTCCATTACTGAAATCCCCACTCCTTCCACTTCCAACCCCTAAATCAGGTCCTCATAAGCATAATTTAAAGAACCGCTCAAAAATAATGAGGCAAAATCTTTTCCTTCTAGAGATCATTCATGTCTCCTGAACAAGTCTACTTTAGAAGGTAGCCATGGTTCTTCCTACACATCCAAATCACATGGTTTATGTTCTCGTGTTTTAAAGGAGAGTAATACTATATCAGGCCCTCAAAAAGAATCTGATGAGAAGTTAAATAGTACATCACAGAAAGCCCAAGAGGTGCTACAGTGTCCTAAAACACTGCAAATCCACTCCTTAGCACACTCAAAAGGACGGAGAACCATGCAAAAGGAAGTAGTGTAGAAGAATCTACAAAGGACTCTGTGAACATTGAGTTTCAGGCACACTCAGCTGAAAACAGTGGTGTGACATCTGATGCAGAAAACTGTGGCATAAAAGGAGAAGGTGTGGCTTTGCTGACCACAGAGGTTGTGTCCTGCAGCACTCACACCATGGATAAGGAGCAAGGAAGCCAGATCCTAGGGACATCTGAGAACCTTTCCGTCTCCCCACATAATTCCACAGTTCACCAGAAAGAGGCTGAGTTACAAGTGACAGCAGCAACCAGTCCACACTCTGGCTTACTGCTGGACTTGAAGACCTCTCTAGAAGATGCACAGGATAACAACCTTTTTAAATCTGATAGACCTTTTGAAACTGAAAGCTTTGAGGGCACTAGCTTGGATTCAGAATTTCAAAAAACTGATATCAATAATCAGCCCCCAGGCACACTCCTACCGAACTAAGTAAACTTGGTTTTCCTGCCTCGCTCCAGAGAGATCTAAGCCGGCACATTAGTTTGAAGACTAAGACAGGAACACATCTCCCAGAGCCAAACCTCAATAGTGCTCGACGAATTCGCAATATTAGTGGCCATAGAAAGAATGAAACAGAGAAAGAGTCTGGGCTTAAGCCAACCCTACGACAGATTCTAAATGCATCAAGGAGAAATGTCAACTGGGAACAGGTCATTCAGCAAGTAACCAAGAAAAAGCAAGAGCTGGGCAAAGGCTTACCCAGGTGTGTGCCTCTCTCATACCTGTCCTTGGTTTCTTTTAAAGTTTACCACCCTTTGGCCTTGATTAAAAAAGCGAGTTCTTGTTCTGCTTAAATTAAACTTTTGCCAAAAATATCCATTGTAAATGTCTGCTTTAATTCAGTATTAAGTACTGGCTGTTCCTATATGGCACGTGTGATAGTCTGTCTTGACAGAGGATGTCAAATGGAGGCACACCTGAGACACTAATTGGACCCAGGATTACATCATCAGAAATCTGTCACTTTAATTTAGATGGACTAGAATGTGCTATCTGTCTCTTAATGTTTGGAACCAATGGTAAAAAATTTTGATTTGTTTGTTTCCTTTTTCGTTTTCAAGACGGGGTTTCTCTCTATAGCCCTGACTGTCCTGGAGCTTGGTCTATAGAATAAGCTGGCCTCGAACTCAGAGAAAGCCTGCTTCTGCCTGGGATTAAAGGCATATGCCACCACCACCACCATGCTAGTGGTCAAATATTTCAACTACCTGTTCTTACTACCTTTCACTGAGCTTGTGGAAACTTCCTATATGCACTCTGGGTACTGCAGTGAGGATTGCAGAATACTTGCTCTTAAGCTCACTCAAAACAATTTGAGGTGCTGTTCTGAGTGGTCAAGAAGTGGTCAACATAGGTTCAACTTGGAAAATCATAGTTTTGCAACAATGTAAGTGTAACTCTCCAGGCTCAGGGACTTTACTATTCTTGGTGATTTTTTTTTTTTTCCCTTGTTTTCCTTTCTTAGTCCCTTTGCAAAGTGCATGGTATGGTAAAGCAGAAAGCTTAGAGTCATGCTTAGTGGTTGTGAGTACTTGGTAAACTGGTTTCTCTGCTTTTAAAATGTTTATTGAAGACAAAGATCTCTATTTGGGGAGGGGGAGTGTTGTTACTAATTCACTTTCATTCTTGGAGCTGCACATAGTTCAGATTCACTGTGTGACACTACAGTATTCATTTACTTTGCTCTGGAATTCATGTTAGAGGTTGTGCTCCTTGACAGCAGGAACTCTTCCTCTGTAACCCCCCTCTGTGCAATGGAGCCTGGCACATTTAACACTCCCCAGCCACATCTGATTTGTTCCTTTCTCTTTTTCTTTTTCTTTTTCTTTTTCTTTTCTTTCTTTCTTTCTTTTTTTTTTTTTTTAAGGTTTGGCATAGAAATGGTACCTTTGGTTCAAAATGAACAGGAAGTCTTGGATTTAGATGAAGAGCCTGATCTGTCCAGTCTGGAAGGATTCCAGTGGGAAGGTGTTTCCATCTCCTCATCCTCCGGCTTGGCAAGAAAGCGAAGTCTTTCTGAAAGCAGCGTGGTCATGGACAGGACTCCTGTGTATAACTTCTTTACTGGGGAAGGTACTGGCAAAGAAAATGAAGCCCAGCAGAGCCCTTCACCTAGTACTGCACTGAGTGCTGCCCAGAGTCAGAAGGCAGCCAGGGATCTTGAACAGGAAGTGGCACCTCTGACTCCCTCTGTCAGAACAGGTGAAAGGGTTGGAAGCATTCCTACCCAGCGACGACATAGTGCACAGTTACCATCTGATCACATAATGCCTTTCATGCATTCAGCCAGAGACCTGCACAGCCAGGAGAGGTCTACCCCACTGTCAGAGCACCACGCCCAGGAGAGCACTGGAGAAGGAAACTCACTCTCATCAAATGCATCTTCAGGTCATGCAGTCTCCAGCTTAGCAGATGCAGCCACTGACAGCAGCTGTACCTCTGGTGCTGAGCAAAACGAAGGTCACAGTATTAGAAAGAAGCGAAGAGCCACTGGGGTGAGTATGATTCTCCATGCCTTTGCAAAGTATCTCTTGTGAAGATTTCAACATTGATAAGAAAGGCTTAACTCCTTTTTCTTAGGTATCTGGGGTATGGTTTCCTTTGCTCCAGAGCAGAACTCAATGCTCCTTCTGGTTTTTCTCTAAGAGGTTCTACTAAACCAGATGAAATGTGATATGAATGTACAGTACCAGGAAAATATGAAGTCATCTCTAAAACTAGTCTCCCAGCAGTGATTCACCTGACTAAGGATAGGTCACATCTTCAGATGTAACGTAATCTGTTTTCATAGAGGCACTCGGTACTGCTGTGCTTGTAGCGCGTGTGCAAATGTTGGGTTCTTGGTTAAGCTGGAAGGCTTACTGCTGGGGAGAAACTTACTAGCATTAGAATGCATGTACATGAACACTGTGCAACACTTTCCCAGTCTCTGTTACTGCCCTAGTTAAGCCCTCCCGGTCCCTCATTAAACCAGTTCCTCTGGCTCCCTGATAATAATGGTGGTGATGATGATGATAGCTCTATCTATTCCTAGGTCCCTTTCTGAAAAGAAAGTTCAGAAATTTTCCAGTGGTCAAACCATCTGTGATCTGGCATCCCCTCTCCCTTTAAAGCTGAATCCCGATTCTATTTCCTTCATCCAGAGGAGATACTGTTGGGTGATTTTAAGTATACTTGAAACTTGGGATTTAACTTGAATGCTGTTACCTTGAGGTTTGTCACGTGGATGGATTAGTGTCTTATCAGAAAGATTTTCTTTAGAAAGTTAGAGTACAATCTATGCCACGATGAACTCAGTAAAATGTTACTGGCTCTCCCGTCCACGTGTCACTTTACCTGATGGATTGCTTGGCACAGTGTGCTTTAGTACATCCAAGGTACCAGACAGTACGTGGCTTTGGGCTTTCTTTATTAGAAACATTAAGTCAACTAATGTTTAAGTTGTGAGCAAGGCCTCTGTTTTCCTCGTAGAGATAGTAGCAATAGCAGAAAGTCATATAGGACTGTCATTTTGTCCCTCTCCTGTAGAATGACATTTATATATTCAGTATGCAATTTTCTTCTTAGGATGGATCTTCCCTGAACTACCAAGTCTTGAGAGAAAAAATAAAAGAAGGAAAATTAAAGGAAAGAAAGGTATGGCTATATAATGCCACAGGAGAACATTATTGTTTTTGTTTTTACAATGCTAAGTGTTGAACCCAGGGCTTCATATATGCTAGGCAGGTGTTCTACCTATGTCTCTAATCACAAGAAGTTGCCCTGGTAGCACTTCAGCCTTTTTATAATCTGGTGTGGGGGTTTCTAATCATGAAAAAGTAGTCATCTCCTTCACAGTACTTACTGTTTTGAGACAAGGTATTACTATAGATACTGGCCTCAAACTTGCAGTAATTCTTGACTCTGCCTCCCTGGTGCTGGGCTTACAAGCTTCTGGCTTCATACCACAAGGCTTGCAAGTGTTTTTGTTTTGTTTTAATTGAAAAAGGAGCTGGGTGGTGGCTAAGTGGAAAAATACTTGCCTAGAAGGCATGAGGCCCCTGGTTCAGTCCTCGATGCTGAGTCAGGGTCTGTTTATAAAGCCAGGCTGGCCTGGGCTGCAATTCTGCTTTAGCCTCTGCAAAGCAAGATTGCAAACTTATGATACCATACTTGGTTAAAACATAGTTTTTCTCACATTGTTGTCTTGCTTTAATATGTATTTTATATATAGGAATGCTTTATTTGCCTGTATGCCTGCATGACATAAGAGAGCATCAGATCCCATGTAGTTGCTAGGGATTTAACTCAAGATCTTTTAACCATGATTAGTGCTCTTAGCCACTGAGCCATCTCCCTAACCCTGTTGTCTTGTTTAAAAGCAGAAAAAAGTTTGACTGCTTGCGCCATCTAGTTGCACCTAAGAAATACATGCTACCACATAGACCTGAAGGCTAAGTTATGTTGTAGGCAATATAGGCAGGGATTTTCCAGTTGGAGTGAGAAGGAATAGGTCATTTAATTATTGTCCCTTTCACTTTTTTAACCTATGACCCATGCTAGCCTTGAACTCCAGATAGTACTGTCTTAGCATCCCAAATACTGGAATTAGGCTTGTGAGCCACCACACCTGGCTTTGCTTTTCTTTTTGAGGCACCGCTTGTTTGCTTTCTAATGGGAATTGAGGAGTGAGTGAGTGAGTGAGTAGTAGAAAGAACAGGATCTGATTTAGGTCTGGTTAGATTTCTATTCAGTATCAAAACTAGACTTTCTTCAGGGAAGCTTTAATAAAGAGCTGTGACATTAGTAGCAGAGTGGAGAGATGCCTCGACTGTTGGGATCACATCACACATCAAGAGTCGCATCAGGAGAGTGTGGTGGCACGCTGGGGAGGTGGAGGCAGAGGGAGCAATAAATAGTTCAAGGTTATCAGATATCTCAAAAGTCCAAGGTAAAACTGGGCTATATAGTGAGACTCTGTTTCAGTTAAAACACCAAAACAATCAGGCCAGTCATGGTGACACATGCACTTAACCCCAGCACTCAAGACAGAGGCAGGTTGATCTCTGAAAGTTCCAGGTCAACCAGGCACATATAGTTCCTGTTTCCCAAGCAAGAGATTCAGATAAATGAATAACCACGAAAGAGTGACTGTTGAGAACTCTTTGAAACTTGAATAACAGACTAGAAAACCATGGCTTCAGAGGAAGAGTGCAAGGACTGTAAGCCTGAAGCACAGTCTCAGCCAAAGCCCTGTGTGAAGATCACAAAGACAGTCAGAGACAGGAACAGGACCAAAGAGGTCTGCGTGCTAGGACAGAGGTGTCCCTAAAGCGGGGGTCAGGGAAGTGGAGTCTGGGGGGGCACATGGACTTGTAAGATTCCTGCTGGTTCTTATTTTGATTGCTTTTAAGCTTTGATGTCTGTAAGATCATTGAGTCTCATTCACATGTTGAGAGAGAAAGATAGGTTTGTACTAAGCACATGTATTTCTTTTTTTTTTTTTTTTTTTTTGGTTTTTCCGAGACAGGGTTTCTCTGTGTAGTCCTGGCTGTCCTGGAACTCATTCTGTAGACCAGGCTGGCCTCGAACTCAGAAATCCGCCTGCCTCTGCCTCCCAAGTGCTGGGATTAAAGGCGTGCGCCACCACCGCCCGGCAGCACATGTATTTCTATCTTTGAAGAAACTGTTACTAAATTGGGCCTTTTGTTTTGTTTTGACAGAACGTTCTCAGGTTGACCAGCTATTGAATATTTCCTTAAGAGAGGAAGAACTGAGCAAGTCTCTGCAGTGCATGGACAACAAGCTCCTGCAGGCCCGGGCAGCACTGCAGACAGCTTATGTTGAAGTTCAGAGGTTGCTCTTGCTCAAGCAGCAGGTAACAGCTGGTGTGTCCTGGGACACTGATGAGCTAGGGGTGGATTTTAGAATGCTTAGCAAAGTATTTTACTTTCAGGTAACTGTGGAGATGAGTGCGCTGAGGACTCACAGAATACAGATTCTACAAGGATTGCAAGGTATTTAGAGCATGTCTGATGAGCTGTTAATTTTTGTTATTTGTCAGGACTAAAGCAAATAAGTCGTGGGATGTCATACATATCCCTGCATGTCTCCATGGTTTCATTCTGCAAAAAAACCAGAGTCTTGGTTGTCTCAGAAATGTGTAACAGCTAGGCTGAGTAACTCTTCTGCTCAGTAGGCTGACATGGGAGAGATCTGAGATGAAAGTTTATCTGAGTTAAAGAGTGAATTCAAGGCCCACCTGCATCTCAGAAGGATGGAGTAAAAAGAATCATCGATGTAGCTTGGTTGTTGGGTGCTTGTCTTAGGTTTAGTTTACAGCATGGGGTTCCAGTGACTGAAGGACGAGAAAGAATAGCAGAGATTGCTTTGGTTTGGAATCAGAAGGACTGAGTTCAAATCTTGGCTTCTGTTAATAACTGTATAACCGTGGATAAGCCATTTAAAATTTGATTTTTTTTCTTTTTTAAAATTTTTATTCTTATTTTTTGACAAGGTTTTACTTAGTAGCCCAGGCTGTCCCAGGACTTAAACAGTCTAGGATGACCAGAACTCAGTGCAATCTACCTTTTTCAAACTATTGAATGTTAGGATTGCAGGTGTGCCCCACCTTATACTATGAGAAATGTAAATGTTACAGCCTGTTCTCTGTGCCCTTGATAGTTGTACCAGTTTTTGTTTGGACAAGTTGAGAGGGAGGTTGCTAACACATTATTACGTTAATTTTTATATGTTTTAAATTTTTTGTTGTTGAAGTTTTTTCATGGAGGGTCTTTCTCTGTAGCCCTGGCTGTTCTGGAACTCACTCTGTATTCCAGTCTGGCCTCAAACTTACGGAGATTTGCTTATCTCTGCCACCACGTCTGGCTAATCTTTTTTTTTTTTTTTTTTTTTTTTTGAGACAGGCTCATGTAGCCCATGTTGCCTCAACTTAGTAGGTAGCCAAGGGTGCTGCTGGAATCCTTTTCCTCTAGTCCTCACTTTTCAAGGGCTGTGATTACAGGCGTGCACCACCATGCCCAACTTAAAATGATTTCCTAGTCTTTAAAAATACATATTGCAAGCCAGGTATGGTGCCTTTAATCCCAGCACTGGAACGTGAAGCAGATGGAGATCTATGAGTTCAAGGCCAGCCTGGTCTAAACAGTTAGACAAAACAAAACAAATAAAAATTGCCTCAGAAATAAATGACTTTCCAAATAACATTCTTTTTTGGTTTTTCGAGACAGGGTTTCTCTGTGTAGCTTGGCTGTCCTGGAACTCACTCTGTAGACCAGGCTGACCTCGAACTCAGAAATCCACCTGCCTCTGCCTCCCAAGTGCTGAGATTAAAGGCGTGGGCCACCACCGCCCGGCCCAAATAACATTCTTACATTTGTTGTGTGTCTATGTTTTGTTTTCTGTTCTAGAAACATATGAACCTTCTGAGCACCCTGACCAGGCTCCCTGCAGCCTCATAGCACGAGAACAAAGGAGCAGCCGGTCTCAGGCAGCTGTTGAAGCAGCTTTGCTGCCCACACCCTTTTTCCGGGGTTTCTGGACCCACCTCCTTCCCATGCACCTCTGCCATCCTCTGGAACCCCTCTCCACATAACCACCTGTCCTCTCCAAGCCCATGGCACTGCCCTGACTCATCGGTACAGATTAAACAAGAGCCCATGTCTCCTGAACAAGAGGGGAATATGAACGCTGTGCCACAAGGCTCTGCTTCCAATGTGTCCAAGGAATTACTGCAAACTAATAGTAAGTAAGCTTTTTTGTGAGTTCAGGGCATCCCTGAAGGGCAGTTATCCACCACTGTGTACAGCCTTTTGAAACAAAGCCACACATGTCAGCTCAGGCCTTTAATCCAACACTCAGGAGGCAGAGGCAGGTGGATCTTTGAGTTAGAAATCAGATCTCAGCTTGATCTACATAGCAAGTTCAGGCCAGCTGTGGCTCTATAATGAGACCTTGTCTCAAAAATAAAATAACTAGTTATTATAGGTAGTTTTTCATTGACAAATACATCATAAAGAGGGTCGTTTTCAAGTACTTCAGAGAATGTGGTGTTGGAGAGATGGCTCGGCAGGTAAAGGTTTGTCAGCGAGTCTGATGACCTGAGTTTAAGTCTCTAGAATCCACAAAAAAGGAAGAGAACCTGGACCCCCGTATGCACACCTGTGCTAAGACATACAGATAAAATAAATGTAAAGTCTTTAAAAACTAATAAAATATTTCAGAGAATTAATTTAAGTTTCATTGTTCCCTGATTTTCTTGGAGCTAAATGAGTTGACATCCATTTGACTCTTCTAAAATGTTTCATTTGTCTTTGTGATGTGTGGGTTAAGCTTGGTCAGCCTATTTACTCAGTAAGCTGTATACTCTGAATTTCTGAGCACTTCCTGCATTTATTACCTCATGTGTAAGCCAGGACTGATAAAAACTCTGAGAAACAAGTGGCCATGTTGACCACAGGGTTCTGGTGTTTACTGGTATTAACAGGAACTTGTATGGGTTGAGAAGTAGCCAGGGATCTCAACACTTGTCTGTTTTTTTTTTTTTAAACAGTTGAGGATAACTTATCATAACTACAAATAATGTCATATTAAAAATTCAGTCAAAAAAGCAAACAGTCCAAATTACATGGCTCAGCAGAAAAAAGCTAGCCAAGTAATCCTAGCACCTCAGTGTTGCTGGGTGCAGTGGAACAAATCTGCAATCCCAGCACTCCTTGGGGTGGGAGGCCAAAACAGGAGAATTGCCTGGAAACTTGCAGGCCCAGCTAGTCTGAAGTATTGACCACAACAGCAGAAACCAACAAGAGAAAACCTGCCTCTCAATACAGCAGAAGGCAAGAACTGACACCCAAAAGTTGTCCTTTGACCTCCACGCTTGCACCATGGTATGTACATACACACATACACTCAAAATAAGTCTTTGTGTGATTCCTTAAGCTAAAACAGTTTGGAAAAACCCTTCAGTTTTTGCTACTACCTTGCAGTATTTATTATGTAGATACTAGATCTAATGTCTATGATCAGTCATACCGAAGTTACTAATTTTATGAGGTCAGTATTTAGGTTTTTAAAACTGTCATGCCTTAGGGGATGACAGATGGAGTGAGTGCATGCATCACCAAGCCTGAAAACCTGAGTTTGATCCTCAGGATCCATACTGTAGAGAAAATTGACTTCTGCAAGTTGTCCTCTGACCTTCACAAATGACCACATACACAAAATAAGTAAACATAGTTAAAA
This sequence comes from Mastomys natalensis, assembly GCA_021653895.1. Classification (NCBI taxonomy): domain Eukaryota; kingdom Metazoa; phylum Chordata; class Mammalia; order Rodentia; family Muridae; genus Mastomys; species Mastomys natalensis. The sequence continues at coordinate 2,396,249 of JAJTUV010000279.1, read as the reverse complement.
AAAAAGTTAAATTTATATAATGATTATACTGGCTTTAGAAGAAATTATTTAATAGAACTTAAAAGTGTGGATATATTATTTTGTTCCATATTTCCTATCTTTTTTAGGGGGGAAGGCTGCTGGAGATTGCATGTTAGGCAAGCCCAGTACTACCACTGAACTACAAACATCCTGAGCTGTATTTCAATGTCTTAAACCATAAGTATATGTTTGTTTACATGTAGACTATATAAAGGACATAGCTTACCATAACCTGACCTTTTTCTACTAAATAAGTCGTTTTCCTGTATCACTAAAGTGATTCATCTGTGGGAGCTGGGTAGTAGGTTCAGTGGGTCACTTATTTTCATAAGCAGTGAGGACCCAGCATCCCTACAGTAAGATGGAAAGCTGAGGTAGAGTCACCAGGTAGTCCACGCACCAGCTAGCCTGGAGCGCTCAGTGCATTGACAAGGCAGAGAGCAAGAATGACTCCCAAAAGTTGTCCTCGGACCTTCACACAAGTTCCCTGACACATGAACACCCAAGCTTATTCTTTGTATGTGTGCGCGCACACACACACACACACACATTAAATATGTGCACATTCAAAATAGAAGAGAAATCAAAATTCCCTGCCTGCGGAAGTTGATTTTTCTGTTTGATTTCCTGATTCAGGAGTGGTCAGTGACAGCTGTCCAGGTTACCCAGCCATCCCTGCAGTGATAACGTCAGAGTCAACAGAAAATTGCCAGGAGCTTGACGAAGATCTGAATTTTCCTGTGGAGCAAGGAAATTCCAGAAGCAGAGAAAACTCTCCGTCTTGCCAGTCTCCTGATCTTACTGGCATAAACAAAGGTGAAGAGTCAGCCAAAGGCAGCAGTGGATCTGAAGCCTGTAGCAGTTCTTTTCTGAGATTGTCTTTCACTCCGGAAACTCCTGCAGAAAAGGAAACTCAGTCTCCAGCCGACCAGCCTGAGCAGCAGGCAGAGTCCACACTGGCGTCAGCTGAAACTAGAGGTAGCAAGAAGAAGAAGAAACTTCGGAAGAAGAAGACACTTCGAGCCGTCCATGTTCCTGAGAACAGCGACACTGAGCAGGATGTGTTCACTGCTAAGCCTGCGAGAAAGGTCAGAACTGGAAAGGCAGCTAAAGCGGGGACAGTGACAACCTCCACCTGGGGAGACAGCCAGACTGGTCGGGAGCAAGAAACTGCCAGAGATGAGCCAGACAGTGAGTCTTCCCTAGAAGTCCTGGAAGTCCCAAATCC